>CM022179.2:12498967-13059751 GCA_011420285.2 Erysimum cheiranthoides | reverse complement strand
GATCCCCGACTTTCTGTATTAGCTCTAAGCTCTTTCGGTTTTTTATGATCCCCGACTTTTGTATTAGCTCAAGCTCTTTCGGTTGTTCTTATGATCCCCGACTTTGTATTTAGCTCAAGCTCTTTCGGTTGTTCTTATGATCCCCGACTTTTTGTGTATTAGCTCTAGAGCTCTTTCGGTTGTTCTTATGATCCCCGACTTTTTGTATTAGCTCTAAGCTTTTCGGTTGTTCTTATGATCCCCGATTTTTTGTATTAGCTCTAAGCTCTTTCGGTTGTTCTTATGATCCCCGACTTTTCTGTATTAGCTCTAAGCTCTTTCGGTTGTTCTTATGATCCCGATTTTTTGTATTAGCTCTAAGCTCTTTCGGTTGTTCTTATGATCCCGACTTTTGTGTATTAGCTCTAAGCTCTTTCGGTTGTTCTTATGATCCCCGACTTTTGTGTATTAGCTCTAAGCTCTTTCGGTTGTTCTTATGATCCCGACTTTTGTGTATTAGCTCTAAGCTCTTTCGGTTGTTCTTATGATCCCCGACTTTTTGTATTAGCTCTAAGCTCTTTCGGTTGTTCTTATGATCCCGATTTTGTATTAGCTCTAAGCTCTTTCGGTTGTTCTTATGATCCCCGACTTTTGTGTATTAGCTCTAAGCTCTTTCGGTTGTTCTTATGATCCCGACTTTTGTGTATTAGCTCTAAGCTCTTTCGGTTGTTCTTATGATCCCCGATTTTTTGTATTAGCTCTAAGCTCTTTCGGTTGTTCTTATGATCCCCGACTTTTCTGATTAGCTCTAAGCTCTTTCGGTTGTTCTTATGATCCCCGACTTTTGTATTAGCTCTAAGCTCTTTCGGTTGTTCTTATGATCCCCGACTTTTTGTATTAGCTCTAGCTCTTTCGGTTGTTCTTATGATCCCCGACTTTGTGTATTAGCTCTAAGCTCTTTCGGTTGTTCTTATGATCCCGACTTTTGTATTAGCTCTAAGCTCTTTCGGTTGTTCTTATGATCCCGACTTTTCTGTTTAGCTCTAAGCTCTTTCGGTTGTTCTTATGATCCCCGATTTTGTATTAGCTCTAAGCTCTTTCGGTTGTTCTTATGATCCCCGACTTTTTGTATTAGCTATAAGCTCTTTCGGTTGTTCTTATGATCCCCGACTTTTGTGTATTAGCTAAGCTCTTTCGGTTGTTCTTATGATCCCGAGTTTTGTGTATTAGCTCTAAGCTCTTTCGGTTGTTCTTATGATCCCCGACTTTTTGTATTAGCTCTAAGCTCTTTCGGTTGTTCTTATGATCCCGACTTTTTGTATTAGCTCTAAGCTCTTTCGGTTGTTCTTATGATCCCCGACTTTTTGTATTAGCTCTAAGCTCTTTCGGTTGTTCTTATGATCCCCGACTTTTTGTATTAGCTCAGCTCTTTCGGTTGTTCTTATGATCCCCGACTTTTGTGTATTAGCTCTAAGCTCTTTCGGTTGTTCTTATGATCCCCGACTTTTGGTATTAGCTCAAGCTCTTTCGGTTGTTCTTATGATCCCCGATTTTTGTATTAGCTCTAAGCTCTTTCGGTTGTTCTTATGATCCCCGATTTTGTATTAGCTCTAAGCTCTTTCGGTTGTTCTTATGATCCCGACTTTTTGTATTAGCTCTAAGCTCTTTCGGTTGTTCTTATGATCCCCGATTTTGGTATTAGCTAAGCTCTTTCGGTTGTTCTTATGATCCCGACTTTTTGTATTAGCTCTAAGCTCTTTCGGTTGTTCTTATGATCCCCGATTTTTGTATTAGCTCTAAGCTCTTTCGGTTGTTCTTATGATCCCCGATTTTGTGTATTAGCTCTAAGCTCTTTCGGTTGTTCTTATGATCCCGACTTTTGTGTATTAGCTCAAGCTCTTTCGGTTGTTCTTATGATCCCCGACTTTTTGTATTAGCTCTAAGCTCTTTCGGTTGTTCTTATGATCCCCGACTTTTGTGTTAGCTCTAAGCTCTTTCGGTTGTTCTTATGATCCCCGACTTTTCTGTATTAGCTCTAAGCTCTTTCGGTTGTTCTTATGATCCCCGACTTTTTGTATTAGCTCTAAGCTCTTTCGGTTGTTCTTATGATCCCGACTTTTGTGTATTAGCTCTAAGCTCTTTCGGTTGTTCTTATGATCCCGACTTTTGTGTATTAGCTCTAAGCTCTTTCGGTTGTTCTTATGATCCCGACTTTTGTATTAGCTCTAAGCTCTTTCGGTTGTTCTTATGATCCCGACTTTTGTGTATTAGCTTAAGCTCTTTCGGTTGTTCTTATGATCCCCGACTTTTTGTATTAGCTCTAAGCTCTTTCGGTTGTTCTTATGATCCCCGATTTTGTTTAGCTATAAGCTCTTTCGGTTGTTCTTATGATCCCCGACTTTTTGTATTAGCTCTAAGCTCTTTCGGTTGTTCTTATGATCCCGACTTTTGTATTAGCTCTAAGCTCTTTCGGTTGTTCTTATGATCCCGATTTTGTGTATTAGCTAAGCTCTTTCGGTTGTTCTTATGATCCCCGACTTTTTGTATTAGCTCAGCTCTTTCGGTTGTTCTTATGATCCCCGATTTTGTGATTAGCTCTAAGCTCTTTCGGTTGTTCTTATGATCCCCGATTTTGTGTATTAGCTCTAAGCTCTTTCGGTTGTTCTTATGATCCCCGACTTTTGTGTATTAGCTCTAAGCTCTTTCGGTTGTCTTATGATCCCCGACTTTTTGTATTAGCTCTAAGCTCTTTCGGTTGTTCTTATGATCCCCGACTTTTCTGTATTAGCTCTAAGCTCTTTCGGTTGTTCTTATGATCCCCGACTTTTGTATTAGCTCTAGCTCTTTCGGTTGTTCTTATGATCCCCGACTTTTTGTATTAGCTAAGCTCTTTCGGTTGTTCTTATGATCCCCGACTTTTTGTATTAGCTCTAAGCTCTTTCGGTTGTTCTTATGATCCCCGACTTTTGTGTATTAGCTCTAAGCTCTTTCGGTTGTTCTTATGATCCCGACTTTTCTGTATTAGCTCTAAGCTCTTTCGTTTTTCTTATGATCCCCGACTTTTGGGTATTGCTCTAAGCTCTTTCGGTTGTTCTTAGATCCCCGATTTTTGTGTATTAGCTCTAAGCTCTTCGGTTGTTTCTTATGATCCCGACTTTTCTGTATTAGCTCTAAGCTCTTTCGGTTGTTCGTATGATCCCCGAGTTTTGTATAGCTCTAAGCTCTTTCGGTTGTTCTTATGATCCCCGATTTTGTATTAGCTCTAAGCTCTTTCGGTTGTTCTTATGATCCCCGACTTTTGTGTATTAGCTCTAAGCTCTTTCGGTTGTTCTTATGATCCCCGACTTTTCTGTATTAGCTCTAAGCTTTTTGGTTGTTTTTATGATCCCCGACTTTTCTGCATTAGCTCTAAGCTCTTTCGGTTGTTCTTATGATCCCCGACTTTTTGGATTAGCTCGAAGCTCTTTCGGTTGTTCTATGATCCCCGACTTTTGTATTACTCTAAGCTCTTTCGGTTGTTCTTATGATCCCCGACTTTCTGTATTAGCTTAAGCTCTTTCGGTTGTTCTTATGATCCCCGACTTTTGGGTATTAGCTCTAAGCTCTTTCGTTGTTCTTATATGCCCGACTTTTGGTATTAGCTCTAAGCTCTTTCGGTTGTTCTTATGATCCCCGATTTTGTGTATTAGCTCTAAGCTCTTTCGGTGTTTCTTATGATCTCCGACTTTTGTATTAGCTCTAACTCTTTCGGTTGTTCTTATGATCCCGACTTTTGTATTAGCTCTAAGCTCTTTCGGTTGTTCTTATGATCCCGACTTTTCTGTATTAGCTCTAAGCCTTCGGTGTTCTTATGATCCCCGATTTTTGTGTAGCTCTAAGCTCTTTCGGTTGTTCTTATGATCCCCGAGTTTGTGTAGTTAGCTCTAAGCTCTTTCGGTTGTTCTTTGATCCCCGACTTTGTGTATTAGCTCTAAGCTCTTTTCGGTTGTTCTTATGATCCCCGACTTTTGTGATTAGCTCTACGCTCTTTCGGTTGTTTTATGATCCCGACTTTTTGTATTAGCTCTAAGCTCTTTCGTGTTCTTATGATCCCCGAGTTTTGGTATTAGCTCTAAGCTCTTTCGGTTTCTTATGATCCCCGAGTTTTGTGTATTAGCTCTAAGCTCTTTCGGTTGTTCTTATGATCCCCGAGTTTTTGTATTAGCTCTAAGCTCTTCGGTTGTTCTTATGATCCCGACTTTTTGTATTAGCTCTAAGCTTTTCGGTTGTTTCTTATGATCCCCGACTTTTCTTTAGCTCTAAGCTCTTTCGGTTGTTCTTATGATCCCCGACTTTGTGATTAGCTCTAAGCTTTTCGGTTGTTCTTATGATCCCCGACTTTTGTGATTAGCTCTAAGCTCTTTCGGTTGTTCTTATGATCCCCGACTTTTGTATTAGCTCTAAGCTCTTTCGGTTGTTCTTATGATCCCCGATTTGTATTAGCTCTAAGCTCTTTCGGTTGTTCTTATGATCCCCGACTTTTGTTAGCTCTAAGCTCTTTCGGTTCTTATGATCCCCGACTTTTGTGAATTAGCTTACGCTCTTTCGGTGTTCTTATGATCCACGACTTTTTTGTATTAGCTCTAAAGCTCTTTCAGTTGTTCCTTTATTGCTCCCCGAGTTTTTCTGCCTTAGGCTCTAAGCTCTTTCGGTTGTTCTTATGATCCCGACTCCGCGTGTTGTATAGCTCCTAAGCTCTTTCGATGTTCTTATGATCCCCGTAATTTTGTGATTAGCTCTAAGCTCTTTCGGTTTTTCTATGATCCCGGTTTTGGGTATTATGCCAAGCTATTTCGGTTTTTTCTTATGATCCCCAGACTTTTGGGTATTGCTCTAACTCTTTCGGTTGTTCTTATTGATCCCCGATTTTTGTGTATTGCTCTAAGCTCTTTCGGTGTTCTTATGATCTCCGACTTTTCTGTATTAGCTCCTAGCTTTTTCGGTTGTTCTTAGATCCCCGCGAGTTTTGGGTATTAGCTCTAAGCTCTTTCGGTTTTTCTTATGATCCCCGAGTTTTGTGTAATTCGCTCTAACTCTTTTGGTGTTGTTCTTATGATCCCGAGTTTGGTTTGTATTAGCTCTAAGCTCTTTCGGTTTGTTTCCTTATGATCCCCGACTTTTCTGTATTAGCTCTAAGCTTTTTCGGTTGTTCTTATGATCCCCGACTTTTGTATTAGCTCTAAGCTCTTTCGGTTGTTCTTATGATCCCCGACTTTTTGTTATTAGCTCTAAGCTCTTTTTGGTTTTCTTGATCCCCGAGTTTTCTGTATTAGCTCTAAGCTCTTTCGGTTGTTCTTATGATCCCCGACTTTTCTGTATTACTCTAGAACTCTTTCGGTTGTTCTTATGATCCCTTTTGGTATTAGCTCTAAGCTCTTTCGGTTGTTCTTATGATCCCCGACTTTTCTGTATTAGCTCTAAGCTCTTTCGGTTGTTCTTATGATCCCCGACTTTCTGTATTAGCTCTAAGCTCTTTCGGTTGTTCTTATGATCCCCGACTTTTGTATTAGCCTAAGCTCTTTCGGTTGTTCTTATGATCCCCGACTTTTCTGTATTAGCTCTAAGCCTCTTTCGGTTGTTCTTATGATCCCGACTTTTGGGTTAGCTCTAAGCTCTTCGGTTGTTCTATGATCCCCGACTTGTTTGTGTTAGCTCTAAGCTCTTTCGTTGTTCTTATGATCCCCGACTTTTGTGTATTAGCTCTAAGCTCTTTCGGTTGTTCTTATGATCCCCGAGCTTTTGTATTAGCTCTAAGCTCTTTCGGTTGTTCTTATGATCCCCGACTTTTTGTATTAGCTCTAAGCTTTTCGGTTGTTCTTATGATCCCCGAGTTTTTGTATTAGCTCTAAGCTCTTTCGGTTGTTCTTATGATCCCCGATTTTGTGTATTAGCTCTAAGCTCTTTCGGTTGTTCTTATGATCCCCACTTTTCTGTATTAGCTCTAAGCTCTTTTCGGTTGTTCTTATGATCCCGAGTTTTTGATTAGCTCTAAGCTCTTTCGGTTGTTCTTATGATCCCCGACTTTTCTTATAGCTCTAAAGCTTTTTCGGTTGTTCTTATGATCCCCGACTTTTTGCATTAGCTCTAAGCTCTTTCGGTTGTTCTTATGATCCCCGACTTTTGTATTAGCTCTAAGCTCTTTCGGTTGTTCTTGATCCACATACTTTCTGTAATTAGCTCTAAGCCCTTCCGTTTCGGTTTGTTCTTATGACAGCCCGGGTTTGGGTATTAGCTCTAAGCTCGTTCGGTTGTTCTTATATTCCCAGACTGTTGGGTAGTAGCTCTAAGCGCTTTCGGTTGTTCTTATGATCCCCGGGTTTGTGTATTAGCTCTAAGCTCTTTCGTTGTTCTTATGAATCCCCGACTTTTCTGTATTAGCTCTAAGCTTTTTTTCGGTTGTTCTTATGATCCACGACGTTTGGTGCATTAGCTCGAAGCTCCTTTCGTTTTTGTTTCGTATGGAATCCCGACGTTTCTGTATTAGCTCAAGCTTTGTTCGGTTGGTTCTTATGACCCCTACGTTTCTGTAGTAGCTCTAAGCTTTTTCGGTGTTCTTATGATCCCCGACTTTTGTGGATTAGCTCTAAGCTCTTTCGGTTGTTCTTATGATCCCCGACTTTTGTGTATTAGCTCTAAGCTCTTTCGGTTGTTCTTATGATCCCCGACTTTTCTGTATTAGCTCTAAGCTCTTCGGTTTGTTCTTATGATCCCCGAGTTTTGTATTACTCTAAGCTCTTTCGGTTGTTCTTATGATCCCTTTTTGTGTATTAGCTCTAAGCTCTTTCGGTTGTTCTTATGATCCCCGAGTTTTTTTGTATTAGCTCTAAGCTCTTTCGGTTGTTCTTATGATCCCCGACTTTTCTGTATAGCTCTAAGCTCTTTCGGTTGTTCTTATGATCCCCGACTTTCTGTATTAGCTCTAAGCTCTTTCGGTTGTTCTTATGATCCCCGACTTTTGCATTAGCTCTAAGCTCTTTCGGTTGTTCTTATGATCCCAGACTTTTTGTATAGCTCTAAGCTCTTTCGTTGTTTCTATGATCCCCGACTTTTGTGTATTAGCTCTAAGCTCTTTCGGTTGTTCTTATGATCCCCGACTTTTCTTGTCTGTAGCTTGCTACTAAGCTCTTTCGGTTGTTCTTATGATCCCCGACTTTTTTTGCTTAGCTCTAAGCGCTTTCGGTTGTTCTTATGATCCCCGACTTTTCTGTATTAGCTCTAAGCTTTTTCGGTTGTTCTTATGATCCCCGACTTTTCTGTATTAGCTCTAAGCTTTTTCGGTTGTTCTTATGATCCCCGACTTTTTTGCATTAGCTCTAAGCTCTTTCGGTTGTTCTTATGATCCCCGACTTTTGTGTATTATCTCTAAGCTCTTTCGGTTGTTCTTATGATCCCCGACTTTTCTGTATTAGCTCTAAGCTCTTTCGGTTGTTCTTATGATCCCCGAGTTTTGGGTATTAGCTCTAAGCTCTTTCGGTTGTTCTTATGATCCCAGACTTTTGGGTATTAGCTCTAAGCTCTTTCGGTTGTTCTTATGATCCCCGATTTTTGTGTATTAGCTCTAAGCTCTTTTGGTTGTTCTTATGATCCCCGACTTTTCTGTATTAGCTCTACGCTCTTTAGGTTGTTCTTATGATCCCCGACTTTTGTGTATTAGCTCTAACCTCTTTCGGTTGTTCTAATGATCCCCGACTTTTGTGTATTAGCTCTAAGCTCTTTCGGTTGTTCTTATGATCCCCGACTTTTCTGTATTAGCTCTAAGCTCTTTCGGTTGTTCTTATGATCCCCGACTTTTCTGTATTAGCTCTAAGCTCTTTCGGTTGTTCTTATGATCCCCGACTTTTGGGTATTAGCTCTAAGCTCTTTCGGTTGTTCTTATGATCCCCGACTTTTTGGTATTAGCTCTAAGCTCTTTCGGTTGTTCTTATGATCCCCGACTTTTGGGTATTAGCTCTAAGCTCTTTCGGTTGTTCTTATGATCCCCGACTTTTCTGTATTAGCTCTAAGTCTTTTCGGTTGTTCTTATGATCCCCGACTTTTCTGTAGTAGCTCTAAGCTCTTTTGGTTGTTCTTATGATCCCCGACTTTTCTGTATTAGCTCTAAGCTCTTTCGGTTGTTCTTATGATCCCCGACTTTTCTGTATTAGCTCTAAGCTCTTTCGGTTGTTCTTATGATCCCCGACTTTTGTGTATTATCTCTAAGCTCTTTCGGTTGTTCTTATGATCCCCGACTTTTCTGTATTAGCTCTAAGCTCTTTCGGTTGTTCTTATGATCCCCGACTTTTCGGTATTAGCTCTAAGCTCTTTCGGTTGTTCTTATGATCCCCGACTTTTGTGGATTAGTTCTACGCTCTTTCGGTTGTTCTTATGATCCCCGACTTTTGTGTATTAGCTCTAACCTCTTTCGGTTGTTCTTATGATCCCCGACTTTTGTGTATTAGCTCTAAGCTCTTTCGGTTGTTCTTATGATCCCCGACTTTTTTGTATTAGCTCTAAGCTCTTTCGGTTGTTCTTATGATCCCCGATTTTTGTCTATTAGCTCTAAGCTTTTTGGTTGTTCTTATGATCCCCGACTTTTCTGTATTAGCTCTAAGCACTTTCGGTTGTTCTTATGATCCCCGACTTTTCTGTATTACCTATAAGCTCTTTCGGTTGTTCTTATGATCCCCAACTTTTGGGTATTATCTCTAAGCTCTTTCGGTTGTTCTTATGATCCCCGACTTTTCTGTATTAGCTCTAAGCTCTTTCGGTTGTTCTTATGATCCCCGACTTTTCGGTATTAGCTCTAAGCTCTTTCGGTTGTTCTTATGATCCCCGACTTTTGTGGATTAGCTCTACGCTCTTTCGGTTGTTCTTATGATCCCCGACTTTTGTGTATTAGCTCTAACCTCTTTCGGTTGTTCTTATGATCCCCGACTTTTGTGTATTAGCTCTAAGCTCTTTCGGTTGTTCTTATGATCCCCGACTTTTTTGTATTAGCTCTAAGCTCTTTCGGTTGTTCTTATGATCCCCGATTTTTGTCTATTAGCTCTAAGCTCTTTTGGTTGTTCTTATGATCCCCGGCTTTTCTGTATTAGCTCTAAGCTCTTTCGGTTGTTCTTATGATCCCCGACTTTTCTGTATTACCTATAAGCTCTTTCGGTTGTTCTTATGATCCCCGAGTTTTGTGTATTAGCTCTAAGCTCTTTCGGTTGTTCTTATGATCCCCGAGTTTTGTGTATTAGCTCTAAGCTCTTTCGGTTGTTCTTATGATCCCCGACTTTTCTGTATTAGCTCTAAGCTTTTTCGGTTGTTCTTATGATCCCCGACTTTTTTGCATTAGCTCTAAGCTCTTTCGGTTGTTCTTATGATCCCCGACTTTTCTGTATTAGCTCTAAGCTTTTTCGGTTGTTCTTATGATCCCCGACTTTTTTGCATTAGCTCTAAGCTCTTTCGGTTGTTCTTATGATCCCCGACTTTTCTGTATTAGCTCTAAGCTTTTTCGGTTGTTCTTATGATCCCCGACTTTTCTGTATTAGCTCTAAGCTTTTTCGGTTGTTCTTATGATCCCCGACTTTTTTGCATTAGCTCTAAGCTCTTTCGGTTGTTCTTATGATCCCCGACTTTTGTGTATTATCTCTAAGCTCTTTCGGTTGTTCTTATGATCCCCGACTTTTCTGTATTAGCTCTAAGCTCTTTCGGTTGTTCTTATGATCCCCGAGTTTTGGGTATTAGCTCTAAGCTCTTTCGGTTGTTCTTATGATCCCAGACTTTTGGGTATTAGCTCTAAGCTCTTTCGGTTGTTCTTATGATCCCCGATTTTTGTGTATTAGCTCTAAGCTCTTTTGGTTGTTCTTATGATCCCCGACTTTTCTGTATTAGCTCTACGCTCTTTAGGTTGTTCTTATGATCCCCGACTTTTGTGTATTAGCTCTAACCTCTTTCGGTTGTTCTAATGATCCCCGACTTTTGTGTATTAGCTCTAAGCTCTTTCGGTTGTTCTTATGATCCCCGACTTTTCTGTATTAGCTCTAAGCTCTTTCGGTTGTTCTTATGATCCCCGACTTTTCTGTATTAGCTCTAAGCTCTTTCGGTTGTTCTTATGATCCCTGACTTTTGGGTATTATCTCTAAGCTCTTTCGGTTGTTCTTATGATCCCCGACTTTTCTGTATTAGCTCTAAGCTCTTTCGGTTGTTCTTATGATCCCCGACTTTTGGGTATTAGCTCTAAGCTCTTTCGGTTGTTCTTATGATCCCCGACTTTTCTGTATTAGCTCTAAGCTCTTTCGGTTGTCCTTATGATCCCCGACTTTTGTGTATTAGCTCTAAGCTTTTCGGTTGTTCTTATGATCCCTGAATTTTCTGTATTAGCTCTAAGTCTTTTCGGTTGTTCTTATGATCCCCGACTTTTCGGTATTAGCTCTAAGCTCTTTCGGTTGTTCTTATGATCCCCGACTTTTCTGTATTAGCTCTAAGCTCTTTCGGTTGTTCTTATGATCCCCGACTTTTCTGTATTATCTCTAAGCTCTTTCGGTTGTTCTTATGATCCCCGACTTTTATGGATTAGCTCTAAGCTTTTTCGATTGTTCTTATGATCCCCGACTTTTGTGTATTATCTCTAACCTCTTTCGGTTGTTCTTATGATCCCCGACTTTTCTGTATTAGCTCTAAGCTCTTTCGGTTGTTCTTATGATCCCCGAGTTTTGGGTATTAGCTCTAAGCTCTTTCGGTTGTTCTTATGATCCCAGACTTTTGGGTATTAGCTCTAAGCTCTTTCGGTTGTTCTTATGATCCCCGATTTTTGTGTATTAGCTCTAAGCTCTTTTGGTTGTTCTTATGATCCCCGACTTTTCTGTATTAGCTCTACGCTCTTTCGGTTGTTCTTATGATCCCCGACTTTTGTGTATTAGCTCTAACCTCTTTCGGTTGTTCTAATGATCCCCGACTTTTGTGTATTAGCTCTAAGCTCTTTCGGTTGTTCTTATGATCCCCGACTTTTCTGTATTAGCTCTAAGCTCTTTCGGTTGTTCTTATGATCCCCGACTTTTCTGTATAAGCTCTAAGCATTTTCGGTTGTTCTTATGATCCCTGACTTTTGGGTATTATCTCTAAGCTCTTTCGGTTGTTCTTATGATCCCCGACTTTTCTGTATCAGCTCTAAGCTCTTTCGGTTGTTCTTATGATCCCCGACTTTTGGATATTAGCTCTAAGCTCTTTCGGTTGTTCTTATGATCCCCGACTTTTCTGTATTAGCTCTAAGCTCTTTCGGTTGTCCTTATGATCCCCGACTTTTGTGTATTAGCTCTAAGCTCTTTCGGTTGTTCTTATGATCCCCGACTTTTCTGTATTAGCTCTAAGTCTTTTCGGTTGTTCTTATGATCCCCGACTTTTCGGTATTAGCTCTAAGCTCTTTCGGTTGTTCTTATGATCCCCGACTTTTCTGTATTAGCTCTAAGCTCTTTCGGTTGTTCTTATGATCCCCGACTTTTCTGTATTAGCTCTAAGCTCTTTCGGTTGTTCTTATGATCCCCGACTTTTCTGTATTAGCTCTAAGCTCTTTCGGTTGTCCTTATGATCCCCGACTTTTGTGTATTAGCTCTAAGCTCTTTCGGTTGTTCTTATAATCCCCGAATTTTCTGTATTAGCTCTAAGTCTTTTCGGTTGTTCTTATGATCCATGACTTTTCTGTATTAGCTCTAAGCTCTTTCGGTTGTTCTTATGATCCCCGACTTTTCTGTATTAGCTCTAAGCTCTTTCGGTTGTTCTTATGATCTTCGACTTTTCTGTATTAGCTCTAGGCTCTTTCGGTTGTTCTTATGATCCCCGACTTTTTTGTATTAGCTCTAAGCTCTTTCGGTTGTTCTTATGATCCAAAACTTTTGTGGATTAGCTCTACGCTCTTTCGGTTATTCTTATGATCCCCGACTTTTGTGTATTAGCTCTAACCTCTTTCGGTTGTTCTAATGATCCCCGACTTTTGTGTATTAGCTCTAAGCTCTTTCGGTTGTTCTTATGATCCCCGACTTTTGTGTATTTGCTCTAAGCTCTTTCGGTTGTTCTTATTGTTGGGAATGTCCTGAAATCATTCATGTACTCACTCTAGACATAGTTGTTTGTCGAGATCAGACATTCATCTGATACTGGATAATCATGACGCTTTGCTAGAAGCCGCTCATGACAAGTGAGTTATGAACTCATTGCTAGTATCATTTGATCCTACAGGGTCACACACCTAAGCGAACAGGATGCACTTAAGCAAGGAATGTGTTATGAGAGAAAGGTGTCGATCGATACACTTTAAGGTGGTATCGATCGATACCATGTACGGACCGAAATAGAGATTTCGGCCCAATGACTTAATTTATTCTGGCTCGGCCCGCGAATAATTAGGTCTCGTCTCAAGCCTATATATAAGATATGTAGCACGAGATTTTAACCTAGACTTAGTCGCTCTCTCTCCAGAAAACACAGGTTCCCTCTGCAAGATCTGATTCCAGGCACTAGCATCCCTGCAGATTCCTGTTTGTGTGAGTGTGGACTACAGTAGAGGCGCAGCACGTGAGGCGCTTCCATATCTCGATTACCTGACCCTATTCCGCTGCCAATCTCCAGGTATATCTGAGATCTCTTGATTCAAGTTTACAAACCCTAGATCCTAGGCTTCAGGAATTCTGTTAGGTTGTTAATAGAGATTAAAACCTGTTAAAGTTCCTTCATTGGTATCAGAGCCTTAGGGTTTAACTGAATCGATCTAGCATGCTAATGAATTAGAGAATTCGAATTTGATACATGTGATGTATAGGATGATGTTAGATAAAAGGGTTTTCTATCAAAAATCGTTTTGTTGAAAACTGAAATTAGGGTTTCGCCTAGGGTATCGATCGATACCATATGATGGTGTCGATCGACACCACAAGGAAATTTTTTATGAAAAATTTAGGTTTCGATCGAATGATCGAAGTTCCCGAAACCTAATGGTGTCGATCGACACAAATAGAGTTGTGTCGATCGACACGACCTTGCGAATGGTTAAGTCGGTTCAATTGGATTGAACCGGTTATCATGCTTGGTCGAAATCGATTTAAACCGGCTGATTGCGGTTTGGTGCGATTTGGTTAGTGTCGATCGACACAAATGTTGTATCGATCGACACTGACCAGTTATCGATACGGTTCAATTTGATTGACCGGTTATCGCAAATCGATTTGGTTGGTTGAGCATCGATCGACACCAATGAGGTGGTATCGATCGATACTGACCAATTGTCGAAATTGGTTCGATTGGTTATCGAAACTGGTTCAATTGGATTGATCAGTTGTCGAAGACCGGTTATAGCAGAAGAGTGTTGATCGATACTGGTATCGATACACTGTGCAGATTCTGGGTTAGCGAACCCGAGATCACATAACCGAACCAGATTTCACCCACTCCTTAGAATAATTAAAACTTAATAAAGATTAATTGTTTTGATAAAATCTAAGCCTTCTTGAATACATATATGATATGTGTCAAGATTAAAAGTTCTATTCCTCAACTAAATATCAAGTGATTCGGATGTCTTCCCAATCTTGTCAGCTGTCAAGACTCGTTTCAGTGCGTGATAGGCTTGCAGTGCAAGGTATCCCGGTTACATGAGTAAGGCAGTACGTAATTGTGTTGATGGGCTTGCAGTGCATGGCATCAATCGTTACTTGATTGAGAGATTGGTTTACTTGAGTGGGCTATCAGAAGTTCTGGGCCCATAGACATCAGGTGGGCAAGACATAAGATGTCTTATCCACAACCAAGAGTCATATTGGATATGATTAGCAAAGTGTTGCTTACCTAAATAGCTAAGATTTGGGTGACGGCCAGTGGCCCACTCAAGTTTTGGTGAAGCATGGGTCTTGGATCATTATATTCATTTGAGGAAACATTGTTTTGAATATAATGTGAGTTTTCTTAATTGTTAAGATTTCTCATTTCCTGAACATCATAACTAAACCATTTTATTTTGATTTCTAGTTATGTCTAAAACCCCTCATCAGAACTCTTTCTCGTTGCGATCCGTCCTTGAGAAGGACAAGTTAAATGGATCCAACTTCCTTGATTGGTATCGGAACTTGAGAATTGTTCTCAAGCAGGAGAGAAAGGACTATGTCCTTGAGAAAGTTCTCCCCGAGAAACTAAGGTCCAATGCCTCATATGCAGTATATGATGCTTGGAATAAGCATTACTATGATGTGGTCGATGTGCGTTGTCTGATGTTGGCTACCATGAACTCAGACTTGCAGAAGCAATATGAGAATGTGGCGTCGCCCATCGAGATGATCACTAGCCTGAAAGCGATGTTTCAGGAGCAGGTTCGAACTGAGAGATACCAGACGGTTAAATCTCTAGTTGAATGCAAGCTACCAAAGGATTCACCAGTAAGTCCTCACGTCATAAAGATGACGGGTTATATAGATAGCCTGAGGAGAATGGATTATCCTATGAGCCAAGAGTTGGCTACTGACATCATTCTGCAGTCACTGCCGTCAAGCTATGATCAGTTTGTTGTGAACTACAACATGAACAAGTTGACGAAGACGTTGACTGAACTGCATGGCATGCTCAAGACAGCTGAGCTTGACATCAAAAAGGGAAAAAGGTTTGAGAAACCTGGAAAAGACAGGGGTAGAGGCAAGGCCGTCCAGATTATGAATCAGGACAAGCCTGTGTCTTCTTGTAAGCCCAAGTCTGGCCTAACCGATGTTGAAAAATGCCAGTACTGTGAGGAGCCAGGGCATTGGAAGAGAAATTGCAAGAGATTTATGGAAGATGCACAAGAGATTGAGAAGATGTACGGGACTTCTTCTCAAGGTATTTGTGTTATGGAAGTAAATGTTACTACTTCAAGTTCTACCTCATAGGTATAAGATACCGGTTGTGGTGCTGATATTTATTCAAATATGCAGGCACTAAGCAACAGTAGAACGTTGGAGAAGGGACGAGTGGAATTACACATCGGGAATGAAGCAAGAGTTGCTGCATTGGCCGTAGGAAATTTCCATTTATAGTCGCCTTCAGGCTTGGTTTTAAGAATAGAATAATTGCTACTTTGTACCTGTTATGAACAGAGACGTCATTTCATTTTTCTTGTAAGAATATGAATGATATTCATTTTGATTAAAGACAAATGTTGTTCTGTTGATCTTAATGAAATGTTCTATGGTAGCACCCCATTAGAGAATGGGTTTTATGTCTTAAACCAATCTATGCCTGTCTATAACATAAATACAAATCGTTCTCTGGCAATGTCGTTTGGGTTACAGCGGATTCAGAAGATCCATAGTGATGGGCTTTGGGCTCATTTGATTGTGAATCATGAGAGAAATGTGAATCCTGCTTATTGGGCTAAATGACTAAGGGCCCCTTTTGACAAATCAAATAAAAGGGCCTGTAACTTATTGGGCCTTATACATAGAGATGTATGCAGCCCGATGAGCACAAGTGCTAGAGGAAACTTTCAGTACTTCATTACCTTCGCTGATAAGATCAGTAGGTATGAATATGTCCATATGATGAGACACGAATAGGAATCCTTTGAAAGGTTCAAGGAGTTCCAGAATGAAGTACAGAATCAAATTGGCAAAAGTATTAGAGCTCTTCGATTAGATCGCGGAGGAGAATACTTAAGCCAAGTGTTAAGTGATCATCTGAGAGAGTGTGAAATAGTTTCACAGCTCACTCCTTCTGGAACGCCCCAATGGAATGGAGGTTCCGAGAGGAGGAATTGAACCTTATTGGATATGGTTCGATTAATGATGAGTCACACATATCTTCCATTATCCCTTTTGGAAACGCTCTAGAAACATCCGCATTTACACTAAAAGGTTCCATCAGAATCAGTTGAAAAGACAACACATGAGATGTGTATTGGAAATGTTCCAAGACTGTCTTTACTGAAATTTTGGGGTTGTGAGACCTATGTAAAATGTTTACGATAAGATAAGCTCACACCCAAATCCAATAATGCTAATTCGTTGGTTGTCTTAAGGAAACCAAGGCTTACTACTTCTACAACCGTTCTGAGAATAAAATGTTTGTTGCTAAGAACTATGTTTTCTTGTGAAAGATTGTCTTTGCAAGAAGAACAGTGGGAGTAAAGTAGAACTCGAAAACGTTCGAGAATCACAGGATGGTATCGATCGACACTAAGGTAGTATCGATCGATACTAGGCTTTCACCGAAGAGGTAAAGCAGTAAATGGATCTACAAAGAGTTGTAGAACCTATACATGTGGTGCCTAAAATTCGCAAATCCGGAAGGATACGTCAAGATTCCGAGAAATAGGGATTTCTCGTGACCAGTTGTCATGACTTGTTGATCATTGACATTGACGAGGCTGCGAATTTTGAAGAAGCAATGTTGGAACCGGACTCCGAAAAGTGGCTTGGAGCCGCTAGATCCGAGATGGGAATATCCAGATATTCAAAGCAAGGTTGGTCGCTGAAGGTCTCAAGAAAATTCATGGTATGACTATGAAGAGACCTACTCCCCAGTCACTATGCTTAAAACCATTCGGATTTTCCTAGCAACTGCCGTTTATCATGGTGATGAAATTTGGCAGATGGTTGTGAAAACAGTTTTCCTTATAGGAATTCTGGAAAAGGATGTGTACGTGACACAACCTGAGAGTTTCACTGATCCAAATGACGCTGGGAAGGAATGCAAGCTTCATTGATCCATGTATGGATTGAAGCAAGCATCACGGAGTTAAAATAATCGTTTTGATGAAATGGTCAAAAGAGTTTGACTTCATCAGGAACGAAAAAGAACCGTGTGTTTACAAGAAGACTAGTGGGAGCGTAGTTGCATTTCTCGTAATGTATGCAGATGACATACTTATTCTCGGAAATGACGTTCCGTTGCTTTAGTCTTTTAAGACTTGGCTCGGAAGTTATTTTTCAATAAAAGACATGGGAGAAGCCGCGTGAACTCTTGGAATAAGGAATCTATAAAGATAGGTTGGGTAAGTTGATTGGATCGTGTCAAGATGCTTATGGTGATAAGGTCTTGGACAGATTCAGTACGCGTGATTCCAAGAAAGGCTTCATACCAATGTCTAGTGGCATTGATCTTGGCAAGACGCAGTGTCCTAAGACACTGGCTGAGCAAAAATTTTTGAGTAGGATTCCGGGGCGTAAGCAGTGGAACCTATCATAAATGCCATGACCTGAACACGTTCAGATGTTGCTTAATGTGTTAAGCAAGACGAGCATATACCAATCTAATCCATGTGAAAGTCACTGGACAGTTACCAAGAATATTCTCAAGTATTTGAGGAATACTAAGAATTGGAGCTTGGTGAACTGAGGAAGTAATGATCTCTGTTGAGAGTGGTTATACGGACAAAGATGATTTCCGGTCGGAAACTGGTTATGTCTTGTGTCTGTATAGGGGTGCGTTTTGTTGGAATGGGTTCCAAGCAGAGCACCGCAGCATGCGGTTTGCTGGAAAGAGTTCCAAGCAGAACACCGCAACCTCTCCCACGACCTAAGCATAAGTCTCACCCTATTGCTGTAGGTATCTGAGATATTAAGATATGATCTTGATTCTAGTGGGAGTTGTAATGGTTTGAGTTATGTTATGATGTTCATGTAGACATACTTTGGTTATGTCATGATGAAATTGTTTCATGTATTATTTGATTATAAGATAATTGAATAATAGTCCCAAAGTAATTTATGGCATTTTATAGGTCATCAAGTTGAGGACTTGATCATGGAACCCTATAAATGATAAATGACATAGATTATATTAGTCCCTAGTCAAGGTTGTTAAAGTGGGACACTGACAACCGCGCGAGACTGGTATGTGAGTTGACTGATGACTAAGTTTCATGGAGTCATTAATAAGAGTATTAAAGTCAATCACATAGATATGTGTAAGAGAACACAGGATCGGACATGACCCGCTAATGAGAACTCTACAGGATAGTTATATAAGTGTCATGAGAGGTTCTCATTACGACTATAGAGAATAGTCCTCAGACCTGAGTTCATCATGATTTCTTGCATATGAATTGGTCCGCTTTGACTGTGTCAAACGTCAACCGTAACAGGTGACTATAAAGGCATTGATTGGGTGTATCATGAAGTGTGTGTAGGAACAGGGATGGAACAAGATGGAATTTGTCCCTCCTATATAACAGGAGATTAATATCTCAGGACCCATCGGAGATTTGATACTGAGAAATGCGTGGCCGCGCTCAAACGAGGTGAATGTCAGTCGTTTGTCTTATCAGTATAAATCAGAGTTCGATGAACATGATATTGGTTGAATAAGGGTGACACGGTTCTTGCCTTATGCCATATCGAGATATAGAGACGAAGGGATTATGGGAATAGATGATTCCAGTACAAGTGGGAGATTGTTGGGAATGTCCTGAAATCATTCATGTACTCACTCTAGACATAGTTGTTTGTCGAGATCAGACATTCATCTGATACTGGATAATCATGACGCTTTGCTAGAAGCCGCTCATGACAAGTGAGTTATGAACTCATTGCTAGTATCATTTGATCCTACAGGGTCACACACCTAAGCGAACAGGATGCACTTAAGCAAGGAATGTGTTATGAGAGAAAGGTGTCGATCGATACACTTTAAGGTGGTATCGATCGATACCATGTACGGACCGAAATAGAGATTTCGGCCCAATGACTTAATTTATTCTGGCTCGGCCCGCGAATAATTAGGTCTCGTCTCAAGCCTATATATAAGATATGTAGCACGAGATTTTAACCTAGACTTAGTCGCTCTCTCTCCAGAAAACACAGGTTCCCTCTGCAAGATCTGATTCCAGGCACTAGCATCCCTGCAGATTCCTGTTCGTGTGAGTGTGGACTACAGTAGAGGCGCAGCACGTGAGGCGCTTCCAGATCTCGATTACCTGACCCTATTCCGCTGCCAATCTCCAGGTATATCTGAGATCTCTTGATTCAAGTTTACAAACCCTAGATCCTAGGCTTCAGGAATTCTGTTAGGTTGTTAATAGAGATTAAAACCTGTTAAAGTTCCTTCACTTATGATCCCTGACTTTTCTGTATTAGCTCTAAGTCTTTTCGTTTGTTCTTATGATCCCCAACTTTTCTGTATTAGCTCTAAGCTCTTTCGGTTGTTCTTATGATCCCCGACTTCTGTGTATTAGCTCTAAGCTCTTTCGGTTGTTCTTATGATCTCCGACTTTTCTGTATTAGCTCTAAGCTCTTTCGGTTGTTCTTATGATCCCCGAGTTTTGGGTATTACCTCTAAACTCTTTCGGTTGTTCTTATGATCCCACACTTTTGGGTATTAGCTCTAAGCTCTTTCTGTGTATTAGTTCTAAGCTCTTGTTTCCCTTTTTGCGTTTCAGACTTTTTTGTATTAGCTCTAAGCTCTTGATTCCCTTTTTGCGTTTCAGACCTTTTTTGTATTAGCTCTAAGCTCTTGTTTCCCTTTTTGCGTTTCAGACCTTTTTTGTATTAGCTCTAAGCTTTTGTTTTCCTTTTTGCGTTTCAGACCTTTTTGTATTAGCTCTAAGCTCTTTTTTCTCTTTTTGCGTTTCTGACATTTTTTTATTAGCTCTAAGCTCTTGGTTCCCTTTTTGCGTTTCGGACCTTTTTGTGTTAACTTTAGCAGATAACTGAGTTTCTCTTTAAGCAGATCATTGAGCAATATATATTTAAGCAGATCATTGAGCGTTATATCTTTAAGCAGATCATTGAGCGCTATATCATTAAGCAGATCACTGAGCGCTATATCTTTAAGCAGATCATTGAGCATGATATCTTTAAGCAGATCATTGAGCTATATATATTTAAGCAGATCATTGAGCATTATATCTTTAAGCAGATCATTGAGCAATATATATTTAAGCAGATCATTGAGCGTTATATCTTTAAGCAGATCATTGAGCGCTATACTTTTTTGTATTAGCTCTAAGCTCTTGATTTCCTTTTTGCGTTTCGGACTTTTTGGTATTAGCTCTAAGCTCTTATTTCCCTTTTTGCGTTTCAGACTTTTTTGTATTATCTCTAAGCTCTTGTTTCCCTTTTTATGTTTGAGACCTTTTTTGTATTAGCTCTAAGCTCTTGATTCCCTTTTTGCGTTTCAGACCTTTTTTGTATTAGCTCTAAGCTCTTGTTTCCCTTTTTGCGTTTCAGACCTTTTTTGTATTTGCTCTAAGCTCTTTTTTTATTTTTTTGCGTTTTGGACCTTTTTGTGTTAACTTTAGCAGATAACTGAGTTTCTTTTTAAGCAGATCATTGAGCAATATATATTTAAGCAGATCATTGAGCGTTATATCTTTAAGCAGATCATTGAGCGCTATATCTTTAAGCAGATCATTGAGCATTATATCTTTAAGCAGATCATTGAGCTATATCATTGAGCGCTATAATTTTTTGTATTAGTTCTAAGCTCTTGTTTCCCTTTTTGCGTTTCAGACTTTTTTGTATTAGCTCTAAGCTCTTGATTCCCTTTTTGCGTTTCAGACCTTTTTTGTATTAGCTCTAAGCTCTTGTTTCCCTTTTTGCGTTTCAGACCTTTTTTGTATTAGCTCTAAGCTTTTGTTTTCCTTTTTGCGTTTCAGACCTTTTTGTATTAGCTCTAAGCTCTTTTTTCTCTTTTTGCATTTCTGACATTTTTTTATTAGCTCTAAGCTCTTGGTTCCCTTTTTGCGTTTCGGACCTTTTTGTGTTAACTTTAGCAGATAACTGAGTTTCTCTTTAAGCAGATCATTGAGCAATATATATTTAAGCAGATCATTGAGCGTTATAAATTTAAGCAGATCATTGAGCGCTATATCTTTAAGCAGATCACTGAGCGCTATATCTTTAAGCAGATCGCTGAGCGCTATATCTTTAAGCAGATCGCTGAGCGCTATATCTTTAAGCAGATCATTGAGCGTTATACTTTTTTGTATTAGCTCTATGCTCTTGATTCCCTGTTTGCGTTTCGGACTTTTTTGTATTAGCTCTAAGCTCTTGTTTCCCTTTTTGCGTTTCGGACTTTTTTGTATTAGCTCCAAGCTCTTGTTTCCCTTTTTGCGTTTCAGACCTTTTTGTTTTAGCTCTAAGCTCTTGATTCCCTTTTTGCGTTTCGGACCTTTTTTGTATTAGCTCTTGTTTCCCTTTTTGCGTTTCGGACCTTTTTTGTATTAGCTCTAAGCTCTTGTTTCCTTTTTTGCGATTCGAACTTTTTTGTATTAGCTCTAAGCTTTTTTTTCTCTTTTTGCGTTTCGTACCTTTTTGTATTAGCTCTAAGCTCTTGTTTCCCTTTTTGGGTTTCGGACCTTCTTGTGTTAACTTTAGCAGATAACTGAGTTTCTCTTTAAGCAGATCATTGAGCAATATATATTTAAAGAGATCATTGAGCGTTATATCTTTAAGCAGATCACTGAACGCTATATCTTTAAGCAGATCATTGAGCATGATATCTTTAAGCAGATCATTGAGCTATATATATTTAAGCAGATCATTGAGCATTATATCTTTAAGCAGATCATTGAGCAATATATATTTAAGCAGATCATTGAGCGTTATATCTTTAAGCAGATCATTGAGCGCTATACTTTTTTGTATAAGCTCTAAGCTCTTGATTTCCTTTTTGCGTTTCGGACTTTTTTGTATTAGCTCTAAGCTCTTATTTCCCTTTTTTGCGTTTCGGACTTTTTTGTATTATCTCTAAGCTCTTGTTTCCCTTTTTATGTTTGAGACCTTTTTTGTATTAGCTCTAAGCTCTAAGCTCTTGATTCCCTTTTTGCGTTTCAGACCTTTTTTGTATTAGCTCTAAGCTCTTGTTTCCCTTTTTGCGTTTTAGACCTTTTTTGTATTTGCTCTAAGCTCTTTTTTTATTTTTTTTTGCGTTTTGGACATTTTTGTGTTAACTTTAGCAGATAACTGAGTTTCTCTTTAAGCAGATCATTGAGCAATATATATTTAAGCAGATCATTGAGCGTTATATCTTTAAGCAGATTATTGAGCGCTGTATCTTTAAGCAGATCATTGAGCATTATATCTTTAAGTAGATCATTGAGCTATATCATTGAGCGCTATAATTTTTTGTATTAGTTCTAAGCTCTTGTTTCCCTTTTTGCGTTTCAGACTTTTTTGTATTAGCTCTAAGCTCTTGATTCCCTTTTTGCGTTTCGGACCATTTTTGTATTAGCTCTAAGCTCTTGTTTCCCTTTTTGCGTTTCAGACCTTTTTGTATTAGCTCTAAGCTTTTGTTTTCCTTTTTGCGTTCTAGACCTTTTTGTATTAGCTCTAAGCTCTTTTTTCTCTTTTTGCGTTTCTGACATTTTTTTATTAGCTCTAAGCTCTTGGTTCCCTTTTTGCGTTTCGGACCTTTTTGTGTTAACTTTAGCAGATAACTGAGTTTCTCTTTAAGCAGATCATTGAGCAATATATATTTAAGCAGATCATTGAGCGTTATATCTTTAAGCAGATCATTGAGTGCTATATTTTTAAGCAGATCACTGAGCGCTATATCTTTAAGCAGATCACTGAGCGCTATATCTTTAAGTAGATCATTGAGCATTATATCTTTAAGGAGATCATTGAGCATTATATCTTTAAGCAGATCATTGAGCGCTATATCTTTAAGTAGATCATTGAGCGCTATATCTTTAAGCAGATCACTGAGCGCTATATCTTTAAGCAGATCATTGAGCATTATATCTTTAAGCAGATCATTGAGCATTATATCTTTAAGCAGATCATTGAGCATTATATCTTTAAGCAATATATATATTTAAGCAGATCATTGAGCGTTATATCTTTAAGCAGATCATTGAGCGCTATACCTTTTTGTATTAGCTCTAATTTCTTGGTTCCCTTTTTGCGTTTCAGGCCTTTTTGTATTAGCTCTAAGTTCTTATTTCCTTTTTTATGATTCGGACTCCCAACATGCATGCACTACCATCCAATATTTCACAATTTTTCTCGGGACAATGTCCCCAAAATAGAATCTGACAGAACACTATAACATTAGTGTCTGTCCATGATCTTTTTTGGATATTTTTGTGTATTTTTGTTTTTTTTGTGTGAATTTTTATGTATTTTTGTTTTTTTGTGTATTTTTGTGTTTTCGTGTATTTTTGTTTTTTTATGTATTTTTGTGTATTAGTTCTAACTTTTGGAATATTTTTGTGTTTTTGTGTATTTTTGTTTTTTGTGTATTTTTGTGAATTAGCTCTAATTTTTTGTGTATTTTTGTGTTTTTTGTATTAGATCTTTTTTGGGTTTTGAAAGCAAAAACAAAAACAAAAACGAGAAAGAAAGAGAAATACCTCGTTGAAGCGGAGACAAGCTTCGCAAGGATTAGAAACGAAACAAAATCTCCCTAAAACATTAAGTAAAATACAAAACGATTAGTAAACTTGTAAACCTAACCAATCAACAAACAAAAGTTACATACATCCCTCAACATGTTATTGTTTAGATTCAGATTAAGATTTGATATACAGAGTAAAACACGTCAACAATCAAAATAAATCTCTACAAATCAAAAATCTCTAATCTTGAAGCGAATTTACACATGCGTAACTACCTAAACCTATCAAGCCATCAACATCTTTGGAATTAGACTCGATGAATCTGTAGCCTCTCAAATCTCAATGATCATTACGAATAGAAAACAGTCTTGAGAACTATCAAACTGGAGATATCTACAAGTCGATCAAACTGGAGATATCTACAAGTCGGACCTTCTTGTGTTAACTTTAGCAGATAACTGAGTTTCTCTTTAAGCAGATCATTGAGCAATATATATTTAAGCATATCATTGAGCGTTATATCTTTAAGCAAATCATTGAGCGCTATATCTTTAAGCAGATGACTGAGCGCTATATCTTTAAGCAGATCATTGAGCTATATATATTTAAGCAGATCATTGAACAGTATATCTTTAAGCAGATCATTGAGCAATATATATTTAAGCAGATCATTGAGCGTTATATCTTTAAGCAGATTATTGAGCGCTATATCTTCTAGCAGACCACAGAGCACTATATCATTAAGCAGATCATTGAGCTATATATATTTAAGCAGATCATTGAGCATTATATCTTTAAGGAGATCATTGAGCAATATATATTTAAGCAGATCATTGAGCGTTATATCTTAAAGCAGATCATTGAGCGCTATACCTTTTTGTATTAGCTCTAATTTCTTGGTTCCCTTTTTGCGTTTCAGGCCTTTTTGTATTAGCTCTAAGTTCTTATTTCCTTTTTTATGATTCGGACTCCCAACATGCATGCACTACCATCCAATAGTTCACAATTTTTCTCGAGACAATGTCCCCAAAATAGAATCTGACAGAACACTATAACATTAGTGTCTGTCCATGATCTTTTTTGGATATTTTTGTGTATTTTTGTTTTTTTTTGTGTGAATTTTTATGTATTTTTGTTTTTCTGTGTATTTTTGTGTTTTCGTGTATTTTTGTTTTTTTATGTATTTTTGTGTATTAGTTCTAACTTTTGGAATATTTTTGTGTTTTTGTGTATTTTTGTGTATTTTTGTTTTTTGTGTATTTTTGTGAATTAGCTCTAATTTTTTGTGTATTTTTGTGTTTTTTGTATTAGATCTTTTTTGGGCTTTGAAAGCAAAAACAAAAACAAAAACGAGAAAGAAAGAGAAATACCTCGTTGAAGCGGAGACAAGCTTCCCAAGGATTAGAAACGAAACAAAATCTCCCTAAAACATTAAGTAAAATACAAAACGATTAGTAAACTTGTAAACCTAACCAATCAACAAACAAAAGTTACATACATCCCTCAACATGTTATTGTTTAGATTCAGATTAAGATTTGATATACAGAGTAAAACACGTCAACAATCAAAATAAATCTCTACAAATCAAAAATCTCTAATCTTGAAGCGAATTTACACATGCGTAACTACCTAAACCTATCAAGCCATCAACATCTTTGGAATTAGACTCGATGAATCTGTAGCCTCTCAAATCTCAATGATCATTACGAATAGAAAACAGTCTTGAGAACTATCAAACTGGAGATATCTACAAGTCGATCAAAAGAAGAGGAGAAGAAGTACCTTCAAACGGATCTGTTTTGTCTTCTCGGCGGATCTGCAAAAGAGTCAAGATCTCATTCTCTACCATAACCTTGTATCTCGGGAATAACATGTTCAGATTATTAGACATACCCAGAATCATCATGCTTCCATCTTTTGTTTGAGTAATGTTCTGTCAAAGAAGCATGTCAATATTTTGAAGCAGATAATACAACAAAAACTAAGAAGCGAATACACAATTTAGCACACCAGTACGTCAATAATTGCAACAGATGGTTTTTGACTTTTTTCCTCAGGAACCAACAGCACCGGATCCTCCTACACAAAAAGAGAGTGTAAGAGAGACTAGAAGCAAATGGTCTCTAAGGTCTCAAGCATTAAGTCAACCAAACACTATATGAATACTCATGACAAACGTGTATATGATCATCCTAAACATTCAGGTGCAAGAGAAATCATGAGGTAAAAGAAAAACTTTCAAAGTCTCTAGAGACTAGAATTCTAAACTCCAAAAACGAAAGAGAAACATTCCTCTTAACATATGGATGAGTGACCAACAAATAACAACCATGAGAGTATACCAGTTCCTAACAAATTATTTTGTTCAAAATACCATAAAAATTTAAAAAAATTCCACCAGTATAAACCTAATAAGCACATAAGCAGAGCATGTATCTCTAAGGTCTCAAGCATTGAGTCAACCAGACACTATATAAACACTCATGACAAACATGTATATGATCATCCTAACCATTCAGGTGCAAGAGAAATAATGAAGTATAAGAAAAACATCCAAAGTCTCTAGACACTATGCAGTCAGAAACTCCAAAAACGAAAGAACACATCTATGAGTGGCCAACAAATAACAACAACGATGAGAGTACAAGACCAGTTTCTAACAAATTCTTCTGTTTAAAATACCATACAAATTAAACATTTCCACCATTATACACCTAATAAGCAGAGCATGTATCTCTAATCCCCTACATCATCTTAGGTTCTTCATAAACACTAACCCTGAAATACATAGTAAACCCAAAGCTTTAACACATTCTAATGTCACACACAAACATCAAAATTCCTTAAAACCCTAGATCTCAATGTCCACAACAACGTAATAACAACAATCAATAGAACAAAGTGCTCTTGAAGACTCAAATTAGGTATAAAATCTCAATGCAATCACAACATTCAAACCCAAAATTCACCAAAAACTCGAACAAAATCAGAACCCTAGAGATAAACAAAAACTCACCAAATCATATTTGTTACCATCGTACTCAAATTGCAAGAAATGAATTCTTCTCCCGTAACCTTAACCGAGTCACGAAAATGAATTACATAAAACTGTTTAGTGTTTGTCCAGAGTAGAAGAATAATCACAAACAATCGAAGGCACGACCCTAAAAGAATCACAAATTAACCAAAACTCATCCAATTCGCATCGGAAATACTAAACCCTAGCCTAACGCCCAAATCGATAAAAGCGACGAGAAGAAGACACATTAACAGTAATAATAGACGGCTTAATGTGGTGGCTATACTCGTTCATCGTTTAAATTCTCAGAGAAACTAAAGACAATGGACTCACTTCTTCCTTAGATCCGGTAGCGTAAAAGGCCTCAACAGTCGCATCGAGTGAAACGACGTCAATCGGCTGACTCGAAAGTCTCTTAACTTCTCAGCGGCCATGGCGGAGAAGATGCGAAAATTCCAGAAGAAACGAAATTACGAAAAAGAAGGGACTCGACACACGAGAGTACGAGACTGAATCAATGGAGGAAACAAATTTCGAGAGAGAGAGAGAGGGAGAGAGGTTTTTGAAAGAGACGGCTTGAGATTGACGCTGAGGAAAAAGGGAATCCCTATACTATTAAAATAGAAGTACAAATTCTACATAAGAAAAGAATTTTTCAATTGGGTCGGGTCAATTTTTAAAATTGACCCGAAATTGAACAACTTGGATACGGGTCAGACGGATAATCCAATTCTATCGGGTTTTAATTAGCACTTTCTATATAACTACTATAATTCGTAAATAACAGAAATAATATTGTTTCCTAAAAAATAGATGTGATTTCCATAACAAACAAATGCAATAACTATTAGTTTTATTTGGAAGATTTAGTTAATATTTAAATTTATGATTCATCTATCTTCTTAGTTTGATTTTAATTTGAAATTACAGTATTTTCAATTATCATATAATATTTATGAGTAACAAAAATATACATTTTTTATGCATATCTTGTAATTCGAATTTTTGAAAACTTAAATATATTACTCATTCGATGAAGAAAAAAATATATATTCAACGTCCCACATCGACTAAAAATTTTTAGCAAGGGTTCAGATTCCTATTATATAAAGACCAAAATGATTCCAGATCCGAATGAGCAGGAATATTGATTTATCATGCGTTCAAAGTAAAAAGTTTTATTCTGTTTAATCGGGTTTTTTAAATGAACCAAAAATTTTGCCGAATACTCCCTCCGTATTTTAATAAGTGTCGTTTTAGAATTTTTATTTTTTTGAATTAGATGTCGTTTTCAAATTTCTATGCAAAATTTATTAATTTTTAATATTTTATGACGTCATAAAATATTAAAAAATAATAAATTTTGCATACAAATTTGAAAACGATATCTAATTCAAAAAAATAAAAATTCTAAAACGACACTTATTAAAATACGGAGGAAGTATAATTATTTTTAAATATTTAAACTTTTACATGATTTCAAATATAATAAATTTTAAAACATTTAAAGACATAACAAATCAAAGGAATTTTATTAGTAAATAAAAATTAAATATACTTTCTTTAAATATCATATCTTCTCAGATAAATTCAAATAAAAAGTATTATATATTATGGAACGGCTTATAATAGCGGGACGTGTTATATAGTCGGATGGATTACATAACGGGACGGTTATATAGCATGACGGGTTAAAATCAATATTATATAAATTTATAATATCATTAAGACGGTGCTATAACACGGGTTAAATCTTCAATTTATTATTTTGTCAATACTACCAAATTTAGAATATTAGACATATCAAAAACTTTACTTCATTACTTTATTATTTTATAACTGGAAAAAGGAAAAAACGAGTTTCAATAGCTCCCCAATCGTATGTCGTCTTATCCTCAGCGTTATTAACCGACAATATAAAAAAACGTTAGCCCGTGCCGTAGCAAACTCACCGACAATACTAGCTTATTTAAATTTCATTGGTTGCACTAAATTTTACCTTATTAACCTATGAAACAATTAATTATTAATATCCTTCCTAAAAATGTATAAAAATATATACCCGCGGCGGCCCGCGGGTTAAATTCTAGCGGAAACCTAAGGATCGGACTCATGTCCTATTTTAATTCACACATATGAAAAAATAACAATTCCAACTTACGTTTAATCATGTACGTTTAATATCATCCACCAATCTAAATCCATTTTTTAAACACTAAGGGGGGTGTATTGAACTGGACATTTAGAGTGATTTGATTTTGAATGAGATTTTAGATGATTTTGATCGTTTTGGATGATTTTAAAGTAGTTGTTATGATTTTGTATTAAAATTCTATGAAATCCCACCTAAAACCATGAGATTTGGATCTTTGTATTTTTAACTAAAGAAATCCCCTAAAATCTTTTAAAATCATCTGCAGTCATTAAAATCCCAATACTTAAAACATTTTCAATAACAGTGGATTTGATAGGATTTTAACAAATTGTTGTTTGAATAACAGAGGATTTTAAATGATTTCAAGTGATTTTAAATAAATTACATGTTCAATAACACTGGATTTTAGAAAACTTTTTAAAATCCTTAGTTGAATAACATGAGATTTTAATAAAAAATCAGAATCTCCTAGAATCATTGGTTCAATACACCCCCCTAACCAATTACAAAAATACATATAAAGGACTCTAAAAAAATATCGTCCCGCGGCGGCCGCGGGTTAGATCCTAGTGACTTCTAATTTTGTCTTCTTCTTCTCTCTTTTTTTAGTTATTTTTCGTTGACCGCCTCAGGATTTTTGAATTTGTATACTATACGCTTCTCAAATATTTACTTTATTAGTATTGTTTTTTGATAAATTATTCAAAGCTTGACTTGGAATTATAAACGAAAGTTTATATTAATATGGAATGCATTCATATAAAATACTCAATAGATGGTGTAGTGTTGCATTTGACCATTAATTATGATAGAAACAAATTAGTCTTCAAAGATAATTATTTAATATAAACAGTAAATTTATTTAATATAACCTAGAAAAATTATCAATTTATTAGAAAAGTAAATAAACATTTTTAATATATATTTAGTCATATTTATATTAGTTTTAAACCCACTCAACTTATATATATATATATATATATATATATAAATAAGGGAGTATTCTTTCTTCTTAGTGTGTCTACATAATCACCAAAATAATATTATAGAACCCCAAAAATAATCATTTCAAAGTAATTAATTTTGTTGGTTAATTACATCTCATTATCTACGCACTAATCTTCAATTAATACACAATTTTAAATAAATCTTACTTTCATAATTATAACACAGTCTACCATACATATAACAAAACTTTAAATTAAATAAGTGCATGAAACAACAAAAATGATGTGTGCTATTATATGACTAAAACCATTAATAATAATTCTTAAATATATAATTGAGAATATAAAAAATTACAAAGAAAATTTCAAAAAATATCAATGTTATTTAAGATGGACAAAAGGATTTTTAATGAAATTTATCATACGACTACAAACAAAAAATAACTTATTAGGAAATACAAAATTCAAAATTAAAAACATTTAAGAACTACCATTTTTAAGAATAATAAGAAAAATAAAATATAATTTAGGATGGACAAAGAATTGAATTGAAATGGAAGGATATAAGAGGTTTAGTTGATAATAAGAAGATATTCATGTTTCAAACACTTATTTATCTAAAATATTTTTTATGAATTTTTAATATATCACATGTTATATGAAACAGTAGTGAATAATTTAAAAATGCAATAAAAAAAATTTCAAAAATTATTTTGATTATATGCCTATTAAAATATAGACGTAAGAAACAATTCGTTTCTTTATCGTAAGGAACTATTCTCGTAAAGAACGATTAAAATATAAACGTAAGAAAATTATTGTATAAATTAAGTGAAAGACAAGTGTATTTATTGAATAAAAAGATACTCACGACCTTTAAATTAGTCTTTCAAAAAGTAAATGCTTTTAATTTTCTTCTTTATAATACTTGGTAGCAAAGAATCGAAACAAAATTTAATTTAAAATTCTGCTTTTTGTTAAAGGGTTTTCTTAAATAAATAAAAACGTATACAAAGTAAAGAAAAATTATACAGACAAAGGAACTAGAAGAACTAGTAGAACGTACTAGGAAGATGAAGGATTCATAACAAACACACCCTGAAAAAAGAAGAAGAAACAGAGTCGAACGCTTGTTTGTAACCTTAGTGACTCCAACATTGAAAAATTGAGATCCCTCGCTTTAAGCCTAACTGCATCATTGCACGACACTTGATATCCATGGAGGAAAGGATGTGTGATACTACCGTAACTGGAGAGACAGAAACACCCTCATGGAAGCGACGATTTCTTTCTTTCCACAGTTCATAGATCGCACCCTGCCAACCTTGAAGAAGAGCAAGTTTTTTATGTTTTGATGTTGAAGCCGTTGGCAGCCAAAGGAGAATTTGATCCCATAGAAGTGGAGGAGAGGATAGTCGAAGCCTTTGTGTTATTAATCTCCATACCTCAGCGGAGAAGACACATTCAAAAAATTGATGATTTCTTGATTCATGTTCCAAACCACAAAGGAGACAGCCCACCACAATATCAAAGCCCCACGTAGACAAACGATAAAGAGTAGGGTTACGATTGAGTATAAACAGCCATGGAGTTATAGCATGCTTTGGGATGGCTGCTTTGTGCCACACAAGAGGAGCCCAAAATTTTTATGGATTCGAAATCCGAACAACATTCCACATTGCTTTAGAAGGGAAAGATAAGTAAGGAATACCATCAATTGTCCAAACTAGAATATCATTTGTTGATGACATGGAAATGGTAGAGATGAAAGAGTGGAGAAGAACTTGTCTCTATGTTCTGGGATGAGGGAGATACCAACCATTCCCAATTCTCAATTCTCAATTCTCAATTCAGCCACAGTTGAAAACAGAGAAATCCCTAAACGTGAAGGGCCATCTGAACCAAGAAAATGATAAAGAGATCCAAATGGAGTCCATGGATCCCACCAGAAGAAGGTTGAATCTCCATTTCTAATACGGATGCTGAAAAATTTAAGAGCCACCAGAAGGTTGAATCTCCATTTCCAATTATGTAGCTTAAGTAATTTTCTGAAAATCCAAGAGTATGTAACATTTTTGTCGTTAAGTGCCCACAAAGGAGATGTTGAAAGATACTTAATTACCTACTTCTTATCCGTGCCACCCAAAACGAACCAGTTAAAAAAAACAGCAGCCAAAAAAGTTTTAAGGCACAAGTCTCATTCCAACTAGCAATGTGCCTCAAACCAAGCCCACCCTCTCATTTAGGAAAACATAAGTTGTACCATGACACTTTTGCACCCGAGGGTGTATATAATTTTCCACACCACAAAAAAGAACTGCAGAGGCTATTGATCTTCCGAATAACCTGTTTAGGGAGAAAGTACGCATTAGTCCAAAAACCAATAATTCCCGAGATAGCCGTGGAGATGAGTGTGAATCGTCTCGCCAAACTAAGAAACTTATGAGTCCAGGAATTCAACTTCTTCCTTATTTGAGACAGCAAAGGATCACAATCTCTCACTAAAAGCTTCTTGGAACATAAAGGGAGACCTAAATACTGAACTGGAAGCAAAGCCGGAGGCAGATTGAAAATGTTCTTTAGCCGATTCAAGCTGCTCTCATTTAATCCAGAACAAAACATAGTGGTTTTCTCAATATTTATTTCTAACCCAGACATTTCCTCAAATTTTGTGAGCACTATGTTTATTATGTAAATTGAAAATGTATTATGTAAATTTATCTATAGGTGGTCGAGCCTCATATATCTTCAACAATATCTTGAAAATATTTGTGGATTAATACCCTCATTTTAATAAATTTATCCATACTCATATTTTTAAATTAAGAAAATGAGTTAACAAAATAAAAAATAAAAAAAAATTCAAACAAAAGCTGCCAAAGAACTAAAGCTATGATCTTTTAGAAAAATCATAAACTTATTTTTTAAAAAATAAATTAATATTTTCCAATTTTTAAAAAGTTTTATGATTAAAAATCTAATCAAAATGGAGATATTTTTCATCCCGTAATTTTCAATCCGTTTTGGACGTGATTTTTTAAATCCAATGATATACTCTTATAAATAAGTAAATTCAATAAAGCTAGCTCATAATCAGTCAAAATAAATATAGATCTAAGCAGTTTTAAATTTGTATTTAATATGTTCGATATTTTGATGTGATGTATATTATTTTACTAAGATAACAAAAAAAAAAAAAATAAATGATAACATGTCAAAATGTGCGTTGGTAAAACCTATATATTTTTAAAAAAATGTAAATATAAAATTACATATAATTATTTTTTGAAAGAAAATCTAATATAAGATAAAATAATTAAGCTTGATTTTATAAAAGTTCCATAATTTATTAAAATATACTTTTAACAATAGTTAAAATATATTTAATAGATCAAGATATAAATCTAGATATCTATAGTTTAAATCATGATATTTCAATATGGATCTAGTTTTGACAGATGTAATGTTGTACTATTAAAATCTAGATTTTCAGGATATCCGAATTTTCATAATGGATTATAACATATTTTGAATTGGATCTCGGATAAAAAAAAAATTTTGTCCATCACATATTAGTTAAAACATGATTCAATGATTGGTGACCCAATATGAAGTATAAGAATTTACAAATAAAATTTCAGAATTTCGGATGATAATTAAATTCGTTATTTTTTACTTATTGTTGATAAAGTAATTAAGCTTGTGATTTACATATATAGAGGTTCGCAACATTGGTATTTGAAACAAATACTCTCTCCGTTTCAAAATATAAGAGATTTTAGAGCTTTTATTTTCTTGAATCAATATGTAAGATGTTTTCATATTCCAATAGAAAAGAGATAATAAAAAACAATTTATCAAAAAAGTTTAAAAGGAATCAAATGGCTAAATACTTTTGTTAAAAGAATAATATTTAACTAAAAGCATAAAATTTCTTAATCTTCATGTTAACTCTTAAAACATCTTATATTTTGAAACATGGGAGTATCAACTATTGAGCCTTTTGACTTGCATAAGGTACTGCAATAACCGAGGATGACATACAAATTTCGAGGTTCCTGGTTCAAAAGAAATAATCGTAATGTAGTAGGTAAATAAAAAGTTTAAGGCAACAAAGTCACAATGGTTTTTTTTTTATAGAAAGCTATACAAAAGAGACTTTTGAAATCAAACTCAGAAAGAAAATAAAAATTAAAGAAAGAAACATGTGTAACCCTCAAAGAATTTTACTCATTGTTCCTATCACAAAGACTTTCATCGTCAATTGCAAACACTTGTTCATAACAAGATTGATAACTATCATCAGAGTGACTTTCATCTTCATCTTCGAACACTTGTACTGAACAAGATTCATTACTCCCATCAGAGAGGCATTCATCGTCGGACACTAATTCTAAACAAGATTCATTGTTTCCATGAGAGAGACTTTCATTATCGTCTTCGGACACTAACTCTAAACAAGATTCATTGTTGCCATGAGCGAGACTCTCATCATCCTCTTCGGACACTAGTTCTGAACAAGATACATTGCTCTCATCGCAGAGACTTTCATCGTCGTCTTCAGACTTACTTTCATCATTGTCTTCGGACACTAGTTCTGAACAAGATACATTGCTCTCATCAGAGAGACTTTCATCGTCGTCCTCAGAATTTTGTTCAAAACAAGATTCATTATTCAAATGTGAGAGACTTTCATCATCGTCCTCGGACACTGGTTCTGAACAAGATCCATTGTTTGCATCAAAGAGACTTTCATCCACTACAGGAAATGTGGGTATTGATAGCACTAAAAGATAGCGTTTTTAGTGTCTCTGGTATGTTTGACTTATTCGATAGCGTTTTGTGAATTGTAAACGCTATAAATGATTGAAGCGGGATAAATGAAATTCACGCGGCCAAGTTTCGGGTTACTAAAGTGTAATTCCCGCTATTAAAAATATTAAGAGGGAAAAATGAGAAATTTGGCTAAGGCAAAATAAATTAAAACAAGAAAAATCACTTTTTCTTTTTTTTCCTAAGGCAAAAAAAAATCACTTTCTCTCTCGATGTCTCTCGATTTCTCACTGTCAACAACGCATCTCACTTGATTTCACTCGACCTTGACTCTATCCCACACAAATATTCTCAGTAAAATCTCAGACCTTGTATGCTCAGCCTCTGTCTGTGATCCTAAAATCTCACTTTCTACGACCTAATAGCATTCGATCGCGTAAAGCTTTCTTCTTCTCTACTCATCAGATTCGTAGGAAGATCTGATTCTGACGCCTCTGATTTGAATCGTATTTGATAGGTTTGAATTGAAATCGGAGAGTGAAGAAGTGAGGGAAGAGTATCTACAGTATATGAAGACTCTCCGTTCTCAAATGACTGGTATAATCTTCCTCTTTGCTTCTGATTTTTCCGATTATAACTGAAATTTGCATATGACGATTTGTTTCCATGGATTCGATTGAGGTTAGATGTGGAGGATCACGCTGCGAAGGTCTCCGTCGAGGAGCAGATGCAAGTTACCACAATCAGTACCTTGGAGAAAGATTTCGATCATGGTTAGTTTCTCTCTCACTGATGTATTTTTCCATGGATTCGTTTCCATGGATTCGATTTCTGCTGTTTGTTTCCATGGATTCGATTTCTGCTGTTTGGTATTCTCTATTGTGTTTCCTTTGTAGCTATCATTGATGTATTTTTGCATAGATATGGATTTTGTTTTGTGAATGTTGATTTGGTTGTTTTGTGATCAACTATTAAGTATTAGAGTAGCAGTTCTTTGTTCAAATTGGTTCAACTCTGGATCTGCACTGTGTACCCAACTTTATATGCACTTGTTTTTGATGAGATGTTATCTGAGTTTTCCAATTTTTTGTATAACTATTTGAAGCATTGTCTGAGACCAAGAGACTAAAAGTAGATTAACTTTTAGCCAATGCGACTCTCTGGTATGTTTTAGGCTTGTGGCTAATTGTTCAGAGATGATAAATATTGCAGCCGGCTAATTGTCCAAAATTTTGATCCTGATGGTGGAATTTCTGCTGCACAAGAAACCAACAAGCTTAAACAGCTAGGTCTATAATCAAGGTATAATAAGATTTGTCACATTCTCTATCCATTACTAGCCATTGATTGTCACCTATCTGTTACCATGTGATCGATGTATGGATTTCATTTTTTCAGGAGTATGATATGAATGGCTTTGGCGAGGATTTGGTCGGTAAGAGAGTTAATATCTGGTGGCCGCTCGACACGACGTAAGAGAGTTAAACCTGAAGGTTCTTATTTCCAAGTGTACTGTAATCTTTGCTTTTGAGAAGAGCTTAATCTCACTGATGATTCTGATAATTCATCTCGTTTTGTTTTTGCAGAATCTTGATTCCTAATCTTCAAACTTCTTGTCTGTTGCTACCTTGTTGTTTTACTTGTGTAAGATATTATTTCTGTCTTTTTTTCTACTTTTTGTGTCAGATGTGAGTGTCTGATCAGTTAAGTTATTAGAGGTATGGATTTGAAGTACAAGAGGAATCCATGTTAGTTTAAGCATGGGGACAGGAGGGATAGAACATCTGCAGAGGACTCAGGGATCATCTGGCTGTTTTTGCCGAGTCTTTGAGCAAAGTAAGAGCTATGATGTATCCTGTCCCAAGTAAAGCATCTTTTAGATGGAGTAAGTTTATCAATATAATATGTTAGCTATTATAGTTCACTGGTTAGCGTATTGCTAATATTGGTTGGGTTTAACTAATTGTAGGAGAAGGTGACAAAGCAAACTGTGATGGAGAGGGCCTTAACTGAGCAGCTCAACGTTATCACAGCTCTCAGCTCCAAAGGATTGATCGGAAGTGAACTCCCTTCCATATCATATGTCTTAGTATGTAACAATCTGGTGTTCTTAAAGAGATATGTGAAGAATCACGATGACAAGCAGCTGGTGACTGAGTTGATGGCTATATATCGTGCATCATAGATTATAAGGCTTGTCTAGGATCTTGGTTTGTATCTTTGAATATCTGAAAAACCTCAATTTTAGCAGTTTATAATTCTATATTTGTTGATTTGATTTTTCTGTAGCAGTGTCTGAACTCCTTGGCAAAAATATATCACAAAAACACATACTTAAAACATTTTAATTAGAAAAAAATTGAATTAATTATTTTAAGGCATTTACTTTAGGTTTCAAGTTAAATGAATTAAAGATTTTTTTAAGATTTTTAAAATATAACCAAATACAGTAAAACCTCTATAAATTAATAACGTTGGGACCGTGAAATTTTATTAATTTATAGAGGTATTAATTTATCCATAAATTAATAATTTATTAATTTATAGAGAGTTTTGCCTTATTTCATAATTTTTTTAAAAAAATACTTTAAAAATTAAGTTTTTTGTTATAATCAATACTCTTTTGGAACCAATTACAAGTAAGAAAATAATTATCATGTTTAACAGATAATATCAAAAGTTTTCGATGCAGTGAAAAGTACTATAAATATATTTTAACAAAAACTAATGCAAATTCAAGAAAAACCAAACAACACAAGAGTCATACTTCACTAAATATATTCATATATATAACATATCTATAAATATATTTTGATATATTTATAAAATTATTAATTTATAGTATTAATGGGACCATATATTTACATAGGATTTCTAAAAAAATTATTATCTTATTATTTTATCGAATTGTGTCAAAATTTACACTAGTCCCAACTCGGGACCGAATAAATTTATTAATTTATAGAGGTTATTAATTTATCGAGTATTAATTTATAGAGGTTTTACTGTATCTCAAAAAAAAATAAATTTTTAATTATAATATTTTGTAATATTATGATATAAATTAAACCCTAAATTAAAGTTAAAATCTTAAATGAAATTTAAAATCTGAAATTAAATTAATGCGATTAAACCCTAAATTAAAGTTAAAATCTTAAATTAAATCTCTAAAAGTTTAAACCCTAAACTCTAACCCTTAACCCTTAACCCTAAACCTTAAACCCTAAACCCTAAACCCTAAATTAAAGTTAAAATCCTAATTAAATTAAATCTTTAAACTCTAAATTGAAGTTTAAACTATAAAACATAAATATTTGAGTAAAAAAATCTAAATCCCAAAGTTTAAACCCTAAACCCTAACCCTTAACCCTAACCCTAAACCCTAAACCCTAAACTCTAAACTCTATATTAAAGTTAAAATCCTAATTAAACTAAATCTTTAAACTCTAAATTGAAGTTTAAACTATAAAACATAAATACTTGAGTAAAAAAATCTAAATCCCAAAGTTTAAACCCTAAACCCTAAACTATGCCCTAGTGTATATGAACATATAAGTTAGATAGTTGGAATACTAACCTATATTAATTGTTGTTAATTTAAAATTTTTATACTTATAAGAAAAAATATTCTAAAAATTGAAATACATATATTGTATTTTTAAAGAAATAATTTATATTTTTTTCATTAATAAAAAAATTTATATGATAATTTTATGATTTTTTCATTACTAGCCAATGAGAACTCACCTCCCACAATGTGGGACGAATCCTGCGCCGTTAGATCGCGCCGACTTTAATCTGAGCCATCCTTTTTTTTTGTTGACGCGATTAATCTGATCCGTTAGATCTGTATCGCTGATTTGATCTGAGCCGTTCATGTTCTTAGACAATAAGCAGTAACTACCAAGATTGAACTTTGGCTTATTCTCCACCATTGATGAATTAAATCCAACGGTTAAGATTTTCTCCTTCTTTTTCTTTTTTTTTGGTTAAAACTTCTTTTCCTTTTCTCCTTCTTCGTAAGCGCCGAGAACATTACGACGGGATTCGATCTCTCTTGAAGCTGAAATCGTTAACGCCGGAGAATGGATGAGAGGCGAGCCACCGTTTCGCTTTCATCAACCGGTAGAGAAGGAGACGGAGCCGCCGTGGAACTCTGAGGGAGAAAAGAGCTATCGAGAACGGAGATTCTATGGAGGATTTCAATTTGGAGTCTCTCAAGCTCCGCCGCTGCAGCCTCCATGCCTTCTCCGTCTTCCATTTCGAAACGGCAATTAGAATCCCAATCCCCTTCTATGGTGGTTAGCTCGTTCCCAGCTCCGGTGACGCCGTCGCCTCCGTCTCAGGAGGAAATTCAATCCAGAAGCAGGAACAGAGAAGAAATTCAATTCGTTTGCTTCTTGACTCTTGAAATGAATAAATTTTGAGAATTTACTGGAGATTTTGAGTTGTAATTGTTACCCTCTTCTTACGGATTTGAGTTTCAATCTTTTTATGGTTCAGTAGATTTTTATGGTCCTGTAAGAAACTTTCAGCATGTTTTGAAAAAGAATCTCTTGCATTTGTTTGCTTTTGCAGAAACCCATTGGTTTGTTGTCTCTACTAGACGAGGAATCAAATTTTCCGAAAGCAACTGATTTAACCTTTGCCAACAAGCTCAAACAACACTTAAAGACCAACTCTTGCTTCAAAGGAGAGAGAGGTCGAGCCTTCAGAGTTAATCATTATGTCGGAGAGGTTAGTTCACAAAACAAGACTCTGTATATTGAATGGCTTTTTTATATGGATCTCTGTGTGTACTGCTTCTCTCTTGTATTTACGTTTTATTTTTCGAATGATGATTTTGTTTACAGGTTCTGTATGATACAAATGGGTTTTTGGAGAAGAACAGGGATCCATTACCTGCTGATCTTATCAATCTTTTATCATCATGCGACTGTCAGTTGCTGAAATTGTTTTCTACTAAAATGCGTGATAAATCTCAGAAGCCACTTATGTTATCGGACTCCACGAACCAAACTGTTGGAACTAAGTTCAAGGTAAAGAAGCTTGAATCCTGCAGTTTTGTTCAATGGCAATCTTCCTCGACGCACATTGCATATCTCATGTTTAATCATCTCTTACAGGGTCAACTTTTCAAGTTGATGATCATGTTAGAGAACACAAGTCCTCACTTCATTCGATGCATAAAACCGAATTCGAAGCAGCTTCCCAGAGTTTATGTAGAGGGTCTTGTATTACAACAGCTTAGATGTTGTGGGGTATTGGAAGTTGTTAGAATATCAAGATCAGGATATCCTACTCGTTTGACACATCAAGAGTTTGCAGGAAGATATGGGTTCGGCTCCAACATCCCAGAAGATGGATCAAGACTGATCAAAGAAGTCGATGATTTGGATGATGAAGCTTTTGATGATGATATTGTTTATGTTAGGGATGATTGTGAAGGCTTGTTAGTGGTAGATTGATAGGTATGTTTGTGGTTTTTGTAAACAATGAAATTTGAAATGGTTTACTAAACATTTTAATATTTATATATTTTGTATTAGTTTTAATGGTTTTTTTTTACAAATATTCGAAATTATTTTTTTTTACAAATATTATATTTTAATTAAAAAATAATTCGTAATTATTTATTATTTTGAATAATTTAAAAACACACTAATAACACAAAATATTTGCTATCTTTGCTATAGGTAAAATCTAATTAACCAGTTTTAATAACATCTTTATAACGCTATTATAAACATTAACAATTGCACAACAAAACAGCGCTATCGTTGTAAACTTAACTATAGCACAACGAAAAACCGCTATCAAAAGTGTCCGACTTTCTATAACGGGCGATCAGAGAGCGCTTTACGCAACGCTATGGTAGATGAATAATTGCATTTTTCGGCCGCTATTAATACCCACATTTCCTGTAGTGATCATTTTCTTGTTGTGATCTAGATTCATGTCTTTCTTGGTTGCTTATCCTTCCGTCTATTTTGTCCGTCAAGATCTTGACACCACATTCAACAACGTTGAGGTCTTGGGATGATGTTCTAAGTTCAAACGATATCTCATTTTTCTTTTCATAGCTCCCTTCAATGCTTTCTGTTGGAACTCAAATTTTGACTAGTTGACAATTGGTCAACTTTCCGGCTACTTTCTGCTGAAGTCCGTCACCGGAATGACCAGATCTTGGAGTCATTGGATTCTTTGTAATGAGCACTATAAGATAGTGTAATTATATGTCAAAATTGAAGTTATATTGAATGAGAAATTGATGTCCAAAGTGGGTTGCTTAAAGAGTTTAAAAACACAAATAAGAATTTTTCCCACATTGGAAGTTTGAGAAATCTTCCTCTTGTATATATAGTGATACACTTACTACAAGGTTCACTAGCAATTGGGAAAGGAGACCATGGAGATGAAGATGGATAGCTATTATGCAAAAACACACACGCGCGCGCGCAGCCGCCGCCATGCCGTGCCGAGCCGTGCCGGGCTTGGGTATTGGGAGAATGTGGGCCTTTAGGCCCACAAAGATTGTTCTTTTTGGGCCAAGTTTCTATGGACTTTATGTCACATTTTTTGGCCTAAATCTTTTGCATAATTAAAAATGGAATATTCGAATCTTATAATTCGAACGCCAAACGGAAGAGAAAAACTCGCCCATGACCGAGTCTTCCGTCGCATTATCCACTCGCTCCAACCTCCCTCGATATCGGCTCACGTGCCACGATCTGGGGACGCGCATCTCGTCACTTCGAGCCATATATTCGAGTCTTCGTCTCTCTCATTCTTCACGCTTTTTTCAACAGAAAAAATCAAACCTCTCTCTCCCACTTTTCTTCTCCGTTCAAAGTAAGTCTCAAGAGTGTATCGTAGTTACCAACGTTCATTGGACTCCGTATTCGAGTGTAACGATACGGTTTAGTTATCCGTCCTATCCTGGGATTCATCAATCTCATACACCGTTTCACTGCGGGAGATTGTTTGGATTAAGGAAAGAGATCATATCTCGGTTCGGATTGTTTTATTTACGTCTTTCCTTAATCGGTTTTGATCAACTATTTATCTGTGTTTCTATCTCGGTTTTTCGCGGTCCTACACTTTCGTCTGTCCAGATCTTGGCACCACACTCAACAATGTTGAAGACGTGGGATTGGCTGCTGAATACGAACCCTATCTCTCTCCTCCCTTTAGAGGGGTCGATGTATTCGTTAAGCAAGCGAGAGTGAAATATAAATAAATGGTCGGTTTGATATTCGGAGACATCGCCTATGTAGAACTCCTTGTCTATCGGGTATAAGTAATTTTGGCGTATGCGACAAGACAATAGTTGTGAAACGCTAAACTCTCTGATTTGATGGTAAGGTGAAATCACGAGGCAAATCATAAACCTGGAGAATGCTGAAAGAGGAACTGTTAAGGAACCTCTAGCTCTATGGTCGAACTCTACAGGTACTTCTCTTCCTGGTAAGAGAGCGCTTCCACGAAAACATGATCCTTGGATAATTGCTTGCCGAGCTTGTTGGCCCAATTTGAAGCAGTTGATAAAACTAAGCATTGCATCTCGAGTTTGATTTAAATGGCAATATACTGTCTCTAGTGATTCACAATCGTCCGCATTTAGGTTATTGAGTGAACCAGGAAGTGTTGGCAATGATGTGAGTCTTCTACAGCCAGATAGATTAAGTTCATGTAGCTGATGAAGAGCCTTCATGCATTCTGGAATCTTTTCAATACTAGAATAGCTTAGGTCTACCCACAGTACATTCGGAGGAAAATGTGACATTCCTTTGAGGTTTCGATTATCTCTTATAAAGAGATTGACCAGACGAGAGCATTGGCTAATTGATTCAGGCACATCTTCTACAGCTGTTTTTGATATATCCAGTTGTTTGATGTTCGTCGACATAACTGGAAAGTGTCTCAATTTTAAGCATCTTTCCATATTGACGTGTTCAAGGGATGCCAAGTCCATGTGAGCTGGAATGACTTGTAGGTTAACGCAGTTCACCATCATCAACTTCTGTAGTTTATGAAGATTCGAAAAAGAGGATGGAATCTCTAACAAACTCTCGCAAAAACTCAGTTCCAATGTCTCAAGATTTGTAGCTCTTGAAAGATCGGGGAGTTCCTTCAAGTTGTAGGACCCTTCTAAATCCATCTTCTTGAGATTTGCAAGGGGCTGGATATGTAAGAAAACCACACTAGATAAGTGAGAGAAAGAACATCATATAACATAAATAGAAATTATATGTTCATATATTTAAAATACAACACCAACCTGGGTTCCGTCCCATAGCTTCTCGAGCTTGCTATTTGGCATATTGAGTTCGACAAGATATTCAGGACTAAATGTAGAAGGAAGATACTTGGTTGGGTATGCCTCCCAATCTAGTAACCTAAGAAGACCTGGAAACTCCAGTCCCTTTGGTATATGCATTATATCATTTCCATCATCTTTACTTTTGTAGACACTGAGATACTGAAGATTAGACATTCTTTTAAAAGCTTTCTTGCTTATAGATAGTTCGTTGATTCCTGATGTATCAAATAATATGCCAGACACTTGTCTAGTACCCTAAACCAATATTCCAAATCAAAATATATTGTTAGTACGATAGGTGGGATTTGCTTATCTCACCAAAACTGGATTTAATAAATATAAATTATTGAACAAAGAATATAACAATACAAGATAAAGAACTTACTGTAGCATGTCAAGAACATCACAAATGTCTGGAGCATCTATTAAGATTCGGCGTTTCCAAGGTTCTTCTTCACGAACGACTTTTGTACCCACTTGTTGTAGCAATTTATGCATCACTATTTCTCCTTTGGTAGATATGTATATGAGAGATCTATTGACTAGGATTTTCAACCTATGTTTGATATCCAAGATATTGCTGTCAGCAAACATGGCTTTCACAAGATTACTATCTCTATAGTTTAAGAAGACTGCAATGTGGAGAAATAGAGATTTCTCATTCTCATGTAAACTCTCAAAGCCGACTCTTAATACTTCCTCGATAACTTGATGATCAAGAATAGTTTCTAGTCTGCTTATATCTTCTTCCCACTCATCCTCACTCTTCCCTCGTAGAGTTGAACCCACCACTCGGAGACCCAATGGAAGGTTACCACAAAGTTCTGTTACTCTTTTAGCAAGCTTTTTAAAACCCCTATGTGGATAGTTTTGTCTAAAAGCATATTTACCTAAGATCTCGATAGCTTCTACATTAGATGGAAATCCCACATGGTACGTATTGTTGATACCTCGTTGCCTTAAAAGCTCCTTGTTTTCAGTGGTTACTACAATCCTACTTCCAGGACAAACCATGTGATTTCATCTGCCAACGCCTCTAATTGCATTATATTGTTCACATCATCAGCACTCTTTGCTTGCCTAGCCTTTGTTCTATCAAACCTGAATGACCTATCGTAATACCATCCTCGTTCAAAACCTTTGAAAGAAATTCTTTTTGTAAATTCCACTTATTAAGACCACTATGATTGCTTCCCCTAAGGTTGTCCACAAAACAAGTAAGCTGAAACCTAGCAGAGATTTGACTTAATAAAGCTCTTGCAATGGTGGTCTTACCAATCCTTGCAGGACCAATTATTGCAACCATCTTAACTCTTTTATCATTAAAATCTAGCAAAGAATACATTTCTATCAAATGAGCCTCAAGTCCCACCATGCCATCTAAATCCCTAGACGGTGTAGCATTCAGTTTATTTGAAACATCTCTTGCAATTTTCTTGATCATGTTTGCTTCATTGTCCCTAACAAAAGAGAAATAAAAGAAAAGCACCATTTCCATCAAATAGTCACAAAGATAACATTCCTTTGTTCCCAAAAATTTATGACATGTATTTCTAATATTCATTCAACAAAATTAAATTTCCTTAACTATATAAATTTCAATCACCGTAGTTGTCCTATTCATTAGAAAACACCATTAACTGTTTATTTTCTTAACTTTTGTTTACCACTTAACCTAAGAAATAAAAACTAAGATTGATTAAAGACCAACCATCTTGCGAAGTCTTCTCCAGCAAGGTTGCTCACATATGTCAAAGCTTTGCTCCATCCACTACAAGAAAACCTGCAATTTGTGACCAAGGATTGTGACCAAATTAGTGGTCGCAAATTTTAGCGACTACTTTGTAACGAAATTGTGACCACTTAACGACCAAAACCAAAATCGTCACAAATCAGTCGCAAATTAACGACGCGTCGCGGAAGTCAGAGAATAGTCGCTAATTACCAACCGTTTTAATACGATTTTGAGACCCCTCCAAAAAAGGTTGAATTTTGCGACTACTTTGGGACAGATATAACGGGGTTACAAAACAGCGTCGCTAAGTTTGGGACGAATTTGCGACTACCACCTGAGTTTGGGACGAATTTGCGACAGAAGCTTAGAGAGTTACAAATAAGTCTTAAATTACTCACCTATATGCTACTTATTTGCGACTAACACCTGAACTTAAGACGATTTTGTTACCGTTTAGTGACCCTCGCGATTTTATTTTGAGATTTACCAATAGAGATTTCTCAATATGTTAAGTTTCAAGGTTTCTACATTAATTTGAACTATTATAGGTAGTGAATCATTCTAATAGCTTAAGTTTTATATGATTTATAAAAAATTTCATAACATTACATCATGTTATATGTAATGTTAACTAATACTTTTGAAATGTCCTAAATTCATTGAATTTCATGTTTTCTCTAACATATATGATTGATCTTGTTGTGTATTGTAATATTATTGGTTCTAACACTATAAATTGATTTTCTTTGGTTCTAAAACTTTAAAATTCATAAGAATAAGTTTGTGACTCTTAAGAAAATCGTCACAAAATGGTAGCTAATTTGCGACGAAAAATTATAAAGTTACAAAGTGGTCGTAAATTAGCGACGAATATGCTACTTATTTGCGACTAACACCTGAACTTGAGACGATTTTGTTACCGTTTAGTGACCCTCGCGATTTTATTTTGAGATTTACCAATAGAGATTTCTCAATATGTTAAGTTTCAAGGTTTCTACATTAATTTGAACTATTATAGGTATTGAATCATTCTAATATGTTAATTTTTATATGATTTATAAAAACTTTCATAACATTACATCATGTTATATGTAATGTTAACTAATACTTTTGAAATGTCCTAAATTCATTGAATTTCATGTTTTCTTTAATATAAATGATTGATCTTGTTGTGTATTGTAATATTATTGGTTCTAACACTATAAATTGATTTTCTTTGGTTCTAAAACTTTAAAATTCATAAGAATAAGTTTGTGACTCTTAAGAAAATCGTCACAAAACGGTAGCTAAATTGCGACGGAAACTTATAGAGTTACAAAGTGGTCGTAAATTAGCGACGAATATGCTACTTCTTTGCGACTAACACCTGAACTTGAGACGATTTTGTTACCGTTTAGTGACCCTCGCGATTTTATTTTGAGATTTACCAATAGAGATTTCTCAATATGTTAAGTTTCAAGGTTTCTACATTAATTTGAACTATTATATGTATTGAATCATTCTAATATCTTAAGTTTTATATGATTTATAAAAACTTTCATAACATTACATCATGTTATATGTAATGTTAACTAATACTTTTGAAATGTCCTAAATTCATTGAATTTCATGTTTTCTCTAATATAAATGATTGATCTTGTTGTGTATTGTAATATTATTGGTTCTAACACTATAAATTGATTTTCTTTGGTTCTAAAACTTTAAAATTCATAAGAATAAGTTTGTGACTTGATATACCTCATATTTTACCCATTTCACTTGTGATTTAGGAATGGTTTTCAGAGTCTTTTTAGTGTTTTTGTAGTGTTTTAGTGTCTTTACAGGTTAATTGACGTTTGGAGCTTGCTTGGAGCAAAAGGATCAAAAAGGATTCAAATTGGAGCTTTTGGAGACAAATGAAGACTTATGCGGATTTGCAGCCTTCTCTGTTCAGAAACACGATGAGTGTCGATCGACAGGCCTTAGTTGTGTCGATCGACAGGAAGCCTGAAAGCAGAGCAGTCCGAGAAAGAAGCCCAATTCGTTTCCTATTCGATTTCCAATTCCTTGGACCGACTTAATGAAGCCCTAGACGTCAAGAGACTTGTATAAATACTTATTTTCGTTTTCTAAAAGGGGGATCCAGACTTTGTCTAAGCTTTAGAGAGAGATTCTAGTTTTCTGTTTAGGTTTTGAGAAGAGAGCTTTGGGGAGATCTTTCTGTTCCTGATTCATTCAAGTCCTGATTGTGAACCCCTGTTATTTCTTACTCTTAAACTCAATAATGATTTCGTTTATCTCCTCTTGTGTTATTGCTTTGATTATGTCTGAGTAATTCACTTGTTAGACTTAGGGTTTCTCACAAAGGTTTGATGGATTGATTGAATGAATTGATTAGTTAAGGATTGTTTATCTACTTGTTCTTAATCTGAGATTGTTCTTATTGCTTGTTCTTGATTGATCATCTTGAATCTGATTTTAGGTTGTTAGTCTCTGCGGAAGTAGGATTGATAGCTTGAACCTATCTCTGATTAGCAACACTCCTATTCACAAAGGAATTTGGTTTAGGGTCTTGTGAACTTATCAAACCTGATTTTAATGTAAACTTAGATTTTTTAGAATTCACAAAGGGATTTGGGATTCTGTTTCTAGGTTTAGAAGTTTTCACAACGGGAGTTGGTTAGATTTATATTTGTGTTTGAGTTCTAGAACATTGATTTATTTATCCTGACTAATCTGCATTTATCTTTCCTGATTTCCTGAGAATTCCCTAGGTCTAACGCTTTCTCTGATCTGTTTACAACTCTCTTTTAATTTCCTGTTAATTGTTCTTTTTAATTCTCTATTTTTGGTTTAGCATAATCTGATAACTAAAAGCCTATTGTGTAACTAAGTCCCTGTGGATTCGATCCCTAAATACTACAGTGATCTCTTAATTTGAGAGAGTAGCTCTATGGAAAATTTGAGCATATCAAATTTTGGCGCCGTTGCCGGGGACTTTTGTCTACCATTGGGTTTCAGTTTAGGATTTTGTCTAAATTTTTTATTTTCAGTTTAACTACATTTGTTTTTCTTTCTTTTTCTTGTGTGTTTCAGGGAGAAAGAACAAGTAATCAGCTGAGATGGAGGGTCCAAACGCTCCAATTCTTCAAGCTGATGGAACTTACAGAAACACGGCAGGCCAGATTTGAGATGAACACGGCCAAATCATCAATCCGATTCCACCTGCAATCATTCCGCTGCAGCAGGCTGGAGCAGGAGGCAATCTGCCTCCAAACCCGTATCGTGTCGATCGACAGGGCCGTGTCGATCGACACTATGGCCGAGAACAACCAGTGGGAGCTGGAAATCAGGATCCCAACAATGCTCGGACTCTTGCCGAGTATAACCGTCCTGACCTGTTCTATGCCAACCGGTCCGCCATTCGACTTCCTACCATCCAGAGGAATGACTTTGAGTTGAAGCCAGCCTTCTACTCTCTTGTAGGACAACATCCATTCCATGGACTACCGAATGAGCATCCAATGGACCACATAGAGAATTTCGAGGATCTAGCAAGTAGCATCAAGGCTAATGGAGTCTCTATGGACTACTTGTACTGCAAGCTTTTCCCACATTCACTTAGTGGAGAAGCCTCTGCTTGGTTGAAGAACCTAGAGCCTGGTTCTTTAACTACCTGGGAAGAGACGAAGAACGCGTTTTTGTGCAACTTCTATGATGATGCGCGTTCTGAAGAGCTGAGAAAGAAGATTTCTACGTTCTCCCAGGGACCAGCTGAAGCTTTTAAAGCTTCTTGGGTGCGTTTTCGATCTTATCAAAAGGATTGTCCGCACCACGGCTTTAGCACTGTCCAACTCTTGGGTATCTTCTATCGAGGAGTTGATTGGAAACATCAAATGGCTCTTGATGCAGCGAGTAATGGCAATTTCAACATTCGATACCCTGATGAAGCTTTGCAATTGATCGAGAACTTATCGCAAGCCAACAGCACCAAGAATGCTGATCTTGAGCGAAAGAAGCTAGCAGAGAATGCCAACGGAAAGGAAATTGCTGAAGTGAACGCGAAGATTGACACTATTGCCAACTTTCTAGTGGGCAAGAAATCTGAGCCAGAGCAACAAGTTGGAAATGAAGAGGTTAACTATGTTAATGGTGCAGGTTTTCAGGGACAATGGTTTGGAAATCAGCAGGGGAACGGAGGATACAACAACACTCGCTATACCAGGAACTATGGTGACTCTTCTTACCAAGCTCCTCCACCACATAATGACGAGAGCACCAAAGTCATGTTTGAGCAGTTGCTAGCGGGTCAACAAACCCTCACCGTCTCTCTCAATGGCAAGATTGATCACATCTACACAAACTTGAATGATAAGATCGAGACTCTCACCATTCATGTCCAGAAGCTCGACGTTCAAGCTGCTCAGACTGCTTAGACTATAAAACGCCAAGAGAGTTCCCTTTCAGGAAGAACCGACTCAACTCCTAAGGATTGCAATGCCGTTTCATCTCATGAAAAGGAAAATGCACGGATTGAAGCGATGTTTACAAAACTTTTGGATGGTCAGCAGCAACTCACATCGAGCATCACTCAGAAGATTGATGCGGTGTATATTAATCTGAATGGGAAGATAGAAGAAGTGCATAACTATGCCCAGAAGCTTGAAGCTCGGATTTCTCAAGTTGCTGAAACTGTGCAGAACCACGCCGTGTGTCGATCGACACCACCTATCTGTGTCGATCGACAGGCCTCGGGGAACAAGCCTGAAAGCGATAGCCAACTTTCTGCTGATCCGTCACATTTAGCGAAGCATGTCGATCGACACCCCTCTACCTCTGTCGATCGACACGACCCGAGAGTGGAGCTGCCTTATGTTGTGATTCCACCATCCGTGAAATCCAACGACTACGCACCAAAGGTACCTTATCCTAGACCCCACATATCTAAACAGGAGATTGAGGATGAGAAGTGTAAAGCTATGCTTGATAAGATCAAGACAAAGTTTCCACAATGTGACGCCGATGACACTTCATCTACAATGAAGAGTTTGGTTAAGCGAATGGTCTTGAACGGTCTAACTCCTGAGGAAGGAGCTTTGCTTACACGCGATACCAGTGCGGTTTTCTCAGCTCAGGCACCTAAGAAGACAAAGGAGAAGAAAGAGAAGGCGATTGTGTCTAAACAATCTAGTGCGGCAATTCAGAAAAAGCTTCCGAAGAAGCTACCTGATCCAGGACGTTTTGTACTCGATTGCTCTATATCCACAGCGAGGTTTTCACACTCTCTCTGTGATCTTGGATCCGGTATCAACCTGATGCCTCTCTCTGTTGCTTTGAGACTCGGGATGACTGTTTTCAAACCAACCAATATCTCCATTTTCTTCGCTGATCGATCCCGACGGTTTCCCGAGGGTATTTTGGAGGATGTTCCAATAAAAGTTGGAGGTTGCGTGATTCCCACCGACTTTGTGGTCTTGACGTATGCTAGCGAACCCATTGATCCTTTGATTTTAGGACGTCCCTTCTTGGCTACAGCTGGTGCCAAGATTGATGTGAAAAAAGGGACAATGCAGCTTGATTTGGGTGATGTGGTCATGGATTTTGACATGGACAAGCTTAGGAAGGCACCCACCATTGATGGTATGGCTTTCTCTGTAGTGACTTCTGACGACATTACTGCTGGGTATGTCGACAAGTTGAGTTCGGGTGACCAAGCATCTACAGCTGCAGATTCGAGTGAGTTCTGTTGCAGCAAACGTTCTGATGTTACGATTGCAGAAACAGTGTGTCGATCGACACAAGTCACGCATGTCGATCGACATCCCGCACAGGTTGAACAAGGAACATCAAAGAAAGCTGTTTTGCAGGATGTTCTCAATCTCACGAGTCCGACAGCTGCTCCACGACAGAAACCTCCTCATCTTCCACCCCCTACACCTCGAGAAAAGCTAAGGTACGCATATTCTAACCCTTCACCTCCTAAAATCATCAATAAGAATTTTAAAGGCTCAACAACTGTTTCGCACTTATCCAAGCCACGAGATTCTCGTAGAGGGCTTGTTTCTTCTTTTGATGATGTTTCAGGAAAACGAAGTATCCCACCCTTAGCTAAATCCCACCCTGCTGCTATTCCTTCATTCCTTGGTCGATCTAATGCACCTAATGCTGATAAGCCACCATGGATGAGGAGACACCTTTCTCAAAAGCATTCATTGCCACCTTCTGATCCACCTGACCTCTGAGAATCTGACACAGTCAAGCTAATGACTGAAAAGAAGCGCTTAGTGGGAGGCAACCCACTGGTTTGGTTTTTCTACACTCTCTCTTTTTCTTTTTAGGATTTTATCTTTTGATTTTTCACTAACTTGGTTTGGATTTGATGGAACTAATGCTTATCTATTCAGGATTATGTTTTGCTTTGATGTTTGATTGTCTTTCCACAACTTAGGCAGGAATTCATGTGTGAAAACTTCAACAAAACACCAAAGATCTTGCAGAAATTTTGCCTCAGACCTTACAGATCACGGACTATGTGTCGATCGACACACTTCATTCCTGTCGATCGACAGCTCACGGGTAAACAGATTCTAACTTAGCAAAAATTCCTCAATTTTCAATTCAAGTTATTATTCTTTTTATCTCCGATCCTAAGACTTTTTACCACTGGGGATAGTGTTACTTAAGTCTGGGGGAGGAAAATACTGATGTATTTTTCTTATTTTTGTTTTTGATTTTTCTTTTACTAACCATTTGAGTCTTTTTCTTTTGTTTTATTGAGTCAAAATTTTGTTGAATACTATGATCCTTTTTCTTTCGTGTTTTGCCTGGTTGACTAATGCTACAGATTAAGTCTGATTCCGACTAATGAAAAATCCAAAGATTGAGCGGTGAACCAGAGACAAACGATTTTCCAACAAGATTCACTAAAGCCGGAGCCAATTTCTGAGCTCTTCCTTTTACCTCATAGATGCGGTTAGTGTTTCTAAGAGCTTGACTCCTTGTTCATACCTGATTGCTTTGCATGAAAAACAATGGTGACCCCTTTCCCCTAGTCTAAAGTTATAATTGCTTATAAAAGACGAGATGATTTCCTGCGAGTTAGAGGGTAGATGCGAATCGATGATCCCACTATTCTGCTCTAGTCTGGAATGATCGCGTTGGGTTGTTAGAAGGGTAGATAAATTTTTATCTATGATCCCATTATTTCACCCTGAACTTAAAAAAAAAGAAAAAAAAAAAAAAAAAAAAAAAAAAAAAAAAGAATGTGTGAAATGAATAAGTCTGGGGGAGAGTAAGGTTGTTTTGCGTTGGAAGTGTTGAGTTTTCATGGTATTGTACGGGAATGAGTCTAGAAGGTTCTGGTGCATTGATTTCATTGATTGAGACCCGGTAATGATGGCTTTATGATGAAAGTTGTGGAAGTTTGGGCGTTTCTTGGTTTCATTGTGATTTCAGCGGAGAAGTACATGGTGGTTCGTTTTAGACTTGTCTGTTAGGCATATGGATTTGGTTCGAATGACTAAGGCAAGGCATTCAAGGCAAAGGTGAGTTTTCGTGTTTTCAAACCTCTTTCACAGTTTAGTTTTCTGTTTTGCTTGAGGGCAAGCAAAAGCTAAGTCTGGGGGAGTTGATATACCTCATATTTTACCCATTTCACTTGTGATTTAGGAATGGTTTTTAGAGTCTTTTTAGTGTTTTTGTAGTGTTTTAGTGTCTTTACAGGTTAATTGACGTTTGGAGCTTGCTTGGAGCAAAAGGATCAAAAAGGATTCAAATTGGAGCTTTTGGAGACAAATGAAGACTTATGCGGATTTGCAGCCTTCTCTGTTCAGAAACACGATGAGTGTCGATCGACAGGCCTTAGTTGTGTCGATCGACAGGAAGCCTGAAAGCAGAGCAGTCCGAGAAAGAAGCCCAATTCGTTTCCTATTCGATTTCCAATTCCTTGGACCGACTTAATGAAGCCCTAGACGTCAAAAGACTTGTATAAATACTTATTTTCGTTTTCTAAAAGGGGGATCCAGACTTTGTCTAAGCTTTAGAGAGAGATTCTAGTTTTCTGTTTAGGTTTTGAGAAGAGAGCTTTGGGGAGATCTTTCTGTTCCTGATTCATTCAAGTCCTGATTGTGAACCCCTGTTATTTCTTACTCTTAAACTCAATAATGATTTCGTTTATCTCCTCTTGTGTTATTGCTTTGATTATGTCTGAGTAATTCACTTGTTAGACTTAGGGTTTCTCACAAAGGTTTGATGGATTGATTGAATGAATTGATTAGTTAAGGATTGTTTATCTACTTGTTCTTAATCTGAGATTGTTCTTATTGCTTGTTCTTGATTGATCATCTTGAATCTGATTTTAGGTTGTTAGTCTCTGCGGAAGTAGGATTGATAGCTTGAACCTATCTCTGATTAGCAACACTCCTATTCACAAAGGAATTTGGTTTAGGGTCTTGTGAACTTATCAAACCTGATTTTAATGCAAACTTAGAGTCTTTAGAATTCACAAAGGGATTTGGGATTCTGTTTCTAGGTTTAGAAGTTTTCACAACGGGAGTTGGTTAGCTTTATATTTGTGTTTGAGTTCTAGAACATTGATTTATTTATCCTGACTAATCTGCATTTATCTTTCCTGATTTCCTGAGAATTCCCTAGGTCTAACGCTTTCTCTGATCTGTTTACAACTCTCTTTTAATTTCCTGTTAATTGTTCTTTTTAATTCTCTATTTTTGGTTTAGCATAATCTGATAACTAAAAGCCTATTGTGTAACTAAGTCCCTGTGGATTCGATCCCTAAATACTACAGTGATCTCTTAATTTGAGAGAGTAGCTCTAGGGAAAATTTGAGCATATCATGACTCTTAAGAAAATCGTCACAAAACGGTAGCTAATTTGCGACGGAAACTTAGAGAGTTACAAAGTGGTCGTAAATTAGCTACGAATAGACGACGATTTTGCGACTGACACCTGAGATTTGCGACGTATTTGCGACTAACACCTGAGTTCGGGACGACTTTGTGACGCATTTGCGACGCTCGTATTTTACTTGGACATTTATCTATTCAAATTTATACCATTGTCAATATTAGATGTCCTATAATGATTACAACAACCTCAGACATAGAAAAAATAATCAATGACATACAAATATTTTATAATTTTAAACTTTTGTAAGTTTTTCTTAAAATTCTTAAACATTGCCTAATACATTAAGTAATGGTTACTAAAGCTTTTCAAAGTTCATAACTTCAATTCACTTCATGTTTTTACTCACTTAACTCATTAATCTTGTTCTGCACTTGTAATTTCATTTATTCTTAACACTACATATCATTTTATTTGGCTCTAAACCTACAAAATTCATGAGAAATGTATTGTGACGCTTAAAAAAGGTCACAAGTTCGTCACGCTTTTAGTACTCTTTGATTATTACTCTTTGATTTCTCATGTTTTAACAACTTATTAGGTCGGATCATTTAGTTTATATTGAGGATTTTCTTGTTGGAAATCGATTTTGATTGGTAAAACGGATCTTGGGCTTTTGCAAGTGAGGGCTACAATGGAGCAACTTGCTGAGAACCACAAAGTAAGTTTTCCAATCCCATTACCGTTCCGCTTTTTTTGGTTACATGTAGAATTAGAAGATGGTTAATGTAGTTGCAATAATAAAAAAGTGTATTGAACAATAAACTTGCTTCAAAACTAAAATGTGCAGTGAAAAGAGTCTCAGCTTTTGTGGTGATGCTATCGTTGTTGCTAGACTGGAAAATTGCTCAAGGAATCAGATGAGGTAGTGGGTCACAAGAAAACCATTACATTGCTCTGTAAAGCGGCTAATGATTCTCACTTCCATACAGGTTCACTTGACAAAACTGCAAAGGCATGTGCTTCTTTCTTTTACTTCTATCTCTTATTTCAGAGTTTTGCACTCTAGTTATATCTAGAGAGAAACCATCTAATTGAGTCTTCTTTTTTGTTCATTATTTCAGCTTTTTTGTTGCTCTTTACAACAACAAGTCCCCGTGTTTGCAACGTATGAGGTTGCTAATTCTCTTTCAACCGCAACAATTACTTCACCAGCCACTACATCCTTGTCGACCATTGTCAACCCTTTGGACTGGGAAAACTTGGAAAAACAAGCAGAGGAAAAGAAAAAGAGAGCTATGGGATCTCAACAACTAACATCATAGAAGAAATTACACTGGCCGACACACCAGCCACCACAACAAACAGTTAACTTTTGAATATTGTTTGTTGGTTGTTTAGGATGAAGAGAAGGCAAAGGGTATTCAAAGACTTGAAGATCTGCAGAGAATTGAAGAGAAGGGAAAGGGTTTTTCGAAGCCGCAGCACATTGTTATCACATGTTCTTAAGTACCGTAATCTATGACCTTCTGATTGGTATCTAAAAAGGATACTTTGTTGGTTGTTTAGGATGATATTTTTGTTAAGGATGATAAGTTTGCTTGATTAGTACTTTAAATCATCATTTGTTTTGATTAATATCATTTCAAAATCCAAAATTAATCAGATTTAGTATTTCTAAACCGTGACTAATTTGTGACCAAACCAATTCCAAAAATGTGACTATTTTGTGACCAAATCAATTCAAAATGGTGGCAAAGAAGTCGCAAATTTGTGACCAAACCAATTCCAAAAATGTCACAAACCAGTCACAAAAGCGTCGCAAAGTTTACTACTACTTTGCGACTACTTTGCTACGACTGGTGTGACAGATTTGCGACCACATTTCCGTCATGAGTCTCCGACGGAAGCGTCGTCCTAAATTAGTCGCTAATATACGACTACACAACACCGTCTTAAAATAGTCGCTTTTAAGCGACCATATTCAGTAGTCACAAAAGCGTCGCAAAATTGCGACCCTTTTGCGACGCTTGTCATTTTGCGACGACAAATTTGTGACTACTCGAAGTCGTCGCTCAAACGTCGTAAACCGGTGTTTTGCGACTCTTTTGTGACGATTTCCGGTGTCACAAAACGCTGGTTTTCTTGTAGTGATCTCCACCTATCCCTTTTTGTATTCTTTGAACAAGTTTCCTTGAAAGCAATCCCGAAATCTCCTTTCTGTTTCCGTACATCCGATGGATCCACTCCGTAGAAGATATTCATCACTATCTGTCCCATAGCTTTTTTGCACTCCAATATCTCCACCAATAATTCATCCAAACGCCAGCTTGACGAAGCATATCTCTTGGAGAGAATCACGATCGAGATCCTCGATTCTATAATAGCTTCTTTGAGCGAAGGGGCGATCTCATCACTTCTCTCAATCCGTTGATCATCGAACATAGTGATTCCATTGCGTTTAAATTGTTCACGGATGTGACTGAGAAGTGTTTTACGTGCGTCAGGCCCGTGGAAGCTTGCGAATACATTGAATTTGTAGTTGCGAGACTGAAAAGAGGAAGGCGAAGCCATGAGAGACATGCTCAGAGAGATGGAGAAGTTCAAGATACAAGTAAGATTTGATATTTCACGTCAATGATTATTCAGAAAGCAAAACGCGTTGACTTATGGAAGGAGAAGCTTGAAATGAAATGAAATATGATAAAGGTTTCCTTATTCTTTTACCTCAAGACTTTAAGAAAAAGTACACAAAACGACATGTAGTTTCTCTTTTGAGTATATAGATGTTAATTCTTAAGTGGTCGTCCTTTAAGTTTGTGAAAGGATTAGAAATTAAAAGAGTATTTTAAAAGATTTGATACCGTTTCTTTGGATCTAAAGATTGAGGTCTCTCGTTCGAATATTTTGTAGGTTTCAATTTAAATTTCGATTTCTTTTCTCGATTTGGTTTTGGGTCGGGTCTTTGATCCCGGATTGTTTGCCTAGAGATAGATTTTCCATTAACGGTTGACTAAAGGGAGAGAGAGATCAGATTTCTCTTCGCCTTATCTCCTTCAAGCCCCAAAAAATAAACGAAATTTAGAAAATTGTAAAATTTTAGTAGCACTTGTTGTTTGTTGAACCGTATCAGGAAGATATTCTAAACGAGAGGAAAATTTAGTTTAGTTACACTAGTTATATGTTATTTAGAAATCAAATTGTATCCATTAATATATTTACGGTCGGCAGACTCGGTGTGATACTGAATAAAAAATAATCCATGGTGTACAATCTCATTGGAAAACATATTAATTGCAATATAAAATGTTGTCTACCATGATTAGCTAACATGGACCGAGGCATTTCAATGAGAAGAAATTTTCATAAATGTTGGATATGGGCTGTGCCCACATATGTTAGAGGCCCAAAGCCTTAGTTAATATCTTTAAGGGGTTCACACTTACAAAAAGGCCCATTGAGGCCCGGAGGGCAAAACCGTCATTTTCAGAAGGAGACAAGTGAAGTTCTTTAGGGTTTCTCTTCTCCTATAAATACCAAGAGAAACCAATGTGCAAAGGATCCGATTTCCGCAAGTTATTACCCAGAGAATAAGAGAGAGTTTCGTTCTAGCCAAACACTTAGAAAAATTCTCTTGTTAGTTCTCGTAAACACCCGCGGCTCGGCAGAACCCGTTGTAACTGCCGAACCGGGACTAAGTCTTTGTATTTCTCTCGTCTTTGTATTTCGCTCGTCATTAATAGGAAGTCATTCCGTTCTCCCCGAGTCCTTAGAAATATTATTGTTGCTACCCTGGTTTCGAACAATTGGCGCCGTCTGAGGGGAGTGATTGGAACTGTTCTTCTTTCCGTGACGAACCGAGACTACTCTCAGCGAACATGACTTACCCAAACACGACGTACCCGAGCCGCGACACGGACACGGACACTTCCAGCGAGTTCGGACTCGACATGAACGGAGCGCCCCTGATGCTTACCGAGCCGCGACCAGCTCCGCATACCGCAGCAGGGACGAGCAACCTTGCCGCAGCCGGAACAAGCAACCCTGCCACAGCAGAAACGAACAGCGACGCTGTAGCAGTGACGAACGAGACAGCCACAGCCGGAGGCGAGGAATCTGGTTCTTAGACAGCCTCTCAGAACCAGATCAACCTTCTCCAGACAATAGTAGGGAACAATGTGTAGCCGCTCGGAGGCGAGAATGCGATCCATCCGCAGCAGACTCCGATTCAAGAGCAACCGAGAGTTCGTCGCGTTCGTCCAATCTCCATCGTCGTTGGAACAATCGATGTGCCAGTTCGTGATCACGAAGGAACCGGAGACGCCTCGCCGCACCAAGTCAGAGACGTTTCCCCGCGTCAAGCCAGAGACACCTCGCCCCACCGGGAAAGAGACGCCTCACCCCGACGAGCCAAAGACGCTCCTCCGCGTCGAGCCAGAGTCGCTTCTCCGCGTGACGCTTCTCCGCGCCGAGCCAGGAGTGCCTCGCCTCGCCGAGCCAAAAGCACTTCTCGCCGAGACAGAGACGCCTCGCCCCGACGAGCCAGAGACGCCTCGCCCCGACGAGCCAGAGACGCCTCGCCCCGACGAGCCAGAGACGCCTCTCCTCGACGATCCAGGGATACCTCGCCACGGCGTCTGATCTTTGCTAAAAGAAGCAAGCAAATAAAACCTATCATACACTATATCGGATCAAAACGGTAATCATAGTAGTACTTTAGGGTCGAATCCACAGAGACCAGAGATACACTTTAAATTAATAGATTAAATTAAGCTAAGATAAAATATAATTAAAGATTTTTCTAACAACCTAACGAGAAAATAAATAAGCAAACAAATAATAAAAGAATATTAGGCATAGGGAAACCATCCGAGATGTGACAAAACAATTAAATCAATCAACAAGGAATATTAAGATACGTTCTAGAACTCAATTCACGATAATAAGGTAAGTCGCTCTCGCGTAAATTCCTACTTAGTAATACTATTTAGAGAACGCTTTCGCTAGGCTTCCCTAAGTAAAACTAGCATTAATGGCAAGATCGATATGTTCACAAGTTATCAAAGCAAGAGTTTTCGCGTGCCAAGCTATGAAACCTTGCTCCCCTAATGTTGATTCGAGCGACTAAACATTACTTTCGTACCTAGTTTAATCACCTAAGATCTTAGAACAAGTTAGTAATATACCTCATATTTTACCCTCCATCTATATATTTTTAGAGTCGTTTTTAGAGTCTTTCTAGTGTTTTTGTAGTGTTTTGCTATGTAAACAGGTCAATGTACGTTTGGAGCTTGCTTGGAACAAAAGAACCAAAAAGGGATCAAATTGGAGCTTTTATGAAGAAATGAAGATCAATGCGGATTTGCAGCCTTCTCTGTCCAGAAACACGATGAGTGTCGATCGACACAGCTTATGGCTGTCGATCGACAGGATGTTCAAAAGCAGAAGCTGTTCGAGTTTCAAGCCCAATTCGTTTCCTACTCGGTTTTGGATTCTAAAGACCGACTTGACGAAGCCCAAGACGTCCAGAGACTTGTATATATAGTGTTTTTCGTCATTGTTTTTAGGGATCCAAGTTTTCTTACCCTAAGTTTACTTGAGACTTTTAGAGAGAGAGATATTGAGAGTTTGTGTTTAGGTTTTGAGAAGAGAGCTTTGGGGAGATCATTCTTGTCCTGATTCTTCAAGTCCTGATTGTGAACCCATGTTATTTCTTACTCTTATCTTAATATGATTTCGTTTCTTATCTCTTGTGTTATTGCTTTGATCATGTCTGAGTAATTCACTTGTTAGATTTAGGGTTTCTCATAAAGGTTTGATGGTTTGATTGAATGAATTGATTAGTTAAGGATTGTCTATCTTATTGTTCTTAATCTGAGATTGTTCTTACTGCTTATTCTTGATTGATCACCTTGAATTTGTACTTAGGTTGTTAGTCTCTGCGGAAGTAGGATTGATAGCTTGAACCTATCTCTGATTAGCAACACTCCTATTCACAAAGGGATTTGGTTTAGGGTCTTGTGAACATATTGAACTTGATCTTATTGCAAACTTAGATTCTTTAGAATTCACAAAGGGATTTGGGATTCTGTTTCTAGGTTTAGAAGCTTTCACAGCGGGAGTTGGTTAGCTTTACATTCGTGTTTGAGTTCTAGAACATTGATTAATTTATCCTGCCTAATCATACATTTATCATTCCTGATTTCCTGAGAATTTCCTGAGTCTAACGCTTTCTCTAATTGTTTACAACTTCGATTTATTATTTCTGCAATTGTTTTCTTTTAATTACAAATTATTTGGTTTAGCATAATCTGATAATTGAACACCTATTGTGTAACACAGTCCCTGTGGATTTCGACTCCTAAGTACTACAGTGATCTCTTAATTTGAGAGAGTAGCTCAGGGTAAATTTGAGCATATCAAATTTTGACGCCGTTTGCCGGGGACTTTTGTCTACCATTAGGTTTCAGTTTAGGATTTTGTCTAAACTTTTTCTTTTTAATTTACTCACTTTCTCTTTTTCTTTCTTTTTCTTGTGTTTTTCAGGTGCATGTCTGGTAGAACAACCAGAAGCACAAAGAATCCTGAGTTACTAAGCTATTCAACCGAAGAACTTGGGAGAATCGAAAGAGAAGGAAGAAAGAACAAGAAATCAGCCGAGATGGAAGGACAAGACGCTCCAATCCAACAGGCTGATGGTACCTACCGCAACGCAGCATGCCAAGTTTGTGATGAACACGGCCAACTAATCGCTCCACCACCACCAGTTGATCCGAGAGCATTGGCTGCAGCAGGAGGCATTCTGCCTCAAAATCCGCAACATGTCGATCGACAGGCACCTGGCCGTGTCGATCGACACAATGGTCGAGAATAGCCTGTGGGCGCAGATGATCCTGACAACGCTCGGACTCTTGCCGAGTACAATCGTCCAGACCTGTTCTATGCCAACCGGTCCGCCATTCGTCTTCCAACATTCCAGAGGAATGACTTCGAGTTGAAGCCCGCGTTCTACACACTTCTGGGACAACACCCTTTCCATGGATTACCGAATGAGCATCCGATGGACCACATAGAGAACTTTGAGGATCTTGCGAGCAGCATCAAAGCCAATGGAGTCTCTATGGACTACCTGTACTGCAAGCTTTTCCCACACTCACTTAGTGGAGAAGCCTCTGCATGGTTGAAGAATCTAGAACCTGGTTCTTTAACTACCTGGGAAGAGACGAAGAACGCGTTTTTATGCAACTTCTATGATGATGCGCGTTCTGAAGAGCTGAGAAAGAAGATCGCTCAATTCACCCAAGGACCTGCTGAAGCCTTTAAAGCCGCTTGGGTACGCTTTAAGTCTCACCAAAAGGATTGTCCTCACCATGGTTTTAGCACAGTCCAACTTTTGGGCATCTTCTATCGTGGAATTGATTGGAGGCACCAAATGGCTCTAGACGCAGCAAGTAATGGAAACTTCAACACTCGCTACCCTACTGAAGCTATGAAGCTAATCGAGAACTTGTCGCAAGCTAATAACACGAAGAATGCTGATCTTGAGCGAAAGAAGCTAGCAGGGACTGGCAGTGGGAAAGAAATTGCTGAAGTGAATGCGAAGATTGATATGGTTGCCAACTTTCTGATGGGCAAGAAATCTGTCAACTTCGCTGACCAAGTGGAGACCCTCGAGCCAGATCAGGAAGGTGAAGACAATGAAGAGGATGTTAACTATGTTAGTGGTGCAGGTTTTCAGGGTTTTCAGGGACAAAGGTTTGGAAATCAGCAAGGAAACAAAGGCTACAACAACACCAGTGGTCAAAGATTTGGTTCACCATGCTATGTTCCCAAATCAGATTTCCAGAAGAACTTTCAACCCAACAACAACAACACAAGCTACACCAGGAACTATGGCAACTCTTCTTACTAAGCTCCTCCGCCCAAGAACAACGACGTCACAGCCATGTTTGAGCAGTTGCTGGAAGGACAAGAAAAACTTACCGTTTCTCTAAATAGTAAGCTTGACAACGTCTACACAACTTTAAATGATAGGATTGAGGCTCTAAACACCCATGTCAAAAAGCTCGATGTTCAGGTTGCTCAGACTGCTGAGACTGTTAAACGCCAAGAGGGATTCCTTCCTGGAAGAACCGACCAAAACCCAAAGCATTGCAATGCCATTTTGATTCGAGAAGGTGATGAAGTTTGGGAGTATGAAGAGAGTGATGAAGACGAGTACGAAGAGGATACTTTTGAGGATGTCTCTGGGATCTTGACTTCGAACTTGACTAGACCTACAACATGGAAACGTGAGAAAATCGCTGCTGATGCTTCTGCGAGCCACCAGCCAATGAAGCTCTGTGTTGATCGACATACCATTGTTGGTGTCGATCGACAGGCTTCAGGAAATCAGGCAGAGACCAGAAACCCACCTTTTTCTCAGCCATCACCTTTCACGAAGTGTGTCGATCGACATACCCTTTCACCTGTCGATCGACATGATCCGATGGCAGACCTACCTTATGTTGTGATTCCACCATCCGTGAAATCCAACGAGTATGCACCTCAGATTCCTTATCCGAGACCCAGAAGATCTAAGCAGGAGATTGAAGATGAGAAGTGTAAGGCTATGCTTGACAAGATCAAGACCAAGGTTCCAATAAGTGACAATGAAGACACTTCGTCTCCAATGAAGCGTCTAGCTCGAAGGATGGTTTTGAATGGTCTTACTCTTGAGGAAGGAGCTTTGCTTACACGCGATCTCAGTGCAATCTTCTCAGCTCAGGTACCTAAGAAGAAGAAGCAAGAAGTTGTGGTCTCTAATGAAGTTAGTGCAGTCATTCAGAACAAGTTTTCTAAAAAGCTTCCGGATCCCGGTTGCTTTGTTTTGGATTGTTTGATCTCCGATGAGCACTTCACCCATTCCCTATGTGATCTTGGTTCCATCATTAATTTAATGCCTCATTCCGTAGCTAAGCGACTAGAGAAGACGGACTTCAAGCCTACTAACATCTCCTTGATTTTAGCGGATCGCTCAACACGATCTCCTGTTGGGATCCTTGAAGATGTGCTAGTACAAGTTGGGGAGTGCACAATACCTTCTGACTTTGTGGTCCTAGACTATGACAAAGAACCACAAGACCCATTGATCTTGGGACGCGCTTTTCTAGCCACCGCGGGTGCAATCATTGACGTAAAGAAAGGCCACATGTCTCTGAATGTTGATGGGAAAACATTGAACTTCAACACATTCAAGCCACGTGCCTCACCTCCTGAGAATGCACCGGCCATCCTCCCAACCATCGCCACGAGTCCCAAGGATGAGCCTCCGAAGATACCACCACCAACCCCAGCAAAGAAGCCTCAAAAGACTAAGAAGAAGCAAAAGACAATCAAGGCTTCTACACCACCTGCTAAGGGTTCTGAACCTCCTCTTCTCGCTAAATCCTCAAATACATACACGCCACCTTGGAAGTTGAGACAATCTGCGCCATCCACCGCGCAGAAATCACCGGATCTCTGAGAATCCGAAGAGTCAACCTAAAGACTCAAAACAAGCGCTGAGTGGGAGGCAACCCACTATGTTTTGATTTTTGTTTTTGAATTTTTATTTTTGATTTTTGGTTTTGGTGTTCTTTAAATTCTGGTTTTATTTCGATTTTACTAATTCTAATTTTTGATTTTGATTTTTGTTTGATTTTTAGGAGTATATTAGGGAATAAAAGGAGATGCAGAAAAAAAGAACTCTCTGTCGACAAGAAAGGGTTGTGTCGATCGACACAACTTATGTGTGTCGATCGACACGCATCGCGGCAACACAAATACCCGAGAGCTCTTTCTTTTTCTCTCATTCTTCTCTTTTGTTTTCTTTTGGTCCGATTTCACAAAATTCTCTCTAACTTCTTCATTTCTTGACCAAATCTCTTGATTCAAGGTGCTATAGATTCGTGATTCTCTCCTCTATCAAAGCCCTAAGTCAATTTCTCCGATCTGTAAAGTTATGGCTGAAAATCGCAAGAGAAACCGACGCGACGGCGAGAGTTCTTCGCGCAACCCGCCGCCTCCTCCGCCTCCACAAGCTCCGGCGAGCCCCTCTGAGTCATCAGCACCTCCTCCTCCTCCCGTTCCTCGATTCCCATGGCCCCGAGAGGAAGGTACAGCGATCTACTCCGATCGCCAATGGGCGGATAAGGTATTAACGGAATTTGAGAAACCGGAGTATATCAATAGAGAACTTAGTGATGATTGGGATGATTATGAGACCTTGCTCTACAATGGCTGGTTAGGAGTAGAAATTCAACCCACTAGGTTCAAAGATAAGAAGCTCTTAGAGGATATGAGTATGAATTGGGCGATGAGTGCTTTGATTAGTAAGATGGGAATTGGATACATTACGGAGCTAGATTGTGAGCTTTATCCTGATTTGGTTAGGCATAGCATTAAAGGCAAAGGTGAGTTTTCGTGTTTTCAAACCTTTTTCTTAGGTTTAGTTTTCTGTTTTGCTTGAGGGCAAGCAAAAGCTAAGTCTGGAGGAATTGATATACCTCATATTTTACCCTCCATCTATATATTTTTAGAGTCGTTTTTAGAGTCTTTCTAGTATTTTTGTAGTGTTTTGCTATGTAAACAGGTCAATGTACGTTTGGAGCTTGCTTGGAACAAAAGAACCAAAAAGGGATCAAATTGGAGCTTTTATGAAGAAATGAAGATCAATGCGGATTTGCAGCCTTCTCTGTCCAGAAACACGATGAGTGTCGATCGACACAGCTTATGGCTGTCGATCGACAGGATGTTCAAAAGTAGAAGCTGTTCGAGTTTCAAGCCCAATTCGTTTCCTACTCGGTTTTGGATTCTAAAGACCGACTTGACGAAGCCCAAGACGTCCAGAGACTTGTATATATAGTGTTTTTCGTCATTGTTTTTAGGGATCCAAGTTTTCTTACCCTAAGTTTACTTGAGACTTTTAGAGAGAGAGATATTGAGAGTTTGTGTTTAGGTTTTGAGAAGAGAGCTTTGGGGAGATCATTCTTGTCCTGATTCTTCAAGTCCTGATTGTGAACCCCTGTTATTTCTTACTCTTATCTTAATATGATTTCGTTTCTTATCTCTTGTGTTATTGCTTTGATCATGTCTGAGTAATTCACTTGTTAGATTTAGGGTTTCTCATAAAGGTTTGATGGTTTGATTGAATGAATTGATTAGTTAAGGATTGTCTATCTTATTGTTCTTAATCTGAGATTGTTCTTACTGCTTATTCTTGATTAATCACCTTGAATTTGAACTTAGGTTGTTAGTCTCTGCGGAAGTAGGATTGATAGCTTGAACCTATCTCTTATTAGCAACACTCCTATTCACAAAGGGATTTGGTTTAGGGTCTTGTGAACATATTGAACTTGATCTTATTGCAAACTTAGATTCTTTAGAATTCACAAAGGGATTTGGGATTTTGTTTCTAGGTTTAGAAGCTTTCACAGCGGGAGTTGGTTAGCTTTACATTCGTGTTTGAGTTCTAGAACATTGATTAATTTATCCTGACTAATCATACATTTATCATTCCTGATTTCCTGAGAATTCCCTGAGTCTAACGCTTTCTCTAATTGTTTACAACTTCGATTTATTATTTCTGCAATTGTTTTCTTTTAATTACAAATTATTTGGTTTAGCATAATCTGATAATTGAACACCTATTGTGTAACACAGTCCCTGTGGATTTTGACCCCTAAGTACTACAGTGATCTCTTAATTTGAGAGAGTAGCTCAGGGTAAATTTGAGCATATCAGTTAGCTACTCAAGCCCTAAGCATTAAGAACAACATAGAAGAAGAACTATAAAATAAATTCCCAAACTAACAACCTAACAATCGATCACATCCCTTCAGAGAAACCCTAGCCTAATAAGGAAACTACTAAAGCATAAAAGAAGAAACAAAGATGAAACTATAAAGAGACATCTTTATAAAATAAAATTAAGAGTGTATTGAGATGGGAATCTCTTACAAACTCTAAAAGCTGTAGAATGAATTGTGTGTGATTACAAGAGGCGAGCCCCTCTTTATATAGTAAATGGAGAGAGGCCGCAAAAGGAAAACAAGAGAGAAAATGGAAAAAACGAAAAATGGAAAAACTTGGAGAAGAGGCAAGCGGGGATCGATCGATCCTCGGGTAGGATCGGTCGATCCCATCGTCTTTTCGTCTTGGGCCAAAGCCTTTGATTGGATCGAACGGTCCATGGGCCTGGTTGGTCGGTTATGCCGCCTCTTCAGCCGTGGGTCGCAAAACTTCATGGATCGATCGATCCTTGCTGTGGATCGGTCGATCCTCCTTCATTTTTTCACGATTGGTAGACTTCTTCATGTTTAGCCCATTTGCACCCTTATTTGATCCAAAATCCTTTCTTTTCCAATATTCTATCAGCTACTACGAGCCAACAAACGCTTCCAAGGAGTACCTTTCGACCCCGCCTGTCCTCGCCAAACCAGAGCATGGAGAGATCCTCTATCTTTACATCGCTATCTCAAGTTCAGCAGTCAGCGGAGTGCTCGTTCGAGAAGACCGCGGAGAACAACGTCCAATTTTCTACGTCAGTAAAACACTCGACGGAGCTGAGCTACGATACCCAACTCTAGAAAAGCTCGCATTTGCGGTTGTCATCTCTGCACGGAAGCTGCGACCTTACTTCCAGTCTCACACCGTCGAAGTTTTGACTAACCAGCCTCTCCGCACGATCCTCCATAGCCAGAGCCAGTCCGGACGTCTAGCGAAATGGGCCGTCGAATTGAGCGAGTACGACATCGAGTACAAAAACCGAACGTGTGCCAAATCGCAAGTGCTCGCCGACTTCCTCATCGAGCTACCACCAGAACTCGTCCCAGGCGCCCCGCCAAATGAAAAATGGATTCTGCATGTAGACGGTGCCTCCTCACGGCACGGCTCTGGCGTAGGGATCCGGCTAGAGTCACCAACTAGCAAAATCTTGGAGCAGTCATTCTGCCTCGGCTTTCCTGCAACAAACAATGAAGCCGAGTACGAAGCACTTATAGCCGGCCTACGTCTAGCCCGCGGCATCGACGTCAAACAGATACAAGCGCACTGCGATTCTCAGCTGGTCGCTAACCAATTCAGCGGTGACTACGAGGCAAAAAACGAGCGCATGGACGCATACCTTAAAGTCGTTCGGGACCTCTCGGAGACATTCGACGTATTCGAACTCGTTAAAGTCCCTCGGAGTGACAACGCTCCAACCGACGCTTTAGCAGTTCTAGCCTCAACGTCCGACCCGGACCTCCGCCGCGTCATCCCTGTCCAAAGCATCAATACTCCAAGTATCGATATGCCCGGACCCCCACCTGGAGAGCCACCCTCGGCAATCATTGCAACCATCAATCAACCAGAGAGCAGTAGTCCTTCTCAGGATGACATTGAAGACAACGACTGGAGGAACGAGATTCGCGACTACATCGCCGACGGAGTCGTACCAGCCGATAAATGGGCCGCGCGGCGACTGCGTGCTCGCAGCGCGCAATACACGCTTGTCCGCGAACATCTCTGCCGCTGGACCGCTTCAGGAATCCTGTTATCGTGTCTCCACGGAGACGAAACAACACAAGTCATGCGTGAGATACACGAAGGCGCCGGTGGAAATCACTATGGAGGCCGCTCGTTGGCACTTAAGATTCGAAAACATGGCCATTATTGGCCGACCATGATCACTGATTGCGAAAAGTTCGTTGCTTGCTGCGAGAAGTGTCAACGCTACGCCCCAATCATTCACGCGCCTACCGAACTCCTTACAACTGCGGCGCCTCTGTACCCGTTTATGCGCTGGGCCATGGACATCGTCGGGCCGCTCCCCCGATCTCGTCAAAAGAGGTACATTCTCATCATGACGGATTACTTCACCAAGTGGGTTGAGGCCGAGTCATACGCCAGCATCAAATGCAAACACGTGCAGAACTTTGTCTGGAAGAATATCATTTGCCGACACGGGCTGCCGTACGAGATCGTCACAGACAACGGCACCCAATTCACGTCGATCCATTTCGAAGGTTTCTGTTCTAGATGGAAAATCAGGCTAAGTAAATCCACGCCAAGGTATCCGCAAGGGAACGGCCAAGCCGAAGCCACCAACAAGACTATCCTTGACGGATTGAAGAAACGCCTAGACGACAAGAAAGGGGCTTGGGCCGATGAACTCGACGGTGTGCTCTGGTCTTATCGAACGACCCCGCGACGCGTAACAGGCCGCACTCCTTTCTCCCTCGCCTATGGCATGGAGGCCATGGCTCCATCCGAAGTTGGTCTCTCCACTATCCGCCGATCCATGCTAGTCCAGAATCCCGAACTCAATCAACAAATGCTTCTCGACAACCTCGACACCATCGAAGAACAGCGCGACGAAGCGCTACGCCGCATTCAAAATTATCAACAAAGTGCCGCCAAGTTCTACAACCGCAAAGTCAAGAATAGGCACTTTGCCGAAGGCGACCTCGTCCTCCGCAAAGTCTTCGAGAATACTGCTGAACGCAACGCAGGAAAGATGGGCGCAAACTGGGAAGGACCATACCTTATATCGAAAGTCGTCAAGCCCGGAGTCTACGAGCTACTCACCATGGACGGATCGCCGATTCCCCACTCGCGGAACTCCGCCAACATTAAGCGCTACTACTACTAAACAACGTGCCGCGCCACAGCCGCGCCAAAAAAAAAAAAAAAAAAAAAAACGCTCACCGAGCTTACCTCTTGTAATTCGAACTACGGATGGCTTGATCTCTTTGTCAAAGGGTACGTAGGCAGCCTCTTTCGAGGCACAGCTATAACTACAAAAATAATATAATAAGATCATTCTTATTTTGGTCTCCATCAAAATATTATCTGTTTATGACAAGTTTTACGATAAAACCGAGCACAGTTCTCGGACAAGCCGAGCTCAGCTCTCGCAAAAACCAAACTCAGTCTTCGCAGAATCCGAGCCGGTCGTCACGAAACTCAGAACTTGAGATCGTAGTAACCGAAGCGGACGATAATCAAACTTGCAATACTTTATTTCATCAGTTCAAACACGACTACAGATCGATGGCGTTACATGAAAAAGATAGAAATAGCTACAACCATCTACTTATTTTACGTGCACAATCCTCACACGTCGATGCTCTCGACGAGCTGAAAAACACAGCCCGGCATTGGGCAGAAGCTATCCAAACCCATCTTGACCCAAAGATCCGGAGGCGCCTCAAGGATTATCATCTTTTGGATCGTCTCGACGAGGCGGAGGTCGTTCTTCGCATGCTTCCTCATGTGCGTGAACAAGTCGCCAAGGTACAAGCGATCAATCTCTTCCCTACGATCAAGGAAGGAAAGACGATCCTGGTCAAGGCGAAGATAAATCGCGTCGATCTCCCGGAAGAATCGGAGAGCCAAACGTTTGTCTTTCAAAAGGAGCGAGCCAGGCGGAATGGCGGGAATCGCCGTCCCATCCGGTGTGAATTCATCGATCAGCCCAATCCGACCGCCACGATAGGCCCACGACGAGCCGGCAACAGGATGCTTTGGAAGACCTTTGAAGTTTGGTTTCCTGACAGGAAGAGCACCTGAAGACATGTTTACAAACAAAAAGTGAAGAATGAGATTGAAGAGAGGAACAAAGGATAATTTATACTAAACGAGACTGTGGAGCCCAACATTGATTGGCACGAATCCCAATGAACACAAGAAATATATGTAGTCAGCTTTTTCGCTATATTTACATCGTCTTCTTGGCCAGTTGAACGATCTTAAAACGCGTTCCCCATGGATGCAGTGGTGCTCATTGAACGGACTTAAAACACTCGCTTCAATCGAAATAATCCACGACTTTACTTAAGTAAGCCAAAACTTACACTTAAAGTCTGTAAGCCGAGCCAGACTCGTAATAGCCGACAGGCGGCCGAACCAAAATAAGCCGGGCACCAACACCCGCACATTCGCGCCGACCTAAAGCTTTTTACAGGATAAGCCAGGCACCAGTATCCGCACCTACGCAACGAACGTTTCGATTCGAACACGTACAGGATAAGTCGAGAGACGTCTTGCCCCGCCATGTGTTTCGAAGTCAAACTCAAAAAACGGGGGAACTCGCAGAAAGTAAGCCGAGAACAACTCGCAGAAAGTAAGCCGAAAATAGCCAACGAAAGACCAAGAACCTACAACCTACGAAAGTAAGCCGAGCCCAGCCTCGCAATCGGGAACGAACCTGACAAACTCACAAACACAGAAAAACAACATATGAAAGCGCAAGGCGCAACTGGATAACCATCGCAAGGTTCGCAAAATAGGGTAAAGGTTCACAAGGCCCAACAGAGGGCCATACACACATACCGATCCGACAAGCCACAAACGGCTAAAAACACTGGATAAATCGTCAAGTTCCGAAACAGATGAAAACGAAAACATTAAACTAGTCGAGACTAATCACTAGTCGACCAAGGCGCGATCACCATCATCAGCCGCGACCCGGCTCGTCCCGGCAGCCGGGGGCTCCTCAAGGTCGCCATCAAGAAGATCGGATATATCAAACTCATCCACTATGGCTTTCCATTTTGCCTCGTCGGCAGCCAACTGCCTCATCTTCTCTTCCGGAATCGTCGTGCCCTCTCGAATCAATCCCTCAAGACATTCTTTCGTCCCCGTAATTTGGATCAACAATTGGTAATCCTTCTTCACAGCCTCTTTGGATAGAATGCGCTTCCTTAGCCTATCAGCAAGAGCACGATACCTGTCAGCCTTCTCTTGTTCAGCCTTCGCGCAGGAATCCCGAGACGCTCTCAACTTCGTAGTTTCAGAATCATACTTGTCCTTAAGGGATTTCAGCTCAGCTGCTGACTTGTCCAAATCCTTGCGGTACAAGTCCGCATTCTTCCGCTCCCTCACGAACGACTCTCGAGCTTCGGATTCGGCCTTCTCAGCTTTCCTCAGTTTGCGCTCGTAAGCGTCAACAAGACGGTTCCCCGCTCCGATCGACTGAAAGAAACAAAGGATTAGTAAACTCAAAGGGATCAACATCGGATGCCTCAAAGAAAGAAACAGACCTTAAACGACTCTTGGGCCCAACTCGAGTAAAACGATGGCACGGATAAAGAGTTAGGCAAGGGAAATTGAGTAAAACCACCGGGGATCTTGCTGGCAAGATCGGCACAGGAAACGTTATCAAGCGTGAACGCGAGACCCTTGTTCGGATAGTTGTAGGAGAATCTATAATCGGCCCCGTCGGGACCAAGACCAAGCCCTTCCGGAGCAACAAAAGGATCAGTTACAGAACTCTCGCGAGACGCGCGCTTCCTCGAAGCGTCACCACCTGACGGAGGGCGAGAAGAGCCACACCTCCTTTGACTAAGAGCCGGCGCCTTCGCGGCCCGAGCGGCGGCGACCAGCGTAGCATTCACCGCGGCACTCTCCACAGTCTGAGTAATTCGAACGTCCTTCCGCTCACCTACGACGAGCTTGTCTCGATTAGACCCGCCAGCATCCTCCGGAATTGGAGCTGTCTCAGAAGGCGCGTCAGAGCTCACGAACTGCTCGGCGTACTTCGCAAATGAGCAGTTAGCCTTCCCCATAATCGGACACAGTGGGTGACCTGCAAAACATGCAAAACGTCAAAAAAAAAGGGGCGCAGCAACACAAAACGAAAGAACAAGGCTAGAATCTCACAGGACTCGAAGTGTTCAATAACGACGGGCCAATTCAAAGGACCCAACTCCCGGATCTTATCAAGCTTCTTCAGAACCTCCTTATCGCGCCGCACCTTCCGGTCAGGATATACTACATATGAAGAAAATATAAGAGTTAGAAAAATAAAGCAAGAGAAAACTGCGTGGTCAAGACCGCACAAACTACCGGGACTATAATTCCACGCGTTAACGTAGGACCAATCGGGGTCCTCAAACAAATGTTCATCAACTCTAACAAAGAAGTACTGCTGACGCCAATCGGCAACTTTGCTCCTCGCGGACTCGCAAATCCTGTGGCGAGCCACGGAATGGGCATTGCATAACCCTGGGTTATCCTTTGCGGACGAGAAGACAGTGGCCGCTTCGAGAAGTCTAACGTCAATCTTTACGCCACATTCGGCTCCTAAGACCTGAAGACCAACCATGTTACGAATTGCGGCGATAGAAAGTTGGGACAAGGCGATCGCGCGTCTAGAACAATACTCGGTAACGAAGCGTGGAATGGGAAACCAAAGCCCGCATTCAGTGGAAAAGGGTGCGTAAAGACAAACGCAGCCATCGTGAGGGGTCTCGACACGTTCGTCCGGTTTGGGATTGAAAACGGCGATTGACTCGTCCTCAGCTATAGAACCCATCATGCTCTCCAACATTTCCCTACTGCAACGGGACGGACCGTGATCTGACCCCAACGGCTCCTTGGGCGCGCCAAAGGTCGCTACCTCCGGAGAAAAAAGCGCCGATACAAGCGACCGGGTCGAAGCACCTCCGTCTTCATCATCATCGTCATCGTCATCGAAGACTTGTAATTGACGCCCCATGCCATTAAGGCAGATCAGCGACTTTCCGATTCCATGGTTACCGGAGCTGAGATTCGTGGCACCCAAGTCATTCCCCAAAAGAGAGTCTAGCGATTCGGTCACCTCATCAAGATTCATCGGACTTCCTTCAACGTCGTCCGCCCAAGCCATTGACCCGAAGTCTTCGCGAGACAAGGTAGACACACCCTCATAAACGTTCTCGGAATCACCTAAAACGTCATTCTCGGAGCTAGCTGCGACATCACTCTCATAACTATTCTCGGAACCACTCAAGGAGTAAAACTCGTGATCACTAATAGCACTCTTCAAACTCGTCAAACGCCAACAGCTGACAAACACCAACAGAGAAAATTCGTCAGCACCAACGGAAGAGTACACGCTAACTCCAACGAACTACTAAAATTGCCTAAGTATAATCTCAACGCCGAGCCACGTCCGGATCTTTTGGCTCGCCGGTCCACGCTTCGTCACGATACCCCCGAACCAGAGCTCCCAAGCCAAACCGTGGCTGTCTCCGAACTAAGATTTAGCCGCGCCGTAGCTTGCCGCGTCAAAAGGAACCTCGCACCGAGTAAGGCACGGGCTCGCCGAGCCAAAAGCCTTCAGGCCGAACCGAACCAGTTCACGCGAGCGAACCAAGACCCTCTTAGCACCGAACCAACATCTCTTCCGAGTCAGATCCCGCTTCCGCCGAGCCAACGGCTCTTACCGAGCCATGCAAGCCGAACCGTTGGTGCCGCCGAACCAAGGTCTCACCACCTCTCTTCGCCGCCGAACCGAGATTCTGTCAAAGCCGAGCCAAAGCTCTTCTTCTCCGACCAAACCGAGATTCTCCACCAAATCCTCGCCGAACCAATTCTCTCGCCAAGCCGGAGCACGCGCCAGCTCTTCACCGAGCCGGACTCTTCACGACGCGTCAGATTTGGCCTTTCCCGAGCTACGAGCTTGCCGAACCAAGACCCCGCTTCCTTTACCGGGCCAAAACTTCACCAAATCAGACGATGCAAAGCGTCACCGCCGAACCAGCAGCGCCGCGCCACAGCCCTCTCGCAGAACCAGGCTCTTCCTCTCACCGAACCAGCAGCGCCGCGCCGAGGCTTTCTCGCCGAGCTGACTCACCGAACCACTTCACCAAAACCAATCCAGATCCACTTCACGGCAACACTCTCGCCGAACCGGAAGCTGGGTCAACGAACCAGAAGCTTCACTCCGCCGAACCAAGAGACTGCCGAGTCACGCACGCCGAGCCAAACGAGACCGCCACGACTGAACCAAGGCCTTCTTAGCACCGGACCGTGGCACACCGATTTCTCCTCCGCCGAACCGTGGCTCGACGATTGCCTCACCGAACCGTGGCCCGTCCGTGACCACCAAACTTCAAACCGAGCCACACGGCTCACCACCAAGCCAAGGCGCAGCACGAACCGACGGCAGCACCAAACCAGCCTCCACCGAACCAAATCTCACTTCCCGAACCAGCTATCTCTCTATGCCGAGCCAAACACCGCCGAACCAAGAGAATGAAATTTGGTCGTTTGTTTTCACTAAGCGCACCGACAAATAAAAAAGAAAAACAAAAAAGAACAAAAAAAACAGTAACAATAAACAAAGGAGAAAGAGGAGAGAGAAGTAGCTTTACCTTTGGCAAAAGTAAGAAGAGAAGCAAGTGGAGTAAAAGATTAAAGTAAAAAAGGAGGAGACATATATATAGTGGGAGACTTGGGCACATTTACCAAGGTAAAAACCTAAAACCTAATTTTCTGGTCAAAAAAGGTCAAACATATGTTGAGAAGTGAGCCGAAGACACTATTCATCCCGGGAACCTCGAAAAACGTGCCCGACACTATTCATCTCGGGAACCTCAAAAAATATGCCGGAAACACCAGCGGATCGTTTTGGGCCGTACTAACATATCCCGACTCAAAGATCACGCCACCGAGCTCGGAAAACCTCCACGCGCTGGACTGAGGGGGGGACTATTGTTGGATATGGGCTGTGCCCACATATGTTAGAGGCCCAAAGCCTTAGTTAATATCTTTAAGCGGTTCACACATACAAAAAGGCCCATTGAGGCCCGGAGGGCAAAACCGTCATTTTCAGAAGGAGACAAGTGAAGTTCTTTAGGGTTTCTCTTCTCCTATAAATACCAAGAGAAACCAATGGGCAAAGGATCCGATTTCCGCAAGTTATTACCCAGAGAATAAGAGAGAGTTTCGTTCTAGCCAAACACTTAGAAAAATTCTCTTGTTAGTTCTCGTAAACACCCGCGGCTCGGCAGAACCCGTTGTAACTGCCGAACCGGGACTAAGTCTTTGTATTTCGCTCGTCTTTGTATTTCGCTCCTCATTAATAAGAAGTCATTCCGTTCTCCCCGAATCCTTAGAAATATTATTGTTGCTACCCTGATTTCGAACAATAAAACACATCATTTTTTATTTATTCTTTAGGCGTAGAATGTTTAGTAAATTGTGGAAATGATTTTTATCTCGTAAACATGTCTAATTTAATTTATGTTATAAGATATCTTCAAGTCTTTTTATTGTGCCCTTTCATATCAATATCCTTTTTTTTTTTTTTTCATAGCAATATCTTATACACTGTTTTATCATGCATATATAATCTCGTAAAAATGTCTAATTTAATTTATGTTTGTTGTACTTTTCTCTACTTGCATTTATGTTGTGTCCTTCTCTAGTCTAATGACCACCTTGAACATGTTAATGATAATTATGAAAGAGGAAGTCTATAAAAGAAAAAGTATGATGAGGTCAAAGAGTTTATCAATTATTTTTTTATTTTATTTTATTTTTTTGAACAAAAGAGTTTGTCAATTATTTAAAAAGTAATTTTTATGAAAGGAATTGTATCTTGGATTTTAGGAGAGAAGACTAAAAGGGTGGGTTTAAAGGAGGTTTATCGTGTGTTGGAAAGATTATTGTGTCTCTCGGATATATCCGACGAATAGAGGAGAATGTACAATTTCTTAAATCCTTCATAAAAGTGTGGTACCCGAATTAAGTATGGTATTTTGTCTCTTCGAATTTCTTTTGTTGGTTTTTCTTTAAATTCTAATTAAAAAATATTTTCCATATAAAAAATATTTGAATACACTATCTTTTCAGTAAAAAATAAAAAATAATACTGAAATATTCAAACGTTTACAATTTTAAGTATGTATTATACTAAATATCTATATTTTGTGTAGAGATAAAAAGTATATATATATAATATTTACTTATTTAGTTAAAACATACTCTCTCCGTTTTTTTTATTTGTTGTTTTAGAGAGTATTTTTTGTTTCAAAATATTTGTTGTTTTGATTAACTTTAACTTTATTGCAATATATGTAACCAATGATATTTTATACTTTTTTTTTTGTAATTGGTTGAATTATTTTTAATTAATATTTTAATTGATACTTTTTAGGAAAAGTTAGTTGTCTAAATTGTTGTGCACAAACCTTAAACAACAAATTAAAAAAAACGGAGGAAGTAACAAATTTTTAAAACCCAATTAGATCGGTTGGATCGGTCGGACCCACCACCGAGTAGCAATGCCGAGTAGATGTTCGGTCCAATTTTCAAAACATTGATTTTTGGATTTTAAATTATACGCAGTTATTTGTATGTTTATTAATTTTCCAACCGAAAAAGTTCACATATTAAACGTACAAAAAATAAATAATAGATTTTTTTTAATATTTTTTTCATTATAATTAAAAATATGAGTGAAAATAAAAATAATTTTTTTAAGACACAGATATATAAATAACAATATGTAATTTTTGTATTAAAATACGTAAGTACGTATATTATTCTTAAAAAAAGAATTTAAAAATTAAATATCTACGGAATTTTTTAGGATTTTAAGGAAAAAAAAATAGAAGTTCCTTAAAACACAACCATTTTAGTTTTCTTTCCAAAAATACCACTAATATCAAATTATTGTTCATAGGTATGAAATTTTAAATATTTGGTTTGGATTGATTATTTTGCAATTTAGAGTTTAGTATTTATGGGATAGGGTTGGGGTAGGGTTTAGTGTTTAGAATTTAGAATTTAAAGTTTAAAAATTAAAAAATTTATTTTATTTTGATAGTATTTTTGTTCTAAAAACAAAAATGGTGGTATTTTAGAAAATTGCCCAAAAAAAAATCTATTGCATGATAAACGCGATAATACAACCACGTTTTTGTCTGTCACGAGTAGGAATAATAACAGGCCGTAGGTTTTACCAAAAATTCAAAAACTTTTCGTTCTCCCTCTTTACCGTTCCACCAAAATTGAAACCAAATCCACAAAATTGACACTGAAATTTTCAAAAAAACAAAAATGGAGAAAAGACTCCGTTCATCTCTCAAGACATCCGCCGAAGAATTCATCTCCTCCGCCGTCAAATTAACCCTAAAATCCTCAAAACCCTCACTGAAAACCATCATCTACGCCGTCAAACCCTCGTCAGACCTCTCATCTTCTCTCCCACTCGCTCTTCACAAGTCCATCCTTCACCACACAGAATCCTTCCAAAAACTCGTCGAAGATGATAATAATAGCAATCCTTATGTCCATTCTCCTTCAAATTCGCCTCCATCGAAACGCCACCGTGGATCGGAATCGGATTTGGATCAGCGTAAGCATCAGATCCTTGCTTCTCTTCAGATTCTTTCTCATGTTGTTCATCTATGTCTTTTGAATCCGAAGAAAGCGTTTTCGACTTCCGATTTACTTCCTGCTGCTCAAGCTTTGCATAATAATCTTAGATTGTTCGAGTCGGATTCGGTTCTGTGTCTTGAGATTGCTGGAATTTGTGAGTGTTGGTGGAAGGAAGGTTTAGTTGAAAGAGAATCTTTGATTTCTCAGTCGTTACCGTTTTTGCTTTCGAGGTCGTTGACATTGAAGAAGAAAGTAGATGTTCATAGAGTGTATATGTTGAGAGAAGCATTTACATTGTTTGATTTCGAGGATGAGAGTATTGAAGATCTGAGGATGTTGTTGATGCGTTGTGTGGTTTCACCGTTGTATGTGAAGACTGAAGATGGTCAGAGGTTTGTTTCTTTTGCTTTCGGGCTTAGTCGACAGTTGATGAAAGCCGGTCTTGCCGTTGTTAAGGCTCAGATTCCTTTGGGGAGTAAATCTGTGCTTGAAGGATTTGGTGGGATTTTATTTAGAGCTTGGAAAGAAGTGGAGCAAGATTTAAAAGGTGAGATTGAAGATGGGTTTTTGCAGGGGATTATTGATGGTGCTATTCACGCCAGTTCGTGCGCCTTTGCTGCCTCGCTAAGGAGGGTTTTGGGAGGGTTTATTAGCCAGCGAACAACTCAAGGAGTTGAGAAGCTTCTCTTTGGCCTTGCTGAGCCTATGATATTTCGCTCATTACAGGTTTGTTTCTTAACTTCTTTGCTGTATTCTCAAAGAAGAAACCTATGGATGATAAGCTGAGTCATTACCTAGAACTAAATTCATGGTTATGTTAGTTGACATTGTATGAACATTTATTAGGAACTGATTTCGCGTATTACAGGTTTGTTTCTTAACTTCTTGACATTATCTCAAATTAAGAAGAAACATAAGGGGTGATTTGATGTGTACTACAAGAACGATAGTGTACACAACCTAGTACTTACCTAGCCATCTTTAGTTTTCCATCTTAAACTATCTTCACGGGTATTTGAGTCAGCATTGTTTGAACATTTAGTAGGAAGTGATTTCACTGCTCTTATCTTCTTTCAGGTTGCAAATTCAAATGTTCGTTTAAATGCTTTACATTTGCTTCTGGATCTTTTCCCCATGGAAGATCCTGATGCAACAAAAGAAGCAAAAGATACACTGCTTGACAAACAGTTCTACTTGTTGGAAAAGTTGATGAGTGATGAATGCCCAGATGTGAGGTCTGTTGCTGTGGAAGGTCTCTGTCGAGTTTTCTATCTTTTCTGGGAAGTGATACCATCAGCAACAATTACCAAGATCCTCACAAAACTATTCGATGATATGTCACATGAATCGTGCAGTGAGGTTAGACTTTCAACGGTTAATGGTATAACTTATCTCCTCGCGAATCCACAATCCCATGCCATTCTTAAAGTGCTTCTGCCAAGACTGGGGCATTTGATGTTAGATTGTGTTACTTCAGTACGCGCTGCCATGGTAGATCTTCTCCTTCTTTTAAGAGATGTTCGCGCTTTCCAGTTTAACACGGTAGGAGGAGGCCTTCAATTCCGTTTCAGATGTGCAAAATTTTTTTTATTCACTATTATTGAGTTACTTGTTAAAGAGTTTCCTTGTTATGCAGGTAGTGAGCTTGGATGTGTTATTATCTGTGCTTGCATCTGATCAGACTCATGTTGCTAAGGGAATAGCTCGACTGCTAATACCATCATACTTTCCATCAAGAAAGAGAGCTGAGGAGGCATGCCAGCGATGTCGGACACTCATAAATAGAAACCCAATGGCTGGTGCAAGGTTTTGCGAATTTTTAGTATCTTTAGGAGCAACTGTTCAGTCTGTACTGCACCTTGTTGGGTTCTTCTTGAATTCAGTCTTGTCAGGTGATAAGCTAGAGGAAAAACAGAGTGAAGGCTTGCTTCTTGCTGCGTTCTATCTCTGTAAAGATCTGGTTGCTGATTCTGGATGTTTGGCCTCCCTCAAGGAGTTGTTACCTATAGAAAAATTGAAGAGCCTTCTAGCTTTTGCACCCACTTCACAAGCTCAGTCAGCTGTTTTTGATATTCTTGCTATGGTCTCCCCTGATATTGAGTCTGAAGTCCTAGAAGATTGCATGAATTTAGTTGTTAATTGTGGTGGTTTGCCTGGGGATGCAGGACGACAGACCGAGTTGAGGTCTGTACACAAGTTACTCCTGTCTTCTAATGCCTTTTGTGACCTCATTGGAACTTTTACCAGTATCATGCAGAAAACTGCATACCGTTCTCAAATCAATTTTGGCTATGAAGTAGAAAGAAAGAATGTGGATTCCATGACGAGGAAGAAATCAAAGTCCTCTAGAAAGTCTTCGGCAAGGTGGAAACATGTTAGTGGAAAAAATGCAATCAGTTTCGAGGCAGATTATTCGGTTGCTGTAGGAATAGCATGGCAAATAAAGGATTTACTCACTATCGAAGATGCTCGTAAAGCTATACTCGAGTCTGATATTGAGGAGCTACTCCTTGCCTTAAAGGTCGTCTCTAAGACTAGCATTCTGCAAGCCTCTTGTTGTGAATACATAGATGTGTACCCTGTATTGGCATATACTTCTCTTGCTTTGCACATGGCTCTTCAGAATCCTAATAAGGATGCTCCAAACAACGATATGAGAACTGCTGAGGCAAGGACTTTCTTGCTTTTCCTCTTGACTCTTCACTCTTCGCTCTTTACACAATCAGATTACTAATTATCAGGATTTTCCATTTTCTACCAGGATATTCTCGACCAAACATTTGATCACATCCTAGGCTGTACAGATGAACTATTTGAGGCAGGTGACAGTGAAACGCCAGGCACCGTATCTCTGGAGGCGAACCTTAGCAAGAAACCCACTACAAGTAACGGCAACCAATTGAAAAGAAGGCATTCAAATGCTGGTGATGATGGTGAGTAGAGAGATTAAGTTCATTACACATGTTAACACATACTGAAATCTTCATATGTAGCTATGCTTGTAGTGACAGTTCCCAATGAAGAATACAAGTTTTCTAATTTCATTTCCATGTTTCACGCAGCTTCTGAGGGAACAAAGGAAGGAGGTGTACTGAACAAGGTCAAGATGCTAACTGCGATTCTCAAGTTTATTGTTGAGTCTACAGAGATGGGTCTAGCTTCCCATTTTCAAGCAAGGATGTTGAAGTTTACATCTGCATATCTAAAGTATACTATATCCATTTTCGACAACCATTCAACCGGTAAATTACAATTTGAGGAAGCAGATATGAAGGACATGATGCTGTGTACAAAAAGCTCCACCAGTTATGCCGGAAAGTTATTGAACTTGGTGATGAGACACACAACTGAAGCTTCACACCCTTTGTTTGAAGCTTTTGACCTTGCAAATGACCTGCTTGATCTCTTCACCACGGTTGAGATATTTCTAGGCTCGGCTTATGCATCAAGACTTGTGACAGCTTTAAACCCTTGGATACCAGATTTGGTTCTTGCACTAGGACCTTGTTTTATCAACAATAACAACAGTAACTTGGAAGAAGAAAGTTCATACACCAGCTCATTCAACCACATCAAACTCTGTTTTCCGACATGGCTTCTCACATGTGCAAAGATCGAACTACAAGAAATCAACAAAGAAGATGAGACTGAGACTTTGGATTACCCGGCATTCAAAAGACTGAGAAACACCATAGTTTCATTGGTGAAAAGTAACTCCAAGGTCGTAGATGGAATTGGTAATGTGCTTTTGATATGTTCGGCAGTGTGTATTGAGAAGAAGGATTACAGTACAGCTCTAGGATTGTTACACTTTGTTTCTGTGAAGTTGGTTAGTAGAGAAGATAGAGAGTGGAGAGAGCTGGACACTATGTTGGTCTCACTTCCGAGAATTTACCCGACAATAGAGCGAGAGATTGGTGAGGAAAGAGATGAAGATGAAGCGAAGAAGTTAGAGGCCGCAAGAGAATTGCTTCAACCTGTGTGGATGTACCATGTCTATGAAACCGGAAGGTTCCGCATGATGGAAGAAGAAGAAGAATAGTTAAGAAAGTAAATGTTTGGTTTTAGAGTTTCGATGCGTTGTAACATTATTCAAGAGTGAGTCTTCTTTTCAACTCTTAGATTCAATTTGATCCAATACGAGTAGAACAAATTCAAAGCTGTATACTGAGTTACGGCTAAAAGATGTAAATATGAGCTAATTTGTAGAATGAATTATTGGTGGATTAGTGGCCTAACTATATGAGCTAATTCATGATATTTATTGTTTATAATAACTTCAACACGATGAAATTATACTTATCTAAACAAGTATTGTAACAAAGCATTGGATTAACATTGACGTTTAAGGAATCTCATGCATACACAGGTGACTCGTCTTATATATTCAATCTCCTAACATGAAAAAATCACTGATGAGCACTAAAACGGCGGCGTATTGTTTAGCTTAGAGAGGCTTCTGGCAAGTGATGATGCCAAACTTAATGACACCTTTCTTGTAACCTTCAATCATCAATGGCATTGTCAACGCTCCTTTTATACTTTTCATACCACTACGAAGCAGAGACACCAGACCCTTCCATGTTAACGCTGTCCGTATAACAGCCGGCCAGAAAGGAGCTACATTCTCTGACCAATCTGCACACTTAATGTCCTACAAAGATATACATTTCAGATACTAGTTAAGTAACAAACTCTAATTAAAGTAGTGTTTTTGGCAGCAAAAGGGTGAGATATATAATAACCTGGAGAGAATGGGATTGAAGCAAGTTGACATAATCATCGGTGGAGCACCAAGCCGGGAGATAGAATGTTTTGCAGATTTTGTCCAAGAGGTTTTGCTCCCATGGCTGCAAAGCTTTCTCTCCCGCGGATAGGTTTCTGTGGCACCATGTCACTATTATTATCCTTCCTCCTGGAGCAGCCACACGTACCAACTCATTCACGAATTTGGCCTTGTCAGGCATATGCTCACCGCTCTCCATCGACCATACCAGGTCGAATTTTCCATCTTCAAATGGTTGGTCCAACGCATCCGCAACTTGGAAAGATACCTATAGGTCCAATGTTGATCACTTAGACGAAAAAAACCGGTTGATTTGATCCAAAGCCAAGAAAATACCTTATTAGAGAGTGATTGAGCAGCCGCGAGGTCATTAGCTCTCTTGGCCTGAACAGGGCTGAGAGTAATACCAATGCATTCGGCTCCAAATTTAGAGGCAAGATACCTGGAGCTTCCTCCAATCCCACACCCAACATCCACAACTCTCTTTATCTTCTTCTCCTCTACTTCATTTTCTTCAATCACAATCATTTAAATGGCATCAACTCAACTTCATTTGTATAATATTTTAGGTATTAATAACACACCAGAATGCACATTATTTTAGAAGTAAGCAAGATGCTATTCAGTAATAGTTACTTGAAAAAAAAAGTTTATAAAACAATATCTAACAATAAACTATACTTTTGAGTTTAGAACTATGTATCTTATTAAGCTAAAAAAAAAAACAGAGTAAATATCCAATGTAAAAAAGAAAATGGTTCATAAAAATAAATGGTCAGAGTCTCAGAGATGGCCTGCTAAATCTGGATGGAACGTGGCTAATAAACCACCTTTCATGGGGGGTAATAGATTACATTATTTGACTACAGAAAAGAGTAAAAGACAATTATCCTTAAGTCATTTCTCTAACCAATAATAGTTTATCTTTGCTGAACAACTAGATTTTTAAAGAGTTTTAACTTTTAAGGGTAATTTTTTTTTTTTTATATCAAAAGTTCCATTATATTAATTTACCGGAGAAGACAACTCTCGAAGACTCTTTTTCTGTTCGTTAAGTCTATTATTCATAATCTAACTCAAAGTATAAAACGACAACATTAGTCATTAGAGCAAGAGATTGAGGAAGCAAACCAGTAACACCAGCGAAACGAAGCGACTCTTCAATCATTCGGATCTGAGCTTCACGGTGACCAGAATCAGAAAGTTGAACGGATGAATCAGGCTCATAGAACCCATGATGCATATGATCTCCCCAAATCTCTTCCCACAAACCCGAAGTTTCGTTGTAAAACTCGGCAATTCCTTTACGCAACGCGTCCGTGGAGGTAGCAGCAGCCGCCACAGCCACGTTTCCGCGAGTAGCCGTCGTCGTCATAGAAGCTGAGGATGATGGAGACCGGAAAAGAAGCGACGGTGAACGGAAAGAAGAAAAGTTGGTTCGATGAGGGAGGCTTGCAAGAGAGGAGGGTACGAGAGTCGCTTTCATTTATGCGACGTTGGAGAAACAAAGAAACGTGGCTAACTCAGTGATTCTTGAATCTTGATTATTGGTTCTGTCTGGATTCGATTTTTTTGATATAAGATTGGACCGCTTTTCTTAGTTTTAGAGCCCCAAATTTTTTATGATGCCACAGGTCTTGGGGTAAGGGCCAATCATGTACATCCACTTATTAATTTGATTTTTCTTTTTCTTTTTATTTAAAACCTTTTTCCACCTTTGTTTTTGTTTCCTTGTGATTTGTAATTTAATAAAATGTCGTAGCAACCAAATATGGATGAAAGAGGTGAAGTAAGCAAAGAGAGCTTAATAAGGAAATTGTGACAACTCTCACATGCTTGTACCCATGTAGGGCTATGAATGTTTCAATTAGGGAATGAGTTAGGTCTCACTAGTGATTATGGTTAGAGTAAAATATAAAAGTACAAAAAGTTTACTATGACTACCCTACTCTTTATCCAGTAAAAAGGGAAAATTCAGAAAAAGAAGGAGAAAAAAAGAAAGAAATATTTAGAAAATGAAACAAAAAATCTTTTTCTGGAATTTTTTTTTTTGTTTTGACCGACAAATAGTTTGACTAATCCAGAGATATTGTTTCTTTAATATTTTATTTTATTCTAACCATGCTCATCAATTACTGTACATCCCAAAATGAAGAAAACAAGTATTTTCCTTTCAATATTATTTTTCTATTTTTTTCTTTCCCTGTTTTACTCTATGTAACTCTAATTGCCTCTAAAAATACTAGTCAAAGTCATAATTTTAGAAAGAAAAAATGGTTATTATGGATTAAATATTACACAGATCGATTTCATATGGGTAAATCCATTTAGTAAACAGACCAATATGGGGCCTAATATTTTTATAATATTTATACAATTATATATAACTCTTTTTCGTTAATTTTAAACATTGGTATATATATTACTCTCTCCCATTCAAATTATAAATTGTTTTGTTTGAAAACACAATTTAATTATTTTTTTTGCTTTTTGTACTCTCTAAAAAAAATCATCATTTTGTCTCAATATTAAATTAAAGAAAATAAAGGAAATATTTTTTTTTTAGATAAAAAATAAAAATAAAGGGAAAGATGAAGAATCACACGTCGAATATTATGCCCACTTTTACAAAAAAAGATATTTTGTAGCCAAGATCTATAAAACCAATTTAAACCAAAATTTCAAAATTTTACAATGGAGCCAAAACGAAAAAATTGTAAAGTGTTGTGAACAAAGAGGTTTAGGAAAAATATTCTATCTGTTATTGATCTATTCCATAGGATACAACATATATATAGGGATACAATATTAGGGTTTAACCGAGAGATAAGATAACATAGAATCTTCTAGAATCTATTAATGGTCATCCATATATTAACAATATATTCATAACACTCCCCTTGATGACCATTATGTTTCTGATGCGGCAGCGGAATGGAAAAATGGATAGAATTGAGAGTCCTCCTCTCAGGGCTTTCGCAAAAGCTCTTGGGGTTTGTGAATACTCTTCACAGTGGTTAAAAACCTCTTTAAATCTTTTTATTAATCAAATCATAAACTGCTCCATACAAAGGAAAGTCTAAATGGCTATTTATAATAAATCATAAGGTTCTAGAAAGTTCTAAAAGATAATAACTAAAATAAATAAATAAAACATAATTAATAGTAATATCTACACAAAATAATAAATAATAAAGATATTTGGAATATTTCCAAATATCTCGCTGCATCAGTTTCCAAATGCGCATGTGAGAAGCTGACTCATTAAAAACCTTACCAGGAAAACTTAGTGGGAAAACCCATGGTTAAGGGAAAAAGAGTGCAGTGCGCTTTTACTCCCCCTCATGTGTACATCACTTGAAATCTTTGAGATGACGCGATCCAATATGATGAAGTAACTTCTTGAAAGTAGTTGTTGTAAACGCCTTTGTAAATTAGTTCGCCAAATCTTTACTTGAACAAATTTGTAGGACACGTACATCACCATTCTTCTGTAGTTCATGGATCTCGTGGGTGACTCATCTGGCTCATTATCTTAGTTTCTCATAATCTCATCAATGTATGTAAAGACTTTGAAGAAGGATAGTCTTTCATCATTGAAACCAAAATATTTCTCTTCAGGAGTGCATCATTTGCGTGTTCTTTGTTGTCTCGTTAAAAACCTTTTATGGGAAAACCCAATGGGATAAAAACCATGATAAGGGAAAAAGAGTACAACCACATACATAATTATATTTCTCCCCCTCAAAGCATCATCTTCGGGATTTACATTCCAGTCATATATATCATCTTTAAAGATTTGTAAAAGAGTAGATTCTTTGTGAGCAAAGTCGTATACTTGTCGTATAGTTTCTTGGGTTATTAAACTTTCAAATCATAACATCTCTTTTACATAGTACTTAGTTTACTTGGACTTCAAGCCTGAATCTTCTCTTACATCCGTCTTCTAGACATTCATCTTATACATATAAGTTGTTTATGCTCTCTCCCCCTCCCCCTCTCTCATTCTCTCTCATATTTCAGTATCCATGGAAAAACAATTGATTTACCAACGCAACGTTTCTATCGTCTGGAGAAACCAAAATTCCCTTATTCTTACTTATATATTCTACTTCTATTTTTACTTTTTTCGACAATAATTTGGGGCAAAGGTTTGTTTTTGTTTTTGGTTGTTCTTCTTTCTTGATTCTTGCGGCCGTTTCTGGGTTTCGTCATTCTATGGATATGGGTTTTGATGGAGAAGATCAGTTCAGGAGCGTTGGTGATAATAATAATAATAAGAAGAAGATTGACAACAATTCAACCTCCAAGGATGTTCGTGTTAAGCCTAAACGTTAGATGACGACTCCATTTCAGCTTGAAACCTTAGAGAAAGTTTATGCAGGTTCTTCTCTTTCAATTTAATTTTGATTTATCCTCTTTCTTTTAGTATTGATGTGAATTTGTTCTTTGTTTTTATATGTTTTGTTGATTTGATTTTGATTTTTTTTTTTAATTCAGAGGAAACGTATGCAATGAAAGTGGCAGGGAAGAGGCAAAAAACGCGGCGAAACTCTTGAAGGTGGAGGTCCCTTCTGATGTGGAGATGAACGAAATCGTTGTTATGCATATCATAACAAATTAAGATCGCCATTGATATCTAAAGTAAGATTTGACTAAAATGGACGACGTGTGCAAAGTTAGTGATCATCACATCTACAAAAATTATCCATCTAAATGTACTATTTGACTAAAAATCATGGGAGTTTGTACATAGAACTTGAATTAAAGAATGAAATCGAGTCCATAACTAGATATTCACAATACAGAAACATAAATGTTGTAATGTAAGTAATACATTATATAGATTCATCTTCTCTGAACCATCTTTTTTTCATATTCATTCATCCACATGGTTTCACACAACTATCTATATCATTTTATCCACATATAACTATCCAATATGTTCAATCTATCCAACATGTTCAATCTAAAAAGTGTGATCCTCTTCTACCCTTACTTTTTTCGGCCATACCGTATGATTTCATTTAACCTTTAATGTTTGTTGCTATTGTTTCTTGGAATATTCTTACATCTTCTAAACAATATTAAAACTTACAGTTTAAAACTTGTCAGATGGATATGTCTTTGTGGACACGACATTTTGTACAGAGACTTAAAATATAAACACTAAACTGAGCTGTTCAACAAATCCGCCGCGAAAGACGTCGGGTCTGTAGAAATTGATAAATACCTGAAATTCTTCTTGTTTCACCATTGTAGCATTTTAAGGAGAGAGTGGAAATTTGGGGGAAATGGTTTTGGAAGAAAAGATTTGAAGTTAAAAAAGGAGAAAAATATTTTCGTCAGAAGTCGTTAAAGTTATGGTGAGGAAATTAATTCTTTTTTTATTAATTTATTTGTTTGTAAAAAGGTAAAGGAATACATAGTTAGGAAGGTTGATAACGAGAAGGAGAATGTGTTGTGAGGGTAATTGGGTAAAAATACAATAAAAAAGGGTATCCTCCCAACTAAAGGGTGCAAGGGTGCAATAAGTTTTTGAAAAAGGGTGCCAGGGTGCAAAAATTCCTTCTTTTTGTTGCGCTAAATTCTTATTTTTTCTTAATAATTTTTTTTTCTTGTAACAGAACATGAAAATGTATCCAAATTTAGAAAAAATCCATAAAATATGTCAAATGAGGAGAGGCGAGAGATTTTCGGTGCTTTACTAGAGTGGAGTATTGATGGAAAGCTGGCAAAAAATATAACAAAAAAAGTTTATGATCAATTTTCAGTGCCTATGATACTGTTGCAAAGGAATTGAAAACGATCTAAAAAAAGGCTGCTAGTACAAAAGTCAATGTATCCCATCAGAGGATGGGGAACTGTGATCGCAAAAGAATCTCAATTGAGACAACTCAAATTTCTGATATACCATTATGCAAGCAAACAACTTTGAGGTCGATGTCTGTGGCTTTTTTTTTTTTTTCGTCAAACACTCCTTTATATTAAGGGTGAGTTTCACTATGTGGTACTTTCTTTTGAGTTTTTGATCAAAACACACACTTCTCACTCAAGGTATACATTTTGTTATGTTTTGAAAAATTTTGGACCCTTTTACCCTTTTGTGAGAAAGGGCACAAATTGGACATGTACAATTTTATTCCACATCTTCTTCTTCATGAAGATGTTAATTTCATGTTTTTTTTCTATTTGCTTAACTTTCTAAAAAACGTTCAAAGTAAAAACAATGTTTGGTCTTAGAAGATGGGTTCGGATTTGGAGCGGATTTGGTGGTTGCAGAAGATGAGATATCTCCAAATTGAAAGGTGATGAAACAGAAGTTTGAAGGGATCTAGGCGAATAGAAAAACAGATCTAAGGAGAAGAGATGTGCAAAGTTGTTGTTGCTGGAAAAGTCATATTGGTCGGGTTACGATGAACATGCTTAGCCCGAAAAGATATCATCAATAGGAACAAAGGAAAATAAATCACCATTGTTGCACAGAGAGATCTGAGAAATATGGAGAATGAGATGTCACGGTTGTCCATTTCATGGTGTCTATTTTGTATTATCCATTAAAACAATATACTTTACAATAAAAAATGTTCATCCCTTATATAACATTCTCATTCTAAAATGTTTATCACTTTTATGTTTCTGTATAAAATGCACAGAAAGCTCCTGCAACAAATGGGTTCCTTTTGAAAAAATCTCAGTTGGCATCTTCACAACCAAGCTTCTATGTGAAGAGCTTTTTGGATCAAACTATTTTGGAACTTGCTAAATTAACTGATATTCACTTCCCTTAAACAACATAGATTTCATCATAAACCAAAATGTCGAGGATCCAACTTGCTTAAGAACCTTAATTAGCGAATATAGTGCATCACGCGCAAATAGAAATTGAGGAGCTTCTATACGATACTTGCTTTTGGTGAAATTCGAATCTCATAAGTAGTGAGAGACAAAACAAAACAAAAAGGGAAGCGAGATCGTGACACTATCATCTGCTGCACGGACGCAGAAAGGAACGAGACACAACGAAGAGCTGGCCTGGCTTGGGTATTCCATGACAACAAGCGGAGAGAAACTGATAATAGAACAAAAGGAGCAAACCACATTCGATCACCGATTAGGGGTGAACCATACGCAATCCTAGAGGCCCTCATGGAAGCAAAGAGGAGAAGATGGAAAAAGATGATTGTATAATCATACTCTATCAACCTTGTGCAGCCATCAACACCAAAGAAAAACCCCATTGAACTATATGGGATCATTCAAGACATCAATGAGATGTCCAAACACTTCGAGTCTTTGAGTTTTGAGTTCATTCCTAGGAAAAACAAAAAAAACTCAGCTACCTTAATGAGAAAAAGCTACTTGAACTCCATTCCACCATATGTAATCGCTACTTAAATTTTTCTCATAATGCATCTTAACTATAACCAAAAGAAAGAAAAAAAAAAGAAAAAGCTAAGGATTTACACTGGAGAGTGGTGAGAGTGTTTTGGAGAAGACAATGATTATATGCAGCGGAGTACGAGAATCATAACAGGAATAAAAATTATTCCAAAGAAGACGTGATATTCATGAAAATATTCATCCCTGGTGGTAGAGCTAGAAGGTAAAAGAAGCTAAAAGCTTCTTCTTCTTTTTTCTGAACTAGAGAGAAGATAAAAAGTAAAAGCTAACAGGAGAGAAGGTAATAAGCGCTTTGATGTGTCCATAAAAAAAAAAGCGCTTTGATGATATTGATTAAATAGACTAATTTCTTGTTCTCTTATTTTTAAGTCGGGTAATGGTCATATATATTTGTGTTATGCAACCTAACAGGTAATGGTTGATATATAATATATGTATATATGAAAAAATTTCGGCTAATGATTTTTTTTTTTAAATCGAGATAATTACTTTTAGTTATAATACTTTAATTAATAATTTATTTTATTAAAACAATTAAAGTTAAATTATATATAAATATTTTTTTCTTTATACCGGAAATAAATATGGTTGACCATTGAATCATTTTTACTAAAATAAGTAGGATCCCGCAGAATAATGTGTGCATAGACTTCTGAACATATTCGTATATTGTACTTCTGAACATTTTCTTCTTCTTTGTTTCTATCTAACCCAGAACCGCTTGCACACTGAATACCTAGCCAAAATCCGAAAAATTGAGCTCTCTATGAATTCTCGATGGTATCTACCAATTCAAAAAGTCACAAATCCCCATCCTTAATATGAAACATTGGATCTTGATCTCCCTGAATTAGTGATGCCTCGACGGTGTGGACCAATTCTTCAAGGGATGAATGTGTTTTACATCTTCGTGAAGATTGGAGATTATAGAGGATCGATTCACTGCATCCTCTTCGTTCTCCCCACCTCTCTATGTCCGCATCGATTAATTCCAAAAAGAAAAAGCAATATTTCGTAGCTTCCTGCTTCGTCACTCACAAGTTCAAGGAAAGAAATAGTAGAGTTTAATTAAATTAGAGAAGATAAGTAAATAGATAAAAGAAGATGTGTAGTGAGGGTGTTTTTGTAAAAACACATATAAAAAGTATGCCTTCAGTAGATTGTGTGCTAGAATGCACATTATTTTAAAAAAGTGGGAGAGAGTGCAACTATCTCTTATATTAAGTTATAGCTAAAACTAACTCTTCACTAGGGAGAACAGAAGAAAAACCAATGAACTTACATAGGAGGAATTATATCCACAATATGTTGTTTCCGTAAGTGAATACAACATCCAGATTTTGATACAACAAGAAAGATAACTAGAGTACAAGAGTAGAGATAGAGAATTAAAGCCATAGCTTCAAAAAATAGGGTCGATGTCTGTGGCTATGGATGTGAATCTTCAAACATTATTTAGATGAAAGAAAGAATGATTTTTTTGACGTCATACTAATAGTCTCAAACCACATTTGAAGGAAGTTAGCATCTCGATATTGGATAAAAATTCTCTACCTCATGAACCATTGTTTATTGATATGTACAACATGGTTCATATCAATGAGAAATGGTTCTATATGACGAAGAAGACCGAGAAATATTATCTACTTCTAATGGAAGAAGATCCACATCGTACATGTCAAAGTAACAATTTCATCAGAAAAAGTAATGTTTTTAACAGCGATAGAAGGAAATGAGATATTTTTTGGAAAAATTGGAATATTTCCATTTGTTACTATGCAACCAGCTAAGAGACAGAGTAAAAACAGAGATGCTGAAACGTTAGAACTAAAAACATTAACTTCTGTCAAGAGAGAAAATATTAAAGCATGCTTGATTGAAAAAGTTATACCAGTTATTCATGAGACGTGGTCAAGGAAAGATCGAGCAAAGACTATATTTATTCAACAGAGATAATGCAACAACACATGTGGAGTGTGGGGATCAAAATTTTCACGAAGTTGCTTCAAAAACTAGTTTGATAGTCGTTTGATGTGTCAACCGCAAAACTTGTTGGATCTAAATATTTTAAATATTGGATTCTTCTATCCTTACCATTTTTCGTCTCCTGTAAACATCAGACGTAGTTTGGGACATTAAGCAACGTTACAAATAGCTTTCTATATTACACAATAAAATTTTATAACACTATATATCTTACCTAAATCGATCGCGTAAACTCCTCTGATATTTAGCTATACAATTTTGTTTTTTTTTTTTCGTTCTTAACGAGCTACGCTTTTGGACGGAAGAGATCACTACTTATTAGTGAGCTACGGTGCAATGTTAGCAATTCAAAATAATAAATTCTCGCTCATCCCCCTAGATTTTAGGTCATAATTGCACCGTACGCATCGACATTAACTAGTAGTCAACTCGTTCTGAAATTCTTCTGAAGCTATCAAATCCCACTCACTTATGTTAAAGCTATAAAGTCAATTTGTTCCTCCAGGTCATTTATGGCCGCACGCAATAGCTATCCATCTGCATTAAATAACCAATTTTTCATGTGTTTACCCGCACGCGCAAAATAATGACATTTCCCGTAAATTGGAATTGTCACTACAGGAAATGAAGGTATTCACAGCGTCGGAAAAACGCTATGTAAAGCTACTATAGCGTTATTAGAAACGCTATCTAGGTGACTGTTATAATAGGTCCGACACTTTCCATAGCGTTTTTTTCTTATGCTATGGTATCTATTTAATACATAGCGTTTCTGTAAACGCAATAGTTAAGTTTACAATAGCGGCTGTTGTTTGCTATATATATAGTTAATTATTCTATATTGAATTACAATAACAGTTTCTAATAACGCTATAGTAGCATTACATAGCGGTTTCCCGACGCTAAGAATACTTTCATTTCATGTATAGATAGCATTCATATGAAAGTATTTTATACATATAATTTTGTATAGATAGCGTTTGTAGAAGTATAAATACGTAAATTTGTATACCTTTTAAAATGTATATACAATATTTTGTACTATTAAATTATACATTTTATACAAATGATGTATTGTACAAAGGAGTATTTTTATACGTATTTTTATACTCAATTTTTTACAAAAAATAAAATAAGAAAATACATAAAATTTGTTTCTTTACAAAAAATAAAATAAAGAACATACAAAAAATTTGTTTCTCTTCCTAAATCTCCTATCTTCATCTGTCCCTATGTCTCCTATCTTCATCTTCCTCTGTCTCCTTCTTCTAGCCCTTATAAGACACATCTGCAAAAGAAATTTGAAACACCAAATTGGTTAAATCACAACTTCAAACACTATAAACAATAGAAAGGATATGCAAAACCCAAAAAAGGAAGAATCTTGTGTAACTAAAACATCATACGAGTAGGTACCATCAAATTCTCTTATCGAGTCATGTACCTCTTTAATCAATATACATCTGATGGCCAAACAATGAAGACTTTTAATGGAAGCACAACCATGTCTCGCTCGCCCATTTGTTCCTCCATTTGTTGAGAATTCCACTAAAACAAAAACATAAAGAATCAAACTTTGTCATTATCTTTCTTAGGACAATTTACTACGACTTTATCACTATCCTGTTAACAATAAAGAGAGAAATCAAACTTATGATATCAAGACAACAGAACAAGGAACCAAAGATTCAGACAACAAACAAAGAAACAAACCTTGGCACCTTGGAATCTGATACACGATTGAAATCAGTCTTGAGCCACCGTCCTCTAACAGCTCGAAAGAAAGGTGCTTACATCTTATACGCCGTAATGAAGATGCTGCCACCAGCTCCACCACCGCGCAATTGAATCTAACACCAGGGAAGATGATGAAATTACCTTTCCAAGAGATATAAACATCGCGTGTAAGGTTCAAATCGGCAACGATTTCGCAAGTTGAATCCAAAAATCCAATGCCTCCTAGATCTTCGTTACATGATACCGAAGGTCCGTGCGGTGGAGGAGGTGGCGGAGACGGCGGAGAGTAATCCTGGTGGAAGATAAAGGATTCTAAATCCGATTCCGAGTACGATTCAGTAGAGGAGAAGGTAGGGTTTATGGTTAAAGCCAAAGCAGCGATTAGGAAGAAGAAGAAGAAGTGAAATCGAGCCATTTGTAAGTATCTGGAGTCATAACAGAGTTTGATTTCTAAGAATAGTTTGATTTTGACGAAGAGAAGAGGAAAAAGGAGAATAAGTTTTAACCAAAAAAAAAAAAGAAGGAGAAACGTTTAGCCGTCGGATTAAATTCATCAACGGTGGAGAATAAGCCCAGAGTGCAATCTTAGTAGTTACTCCTTATTGGCTAAGAACATGAACGGCTCAGATCAAATCAGCGATACAGATCAACGGTTTATATTAATTCGCATCACAAAAAGAAGGGACGGCTGAGATCATAGTCGGCGCAATCTAACGGTCTTGGATTCTTCCCACAATGTTGGATGCTACTTCTCATTGGTTATTACTCAAAAAATCAGAAAATTATCATATAAAATAGTTTATTATGAAAAAATATAAATTATTTCTTTAAAAATTCAATATATGTATTTTCATTTTTAGAATATTTTTTCTTATAAGTATAAAATTTTAAAATTAAGAACAATTAATATAGGTTAGTATTCCAACTATCTAACTTATATGTTCATATACACTAAGGCATAGTTTAGGGTTTAGGGTTTAAACTTTGGGATTTATATTTTTTTATTCAAGTATTTATGTTTTATAGTTTATGATTTCGAATTTTAATTTAGGATTTTAACTTTAATTTAGAGTTTAAAGATTTAATTTATGATTTTAACTTTAATTTAGGGTTTAGGGTTTAGGGTTTAGGGTTAGAGATTTAATTTAAGATTTTAACTTTAATTTAGAGTTTAAATATTTAATTTAAGATTTTAACTTTAATTTAGAGTTTAAAGATTTAATTTAAGATTTTAACTTTAATTTAGGGTTTAGGGTTTAGGGTTTAGAGATTTAATTTAGGATTTTAACTTTAATTTAGGGTTTAAAGATTTAATTATAGATTTACTTAATTAGATTTAATTTAATTAGGATTTAATTTAATTTAGTTTAATTAGGATTTTATTCATACCTTGCTGTTTTCATCAACAAAATAAAATGCAAAAAAGTACATTAAAAACTTTTCACTTTAAATTTTCACTTAAAATTTATTTACAAATTATAAACCTATGAGACATTAGTATAAAGGTCTTCATGGCTTTGTCCAGGTTCACCGATTTTCTCAACCATCACTTGTTTCTGCTGCTCCTCAATCTTGTAAACGATGAAACGGTATGATCTTTTCGTCTTCAGTTCCATAAACTTCAGCTTGCAGTCATCATGGACTGCCATTCCTGATGCTGCATTAGCCTGTTACCAACAAACAAAGACCATTAAGATGCAACTCTCTTCAAGACACAAACACATACTGGTAGACTCCAAACATTTTTGGGTTTTGAATATGATCTGAAACCTTTTTAATCCAAAGTAGCTCAATGCAGAAATTAAACATCTCTAGTAACATGTAATGAAACCATGAACAGATCTAGGTAGTGTTAATATCAAAAGCAAGATGCAGATAAAGTTCCACACATGTATAAACTTTCACATCAAAATCACCTTATGAGCTTGCCAAGGAATTTTGAGTCCCATACCTTGACAAGATTCTGCAAAGATAAAACGACATGAAGAAACAAGATACCTTCACAACTTTCGCATGGTCAAACCCGATTTCAGTCTCATCTCTAAGCACTTTCCTCACTCTTTATACCCACCAGCAAGAAACATGAAGATCCAATCAGATTGCAAAAGATTTGTTTGTCTAAAACACTTTAACATTTGAATTGAGTGATAAAACCCTGCATCTCTCTTTGCCAGCCACATAAACACAACCATGTTTACATCAAGAAGAGATTAGGATTACCGTTAGATAGTTCTTGAAGTATCTGCAGATAGATGGGTCAAAAAAGAAGGAATCATTGGATGAGCTGAGGCCTACACCTTCTTGCCATGCCCAATTGACGTACTGAGTCTTCCCTCCATACGTTTGTAAGTTATTCACTAAGCTAAGAAGCAACCTAACAAAATCATAGCCATGTTTAGTTTAAGCATCTCTGCAGCTCCTTTAGCTACACAAACACAAACTCCCATAACTTGGTAAGCGGATCTTTATCGATACTCCATGAACTTCCAAGTGAAGAGCCCGGCCATAGCACCTATCCATAGAGCCATCACCCACACTCTCTTCCAATTATCAAACACAAAATACTTCATCCCTCTGCAAAAACGCACCCCAAGATTCCTATTCTGGGAAACCTTGAGATTCTGACTTAGCATCATGTCTCCGAATGTTATCCAACTCGTTTGCAGAAGAACTTAAAGCTATAATCTCTTACTTCGCCTTCATTCAACCGCCCATCCGCATCCTTATCGACCCTGAAGTTCATACCACACACACTTCAATAAGAAATTCAAAGTTCATTTCGGATATATAAAGAAACCGAAACAAACGGTTTCAAGAAACATTACATGGCGAAGAAAAGTCGTAGCCTCGAATCAAAATCTTAATCAGTGATCTGCTTCCAAAACTCTTTAAGGTCATCCTTGTTAATTGAATCTCCACTTACGTTTTCCCTCCTTGCTAAAGCGTCGAACAATGCCAACGCAAACTCCGTCGATTTCATCCCTGCAGCAAAACTTATATAATCATTGAAATTTCAAAATAGAAAAATGTTGAACTCTGCTTTTGCTAACCTATACATTCACCGAATTTGGAACTATGCAATAATCCGTTACTAGTCTTTGTAATCTCATTGAACAACCTCAGCCTTCAAGAGTTCACAGGAATTTCTCCACTAATTTGATATTCAATCGTTTAATTGAAAAGAGATTTCAACATATGTCTAGCCTAAACTAACCACGCTCATGTCAGAGATCTGAAAGACCATGATTTTGACTAACCTTTTTAAGTCGAGGGAGAGAGTGAGAAATCGACTGAGATAGAGTAAGAAATCGACGGATACCCAAACCGTGGGCTCGAAATAGAGATCGACTGAGAAATCTCGAGGTTGTTGTGAGCTCGAAATCGAGTGAGAGAAAGTATGATAGACTGAAATCGATTGAAAGAGAGAAGAATCGATTGAGAGAGAGCTCAACATCGATTGAAAGAGAGAAGAATCGAGTGAGAGAGAGGAGCTCGCGGGTTTGAAGAACGAGAGAGAGAGAGAAGTGTTTTTGCCTTAGAGAAAAATAAGAAAGGGGGAAATTTTTTGGCTTAGGTCAAAATTTTGTAATTGACCCGCTTAACCATTTTCAATAGCGGTTTAAGTCTGGAGAACAAAAATTTGGCCGCGTGAATCGAAATTTAATCCCGCTTAAACCATTGATAGCGTTTAAAAAATATCAAACGCTATCTTTAAGTAACGATGCAGTCTAAGATAACATAAACAAAAAAACGCTATCTTATTATGCTATTAATACCCATATTTCCTATAGTGTTTTCAAGGGAAGCATATCTATTGCCGTCTTATTTAACAGACTTATACACCATTTGAGCCCTTTCTCATAAGAGCCACACTACTCCACTATTTGGCAAAATGCACTCTGTCAAAAAATAACCCTCACTACAAACTATTGTATCAATGGCTCATCAAATTTCATGATGTATCATGGTGGCAACAACAAGTTTATGCACAACTAGGTCTGTTGATTATGGTTACGTTCAAACTAACTACAAGACAAGCAAGAGATAAACACGAAGTCGAGATTCAAAAACACTACAATGCACATGTCATGACAAGTTATGACGATGACCCCTTCTACAGGAAAAACTTTCACGGAAGGGTAATCAATTTGACAGCATTAAATGGCTTAAAGGAGTCTGACATTAACAAGAATCTATTTTGTCCGCATACAGCACACTCGCACAACAGACACGTATAAGACAAGTCTTATTTAGCTTCCATGTTAAATATTGAAGGAAAGAAATACAAAAAAATAAGAAGATATATTCCAGGTCACAAGAGTTGAAATAATAAGAGTTTATGATAGTGGATAAGAGGACAACGATTATAAGTGTCAACATAATAATAATAAAAGTTGAAATAAAATGTGGTTGTAGGATAAAGTAATGAGCTAAATTAGTCTATGGTTGTAAAGTAATAAATGTGTAAAATATCTAAGGAATATTCCATATAATATTTCTGGGAATTTGTACTTTAAATATCCATACTTGGTAAGAGTTGTAACCAAACTTAAGTGAGTAAGGTAAACTTGAGTCTTAAGAGTCTTTTTAGTATTCATTTTTTTTTTTTGGGAATGTTACGAGAAATGCCATGTTTCAATTACTTTTTTCCCCCAATGCCAAATTGTGTAATTTCTTTTCTGGAATGCCATTTCTTGTATTTTGGCATGTCTTGAAAAAGACTAAAAAGCCCTTGTCACACAAAAAGGAAAGAGACTCTATAGTACGAGAAGATGTGACAGGATAAGTTTGGCAAATAATTTTTTTTTATTTTTTTTTCGTTGCTGTCAGAGCATTTATTATGGCCCATTATCGAGGAGTAGTTTATTGTGTTTAGGATTGTAAGGGAATAAAATGACATAACTTTCTAAAACACAGAAAATTGCACAGAAGGAAAAATGCATTGAGGAAGATGAAGTTCGATTGTCCACATGAAAATAACAGATTGAAAAGATTTTTGGTAGACTAAAATTCTTGTTTACAAGAATTGTTGTCCACGTTCAATACAAGAGATTTCAGGAAAATTTAGTGGACAAAAGTTTCTAATTTCATGTCCAGCGTGAGCAATATTTTTTAAATTTTGTGTCCATCGTGGACAAGAATTTCCAATTTTGTGTCCATAGTGGATAAGAGTTTCCAATTTCCTTTTCAGTGTAGACAAAATTTGGTGGAAAAAAAATTTTCAATTGATTTCTACATTTGAAAATAATTTGGTGGACAAATTTTTTTCCTGTAGTCTTTATCCTCCATGTCATGTTTGTGTTCGTAGATGGAGAACCCTCGTTGATGCTACCGCTCACAGAATAGCAATCAGTGGCGAATAACCTCTAGTAGAGCAAATCACGATCAATCTCAAAAATGGCGGAAGAAGATGGATCTATCGGAGGAGGCCTTCTATGGAAGAAAATTGTATGGGGTTAATATTACAATCAATTAACGACAACAAAACTTCAAATTTAACGATTAAATGATGATAAAAGAGTAAGAGGCATACCCATATACGTCAGGTGACTTGGATGGTGCCGATTTCCGAACATCGGTGGCACCAGGAAGTTGACCTCTGCCTGACATAACATTTGATGAAAAAAACTAAACTTGAAAACATAGATAAATGAAGATGTGAGGCGAAGATTGAAGGAGATTCTCCAAATAATGGTAGAAAGAAAATGATTCCATCTTCGGAGAGTGAGAACGGCGAGAACAGATGAAGAGTTTCGTTTCAGATTGCTGAATTTTTTTTTTAAATTAATATTTCAGCAACGAAAATCGAGGATGGGTTCATAAAAGTCAAAATATGTGTCATTCAAAGAGGGGGGTATTTTTGTCATTACATTTTGCCTTGTGGCATTGACGAAAAGGAGAGGAAGGATATGGCACTGGAGGAAAGAGTGAGTTTTGAAAGTGGCATTCGCGTTAAATTTCTCTTTTTTTTTTGTGGTCAACTTTGAGTGTTCTTAATAAAGCTTTTTATTCTATATCTCTTGAATATCTATAACTCCACAATTCATATTATCATCATTCTCTTGAAAGTCCACCATTTGATTTATAACCTCCTTTATGGTTGTACCCACTATGTGTGTAATTGAGGTTGTTAATCGATACGCACATGTACAAGCTGCATATGAATGGTAGGTTTGGGACTTTGAATACTCGGATCGGATTCAGGTTCGGCTCGAGTCCATTCGGGTTCAGATTTTCAATTAATGACATTTAGATCCCGTTCGATAATTATAAATTTTTTGTTCATGTTCAGTTTGGTTCCAAATCAAGTTCCGGTCAATTCTTACGTTTATATTGAAAACGGTGAAAAACTGAAAACTTTTCGGATGCTTTGCAGGTGGATTCTTTGTACCATAATCTATTTAAAAAGCACTTGAATTACTCGAATACTCATTCGGTTCTCGGTTCGGTTTTGGATTCTGGTTCTTTTCTTGGTTGGTTCCGGTTACTATTTTTGGGTTCGAGTATTTTGTCTAGGCTTATATAAACCCCATTGTCCAATGACAATAATATGATAGTTACTCGTCCACGAAGGCGAGATCATCCAGAAGGTTGCTAGTAGTGATCATTATTCATCCATCTATGTTTTATATATGTTGAGCTAATCATCACTATAAACAAATTCACATATCAAATAAGTTGCTTAATTTGAGTGCAATTACAAATAAAATACCATAAACGATACAAACAAACGAATAGGGTTATTATGCCATATGACCTTAATATTGGTATTAGTGTTGCGAATGATTTAACATATTCAATGAAATAAAACTTCATAAGCCCTCCACAAGACTAATGATCCGTGGCTCTACAAAGCCAAAACTATATATAAATCCATGTAACCAAATCTTTAGGGAAGTGTACTACTCGTATTGGTAAGTATCAACATACCTTTTTCTTCTTCCTTCGTTCTCTCTAATTCGCCACATTGGCGTCTTTCTTGTTCTCTTTGTTGTACTCTTCCATCTCATTAAGCCAGAGATCCGCAAACTCGCAATCCTTCCAAGCATCGAACCAAGGCCCTCCTCGAGTATAATGCACCGCTTTAGGCTGCGTTGTGGGATCGTTCTCAACAACCCTGTTATGTCCTTCAAGAAAGTTCCAAACAAAGGGAATAGACCCAATATCTTCGTCCTCAAGCCACTGGAACCTATGGAGAAACGCACCGGTCTGAGTATTAACAATCTCAGGGTTCAAAGTCTTGTTCTTAGGATGTCCACAATTGTAAAGAACCATCGAAGACCAGTTCTTCCTCGGATACACGGTTTGTACGGCACCATCCATCTTAGTAGTCTCTTTAGGAGTATAGTCATGTTGAACACACATAATTGCATACTTATCATCGATCAAATCAGTAAGCTCCTTAATATCAGCAAGGTAAAGGAAATCGCAATCGACGAACATAGCCCAGCCTTCGTAATTCGCCAAATGAGGAGTCAAAAAACGAGAGAAAGAGAACTCAGTGCTCTCCAACTGACCTCTTTCTCTCCAATACAAACCATTCTTTCGAAGATCTGATTGAACAATCGGTGTGATCTCTACAGGGATTGAAGATCTTTTGGTGATTGAATGATGACAAACTTTGTAAGCAAGATCTTCTCGTGGATCGTAACCAACAAAGATCTTGAAAGGTTTCTTCTCAGAAAAGCCATTGTTGCAGGTTCCAGATTTCAAATCGCCATTGCTAATTGTCATTGTTGTTTTGGAGAAATTTCAAAACTCGGATCTGCCATTTAATTTCATTTGCAAAAGTTAAGATCTCAATCAATCTCATTATACTAAGCATTCTCGAAAAATCACAGCAAAACCAAATCAGGTAGCCAGAAACTTAAAATTGAAGCATGGATTCAAGTAAAACAGATAAATCGAGAATAAATTTTCCAAAATCATCTCAAAATGCTAAGCAATTTTCGAACAAAATCGAAGAATCTTAATCAAAATGTGAATCAACTGCAAATATAGTAGCCAGAAACGGAAATTGAAGCATCTTCATATGAGAGAAGCAGGCATGGATTCAAGTAAAAACAGAGAAATCGAGAAAGAATTTTGCAGGAATTGAGAAAGTAAAAGATCTATATCATCACATTGTGCTAAGCAATTTCAAAAAAAAATCGAAGAATCGTGATGAAGCAAAACCATAAAAAAAAAGCAAATCTCGTAAGGTATAAACGGGAATTGAGACATGGATCGGAGTAAAACAGAGGGAATCGAGAAGGAATTTGAAGGAAATGAGGAAGAACAGAGTGTACCTGGGAAATGAAGAGAATTTGGATCTTGGAGCACCGACAGAAATGGAGATTTCAGATTTGTGGACTAAATTGTTGAAAAGGAAGAGAAAGAGATTTGGAGCGAGAAAGGAGGAGAGTGATGTTTCTTAATTTTAGAAATTAACTATTACTATAAAATGAGAGGATCGAGTTGACTCACGTGTTGACTCGGTGTCGGCGTGAGTTTGATGCGTTGCTTCTTTCCCTTCGCATGTGCTCGGGCCTCGCATACACGCTCTGTTTTTTTTTTTTTTTAAATAAGAAAAAAAAAGTTGTTACAAAAGAGTGAATTTGGTGAATACCCTATCAGGCCATCAAAACTAAAAACACTCTAAAACACATAATTTAACAAGTAACTTCAAGAGACATTTAGGTAACTAACAAAAGATAAAGAATTGAGAAAAGGACAAGCTACTAATTGTTGCCATAAAGGGTGCCGAGAGACAACCAGCGAGATGAGCTATTTATGGCATATGCCAGTCCGTACGCGTGGGCAACGTAACGGTGACGTGTCACAATTAAATGGAGCAGGAGACAGAAGGGATATATGGAGTAAATTCGGCAGGTACGATATGACAGAATGAGGCGAATGTCAGAGGAAGTGACGGCAGGCGTTAATGAGCCGCGTTGCATTTAAGGATCTGCGAGATTGAGCAAATGAGAGGGATTTGGTAGTTTTGAACTGCTAGACCTCCGCTATAGTTCACCAATAAATAGGCTGCCTTGCACACATATTGTTAGCTCGTTAAGGAGAAACGTGAAAGGAAAATCAAAGTTAGCGTAATATCAGAAAGCGTAGTGCGATTCAGAGTAGCAAGGTATAGTGAGTTATATGTTTGTTATAGATTGTTATTATTAAGCATGTATATGTACTTTACGATTAGAATCGTGAATCTAACTGTAATAAACGTTGATACACGACTCAAGTTATGTAAGATGGTACTCATCAAGGAAAGAGTTGAAGATCTTGTTAAGGTGGAGCAAGGATGGTGGACCAAAGACCAATCCTTATCCCTAGCAAGACCTTTCACAGAGTCTCCCACTTAGACTACCACTTAGGCTTTGCAACTCTCGTAGTAATCCAGTGTTGAGCTGGTCCCGGACAAGGATCTACAGTATCAAGTCACTCAATCTTTTATCTGAAAATACAGTTGATATACTCATTAGAAATCCATCGGAAAACTATTGGCGCCATTTAAAATTCACTCTGGAAAACATATCTTTTGCAAAACAACGAAAATACTCTAGTTTCCGGTTCCTATCGTTCGTCTTGCTCTAAGGCTACTCCTAGGGTTTCCTGCAACAAAAGGTAGCATCATGAATAACCCGAGTGTTACTCAGTGAGCGCGGATCGCCTCACTAAAACACATAGAAAATTCTAGGGTTCGCTCCCATTTCCCAAAACAATCACTTCACCATAGCCACACATCAAAACATCCACACTTTGCATCCAAACAATATCATTCACACAATAACGTCCACACCAGGACGTTCACACAACCAAATATGCAAGCGGAAGCTAAACATGCGACTCAAATGCATTCCTACGGGCCCCGATACGCTGTCTCCCACCTGTAAGAAACTCAGTCACGGACTGCCGGGGAGTTCGACCCCGAACAATCACAATGACCTACAACTGTCCATGCCCGACCACACAGGTTGCAGCAATGGCCCGTAATACCCCGTCGGGTACCTCGGCATAGGCAAGGGCGCTACCCCAGTCCTACTATGCCCTTCGTACGTAGCGACATTCAGCATACACGTACGTCACTGTATGAAACCTGAGAGACAGACATACCCCTTGGATTTACCAAGTCCGGACCCCAAGTCCCAAGACCCGTACCAACTTCTCCTCATTTATATGCTTGACGCCATACTCATTCTATGACACCAAACATATAATCACAATCAACAAGAAATCACATTCAACTACTACGGCGTCCCACCGTACGTCATGCGTCCAGCTGCTATGGCCTTTGCACGACCTCACCACAACCACCACAGTATCTCACCGTCCGTCATGCAATCAGCCGTTACGGCTCTTGCACAACCACACAGCCAAATGGCCACGGTATCCCACCGTTCTTATGCAATCAGCCACCAAGGCAGTTGCATAACCACACCTCTAAACAACCACAACTTCTCACCGTCATCGTACAATCAGCCGCTAAGGCCCTTGTACCATCTCACAATCAAATAATCAATCAACGGCTTGAGACAACCCACAAACAAGTAGTCTAGGTCCGTTTCTACATGCATCCGATTTTTAAGGTCCAATATCACTTGACTTAGTCAAATTCATCATAAACCGAGGTTAATGAATCAAGATGAATGCCTCTTATATCATTCCTAACCATTTCCGACATGCATGCACCACCAGTACGATCAATTCGCAAGAAAAGATAGATGCAAACACCCAAAAACAACCAACAATCACATAAGCCCAATCATGTGCTACTTTCACATGCATCGCAACTCACAGTGATAGAAGTTGGTCCGATGTTGCTTGCAAGGTCCCCCGAAAACACACCCTCGCTAGCTTCCCGACGTTACCCGATGGTACTCTGACGATACTCCGACGATGTCTTCCTTTCCGTCGAGCTTTCTCTCGTTTTATTCGATGAAACTCTCTTAATTTCTTTCTAAGACTTCTCAAGAGCGAAAATGAGCAAATGGAGGAGAAGACTTTGGTTTTATAGTTGCAAGAGTCTCTCCGTCCATGGCCAAGTGTCCGATGTGTTGTCGCCTAGCATGAGGGTGGAGAGACACGTGGTTTAACAAGTGTCAAGTAGCTCTCCACATCCTCCACCGAAGAGTCCATGCACGACACCACGTCATCGTTTCTCATGCACAAGTGGAGAGAATCCGTCGGGTGGCGACACGTGTCCCACTATCTCCGTCGACTGACACGTGTGCTCCGTCGTGGCGAAACCGCCCCATGCGACTTGGGCTCCAAGTTTCTCGTGTCTATATAAACTTCTCGTCTCATTCTTAGTCCTTTTCCTTTCTTTCGAGACTTTTCTAAGTCTTTCCATCGATATCCGTCGATCGTCCGTGTGACGGTCTGTCCGTCCATCCGACAGTCCAACATCCCGACGTACATACGCATAACCCATTGCTCTCCCTTGGCTGATCATGACTTCCCATCTCTTCTTAAGGTTTATTCGTTCTTCCTTTGTCCTTAGAAGGATTTCTCTTATTCCCATTTATCTCTTCGAGTCAATCATTCTTATGGTTCGGTCCCTGGTCTGTCTACCCGACTGTCCGTATAGTCTGCAACAACGTCCCAACTGTCTGTCCGACTGCGGTACAATCGATACACCCGACTGTCTGTCCGACGGCTCGTCTGTCCATATGGCCAGCGGCCATGACCCGACGGTACGTACATCAACCCGACAAACTACATAGAAAATCCGATAGTCGATTTCCGATTTCTTTTTGTCCCAAGTACTCCGGCCATGGTACCGCTATACACGGGTCACTACATTCTCCCCCTCTTAAGAGAATTTGTCCCCGAATTCCAAATCTTCTTGCCATAATCTTCTCTCCTTGAACATATTTTCGGCTGAGGAATCTGTGCTCATCCACCATACTTCCACGGTATTTCATTCACTTTCCATGGAGTCTTGTGACTAGGGTTTCCTTCCCCAGGTCACCTACATCCATTTTAACTCACTTCTCCCCACTACTCTCGGATCCTTATGATAATCTTGGTACGAGGTGTGTTCGGGAACTGCCAAGCTACATCATCCTGCATCACAACGTTAGTGACAACACCAATAACACAATAACAGTCACGGTTCTCACAACCTCAATGACAATGGTTTAGTATACAAGCGACGGACGCATTGCATGCTACCAATGTTCCCCACAACTTAACATAAATAACAATAACATTCATGATCTTCACCATAATAGTATCAACTATTATCACATACTTATCAACATTGGTTTTGGATCACAAGTGATAGACACATTGTAACCCACCAACGTTCTCCACCATCACATCATTCATAAGCTAAATGCACTTAAAGTAAACACTTAGCCATTTTATCAACACAAAAAGGGATACAAGTTCCATCATAAGCGACCATAATTTACAAGCTACATTCAACCAAGTACCACACACCTAACCGATCACACATAAGCCGGGCTTTACCGCGGCAAACATACATCCAACCATCCCAACATACCATTCACACAAAAAGATAAGGAAAGCGCCCTTCTTACCCACGCCTAAGTCTGAAAGTTCCCTAAGGGTTCCTATAAATGGCACATCCACAAACACATACTCGGTTCCAGTGGGGCAGATAAGCGAATGGGCAGGTCACTGTCGGCACTGTCCCAGATGGTCCGGGTTCCTCTCCGTTCCGAGCTCCCGTAATCCGATATGGACATATGGCCTCTACGTGCCCATACTTGTGACAACAGGTGCACTGAAGCATGGCCGGCGAAGATGGTTCGGAGTCGGACTCCTGAAAATACGGACAATCATAAGGATGAGCCGTCCCACAACATGCTGTGCAGGCCGGAGGCCTCGATGGATCACCGCCTGGACCAGCCACTGACTTTCGAGCCGTAGCTCGGGTCCGTGGTCGACTACTGCTAGCCACATTGATGCCCAAGTCCTGAGTCGTATGAACTACCATCCTAGGTTTACTGAACCTTAGTATCGCTGGTCTCGGTACTGCCTCCAAGGGTACACACTCTACTGTAGCTTCCCCCTTCGCCACACTTCTTGCCACCAAATCCATAAACGGGCCTCGGTTTGGCTCGTCGCCTCGTCGTACACTTCCCCACGCCAACTGGTTATCAATCTCTTCTTCCAACTTTACCAAATATTCAGACATCGAGTCATCTTCAATCTCTATCGGGTCACTAGCACTTCCTCCGATCGGCACACGGTTTAAATCAAATCCAACATTCTTGGCGAGTGATGGTGAGCTGTCCGACGATATCACAACCACCGAGACTTCTTCTTGCACTGGCGAAAGTGGAGTAATAGGCTCACCGCAAGAGTCATCATTATTGGCATAGTCTTGGTCGCTATAGTCCACCTCTTAATCCGTCTCATTCTTTCCCTTGTCTGGTCCACCAGTCGGATTCACTTCTTGTTCCGGTATACTTCCAAAGAGACTGACATCTTCATTTGGCTTGAACTCTCCCAGCCCAATTCCTTGACCTTGTGTTATTTCATCTGACGACGTCCCGAAGGTTTCCATCATTAAGTTCATCAGACTATCCTCCGCTTGGGCTAATCCCTCGCTAGTCTCGATAGTGGGTACTGCCGCAAGTTCACCCTCCTCGGTGACCATAACTTGGACATGACTAGCTACCTCCCGTTCCTCTGTATCGGAGTTTCCATGTTCGGACTGACTGGACACTTCCATGTCATCAGAATCACAAGTCGGATCAGTCTCCATTGATGACGACCCATCTAAGACGCACTTGGCCGAGCCTATTGATTCAGCGTTCCGGTTCGAGGCATCCGGCGAGAGGGGTTGGAAATGTTGCGCATTCGGACCAGAAGACTGCCCGAGTTCGAAGTTGCCTTTCTTGATAAAAGCATTACGGAACGGTCGACAGTGCGATGTACGACGACTAGGCATCGGTCCACCCGACTGGCTACTCTCGACCGGATCGCTTGTCATCTGCTCCAATTGGAAAGGTAAGTCTAACCTATCAGTTAAAAGACGAACGACCGGACCTAATTGTTGTTTTGCGACTCATTTTGACTCGATAAAACTCTTGAAAACATCGAGTGACTTATGAACATGTTCAACCATGCTCTGATACCACAATTTGTAACGCCCTCGAACCGCTCTAGTGACCGGACTAGCCACGAACAGGTCAGAAACGTTACTTGAGACAACCATAAACAAGTCTCACCGAGGTTAAGGAACCAATCCTTATCCCTAGCAAGACCTTTCACAGAGTCTCCCACTTAGACTACCATTTAGGCTTTGCAACCCTCGTAGTAATCCAGTGTTGAGCTGGTCCCGGACAAGGATGTACAGTATCAAGTCACTCAATCTTTTATCTGAAAATACAGTTGATATACTCATTAGAAATCTAGCGGAAAACTATTGGCGCCATTTAAAATTCACTCTGGAAAACATATCTTTTGCAAAACAACAGAAATACTCTAGCTTCCGGTTCCTATCGTTCGTCTTGCTCTAAGGCTACTCCTAGGGTTTCCTGCAACAAAAGGTAGCATCATAAATAACCTGAGGGTTACTCAGTGAGCGCGGATCGCCTCAGTAAAACACATAGAAAATTCTAGGGTTCGCTCCCATTTCCCAAAACAATCACTTCACCATAGCCACACATCAAAACATCCACACTTTGCATCCAAACAATATCATTCACACAATAACGTCCACACCAGGACGTTCACACAACCAAATATGCAAGCGGAAGCTAAACATGCGACTCAAATGCATTCCTACGGGCCCCGATACGCTGTCTCCCACCTGTAAGAAACTCAGTCACAGACTGCCGGGGAGTTCGACCCCGAACAATCACAATGACCTACAACTGTCCATGCCCGACAACACAGGTTGCAGCAATGGCCCGCAATACCCCGTCGGGTAACTCGGCATAGGCAAGGGCGCTACCCCAGTCCTACTATGCCCTTCGTACGTAGCGACATTCAGCATACACGTACGACACTGTATGAAACCTGAGAGACAGACATACATCTTGGATTTACCGAGTCCGGACCCCAAGTCCCAAGACCCGTACCAACTTCTCCTCATCTATATGCTTGACACCATACTCATTCTATGACACCAAACATATAATCACAATCAACAAGAAATAACATTCAACTACTACGGCGCCCCACCGTACGTCATGCGTCCAGCCGCTATGGCCTTTGCACGACCTCACCACAACCACCACAGTATCTCACCGTCCGTCATGCAATCAGCCGTTACGGCTCTTGCACAACCACACAGCCAAATGGCCACGGTATCCCACCGTTCTTATGCAATCAGCCACCAAGGCAGTTGCATAACCACACCTCTAAACAACCACGGCTTCTCACCGTCATCGTACAATCAGCCGCTAAGGCCCTTGTACCATCTCACAATCAAATAATCAATCAACGGCTTGAGACAACCCACAAACAAGTAGTCTAGGTCCGTTTCTACATGCATCCGATTTTAAGGTCCAATATCACTTGACTTAGCCAAATTCATCATAAACCGAGGTTAATGAATCAAGATGAATGCCTCTTATATCATTCCTAACCATTTCCGACATGCATGCACCACCAGTACGATCAATTCGCAAGAAAAGATAGATGCAAACACCCAAAAACAACCAACAATCACATAAGCCCAATCATGTGCTACTTTCACATGCATCGCAACTCACAGTGATAGAAGTTGGTCCGATGTTGCTTGCAAGTTCCTTCGAAAACACACCCTCGCTAGCTTCCCGACGTTATCCGATGGTACTCCGACGATACTCCGACGATGTTTTCCTTTCCGTCGAGCTTGCTCTCGTTTTATTCGATGGAACTCTCTTAATTTCTTTCTAAGACTTCTCAAGAGCGAAAATGAGCAAATGCAGGAGAAGACTTTGGTTTTATAGTGGCAAGAGTCTCTCCGTCCATGGCCAAGTGTCCGATGTGTTGTCGGCTAGCATGAGGGTGGAGAGACACGTGGTTTAACAAGTGTCAAGCAGCTCTCCACATCCTCCACCGAAGAGTCCATGCACGACACCACGTCATCGTTTCTCATGCACAAGTGGAGAGAATCCGTCGGGTGGCGACACGTGTCCCACTATCTCCGTCGACTGACACGTGTGCTCCGTCGTGGCGAAACCGTCCCATGCGACTTGGGCTCCAAGTTTCTCGTGTCTATATAAACTTCTCGTCTCATTCTTAGTCATTTTCCTTTCTTTCGAGACTTTTCTAAGTCTTTCCATCGATATCCGTCGATTGTCCGTCTGACGGTCTGTCCGTCCATCCGACAGTCCAACATCCCGACGTACATACGCATAACCCATTGCTCTCCCTTGGCTGATCATGACTTCCCAGCTCTTCTTAAGGTTTATTCGTTCTTCCTTTGTCCTTAGAAGGATTTCTCTTATTCCCATTTATCTCTTCGAGTCAATCATTCTTATGGTTCGGTCCCTGGTCCTTCTACCCGACTGTCCGTACAGTCTGCAACAACGTCTCGACTGTCTGTCCGACTGCGGTACAATCGATACACCCGACTGTCTGTCCGACGGCTCGTCTGTCCGTATGGCCAGCGGCCATGACCCGACGGTACGTACATCAACCCGACAGACTACATAGATAATCCGATAGTCGATTTCCGATTTCTTTTTGTCCCAAGTACTCCGGCCATGGTACCGCTATACACGGGTCACTACACTGATGGTGTAACGCGTTTCGGCCGAATGGAAGACAGAGTAGCGAAAGGCATATAACTTAGGGAAAGAGAGGGGCTAAACTCCGTTAAGGCGAAAATAAGAAAGGAGCTTATGATCGACGACACTCGTGAGAATATAGAACTAACATACGTGATGCCAGAGTGGATGGATGTTGATGGAAGTTTGAAGCCGGTGCCGGTTCACATAAAGTCAGATGATGAAATGGACATGTTCCTAGCCATGAGAGTGGAGCTACATGAGTTAAAATTCTATGTGGTACCTCTGTCGATGTTGGAATTATGTCCAGTAATCTCTGTACTGTCTCTAGAAAGTAAGAGATGTCATTGATCAGACATAAGTCATATAATGCTGGGGGTCATGATGGCTTGCTAGAGTCCGCTCATGATCTATAAGTCTAGGACTTATTGCCTTTATTATATGATCCCATTTGGGTCACACGCTTAAGCTACCAGGAAACTGTATGGAAAGTGTAAAGCAGAAATACAGTAAAAGTGCCAGGCATTTACTGTAAATAAGAGAGAAATTAAAGGGCCTGATTAATTCTAAGGGAATTAATCAGATAGGGATTTGGGCCCAAAAGGGGCCCATGAGGACTGAAAAATTCGGACCCTTATATGCAAAAGGGGGGGCCGATTTTTCTGACTAAGTTTTGCGAAAAACCTAGCCTCCATAGCTCTCTCCTCTGCGCCTCCTTTCCGGACAAGCCTAGCAGCTGTTGTCCTGCCATAGCGTGTGTGGACCATTGGAGGAGCTCTTTGAGGTGCTCTCTGCTGATCTCTGACAGTTACCACATCTTCCGCTGCAATCTCAAGGTAACCATCGAGATCCCTTTGATTCTGTTCTTAAGAACCTAGATCCTGATTGTGAATTAGGTTTAATGGACAAAGAATTAAACCAAGAGATAAGGTCACAATCTATCAGTGGTATCAGAGCCATTGGTTCTGTAGGTTTCTTTTGATAGGAATTGAAAATTAGGTTGTTTTCTAGAAGTGCTTTGAATCGATTTTTCTTGCTAAAAATTGGATGAGATAAAACACTTAAACCTAATTGGCAATCGCATGGCCGAATCCATGGTTGGATTGGCATGCATCGGATCGGACCATACGCACGGACATGGTGATGTCGCGTGGTGTTGTCGATCGGAAAGGTGGCTCGCGGACGGGCTGTTGGTGTTGGACCTCGCGTTCCTTCGTCCCGCTTGCTCGTCCGGCCCGAGGAGATCACCGTCCAGCCTCGTCCCATAGCTCGTCGTCCCGCGGTCGTGTTTTTTGGCCGGCGGCTTCGTTTGCTTGCTCGACAAGCTTCAAGCGGCGGCTAGGGAGCTTGGCAAATTAGGGTTCTTCCCTAAACCGAACCGGTTTAGGTTGGTTTAGGGTTAGAACCGAACCGGTAATTTTATCTCGGTTAATAATTAATTAAAAATAATTTTATTTATTAATTTTGAATTTTTAATTAATTTAATTCCTAAATTCCCAAATTAGAAAAGTTTCTTGAATTAGAAATTTCTAGATTTGTCGTTTAGGATTTAGGAAATTTCTATAAGTAGAAAGTTTCCATGTTTAGGAAATTTCTTAAGTTAGAAAGTTTCCACTTTTAGGAAGTTTCCATAAATGGAAAGTTTCCAAAATAGTAGGTTTCCCGATTAAGAAAATTTCCAAATTTAGTAAGTTTCCATAAATGGAAAGTTTCCCAAAATAGTAATCTTCTATTTTGGGGGAAATTTTAGGAAAAACCTATAACCTCATAAATATCAAGCGTTGGATGTCTTGTCCGGTCTATGTCAGCTGTTGAAGCCCATTCCATTGCACTCATGGCCTTACAGTGTGAGGGTGACTGCTCTTGCATGGGTAAAACGGTTTGTGATTCACTGATTTCATTGGGAGTCCCAGAGATTAGTGATTACATGACTGTATAGACTGGTTTTCTTGACTGGGCCATCGGGAGTCCCGGGCCTTGAGACATCAGAGTGGATTGGGCCTTGGGTCCAGATTCACAACCAAGAGTTATATCACGGATATAATTAGCCGATATAGGGCTTACCGATATAAGCTAAGGTTGGGTGACGGCCAGTGGCCCACTTTGATCTCAGTTATATGTGGATCTTGGAATCATTATATTCTTTTGAGGGTAACTTATGTTATTGAATGTAATGCGAGTTTTCTTGTTTTTGAAAGATTACTCATGTTGAACATATTAACTAAAATCCTTTTATCTTATGTTTCAGCAATGACTTCAACAAACAACACTCAAAACACTTTCAGTATCCGTTCTTCTCTCGACAAGGAGAAGTTGAACGGAACGAACTTCCTGACATGGTCGTGGAATTTGAGGCTGGTTCTCAAACAGGAGAGGAAGGAGTATGTCCTTAGTGATCCTCTCCCCGAGCAGCCTCCTGCTAATGCCGCCAGAGCTGTGCAGAATGCTTGGGAAAAGCATTCGACAGATGAGACGGATGTCTATTGCCTGATGGTGGCGACCATGACTCCGGAATTGCAGATGCAGTTCGAGAGTGTGCTGTCGCCCATCGAGATGATGGCAAGTCTGAAACATATGTTTCAGGAACAGGCAAGAACCGAAAGGTTCCAAACAGTCAAGAACCTTCTTGATTGTAAGATGGCTCCTAATGCGGCAGTGAGTCCTCATGTGCTGAAGATGATGGGTTATCTCGATCATCTTCAGAAACTCGACTGTCCGATTAGCCAGGAACTTGCCTGTGACATCGTTCTGCAGTCTTTACCTGCATGTTATGACCAGTTCATTCTGAACTTTAACATGCATGGCTTGACTAAGACTCTGCCTGAGCTTCACGGAATGCTCAAGACTGCAGAACCCAACTTGAAGAAGGCTTCTGCCAAGGACCCTAATGTACTGATGGTACAAAAGGGCAAGGGCTTTAAGAAGCCTTCTGCGAAGGCTAAGGGAAAGGGCAAAGCTGTCCAAGTCTCGGACAAGGACACGGCTAAACCCAAGCCCAAGTCTAAAGCTGGGCCCACAGACATCTGTAGGTTCTGCAAAGAGCCGGGGCATTGGAGGAGGGATTGTAAGAAATTCCTGGAAGGTCTCAAAGATTTGAAGAAGAAGACTTTGGAAGTTTCTTCATCAGGTATTTTTGTTATAGAAGTTAATACAACTACTTCTGATAACACCTCTTGGGTCTTGGATACTGGTTGTGGGGCTCACATTTGTACTAATGTGCAGGGTCTCAGCAACAGTAGGAGGCTAAAGAAAGGACAAGTGGAGCTGCGAGTTGGGAATGGAGCGAAAGTTCCGGCACTAGCTGTAGGCACTTATTCGTTGTCTTTACCTTCGGGATTGGTTATTGAACTTAATAACTGTTATTTTGTACCTGCTATAAGCAGAAATATTATTTCAGTTTCTTTGTTGGATTTGGAAGGTTATGATTGTTCTATTAAGAATAAGTTATTTTCCTTCAATCGCAATAATATGTTCTATGGTTCTGCCCCTCTTTCGAATGGGCTTTACATACTTGACCAATCCGCACCAATATACAACATCAATACCAAACGATTCAAATCTAATGAAGAGAACAAAACGTTTCTATGGCATTGTCGTTTAGGGCACATCAGTGAGAAACGCATTAAGAGGCTCCATTCTGATGGACTTCTTGGCTCATTTGACTTCGAGTCATGTGAGAAATGCGAGTCATGCCTGATGGGCAAAATGACGCGGGCCCCGTTTAATAAACCAAACGAGAGGGCCAGTGACCTATTGGGCCTGATACACACTGATGTGTGTGGCCCAATGTCCACAAATGCAAGAGGAAACTATCAGTACTTCATAACATTTACTGACGATTTCAGTAGGTTTGGCTATGTTTATCTGATGAAACATAAGTCGGAATCTTTTGAGAAATTCAAAGAGTTCCAAAATGAAGTACAGAACCAACTTGGCAAGAAAATTAAAGCTCTCCGGTCCGACAGAGGAGGAGAATATTTGAGCCAAGAGTTCAGTGATCATCTGAGAGAGTGTGGGATAGTTTCCCAGCTCACTCCTCCTGGTACACCTCAATGGAATGGTGTATCTGAAAGGAGGAACCGGACCTTGTTGGACATGGTTTGGTCTATGATGAGTCACACAGACCTTCCGTTATCCCTTTGGGGATATGCTCTGCTAACAGCAACGTTCACCTTGAACAGAGCGCCATCAAAGTCAGTAGCAAAGACACCATATGAACTATGGACTGGCAGATTACCAGTGTTGTCTTATCTCAGAATTTGGGGTTGTGAAGCATATGTCAAGAGATTAATCTCTGATAAACTTACACCAAAATCTAATAAATGCTACTTCATTGGTTATCCTAAGGAAACCAAAGCTTATTATTTCTACCTTCGATCCGAGAATAAGATCTTTATTGCTCGGGATTGTAACTTTCTTGAGAGAGAGTTTCTCTCTAAGAAAGTAGGTGGGAATGAGAAGGTACTGCTTGAAGAAATTCAAGATGAACAGGATACTGCTCAACCTGATCAGGAAGAGCAGCAGGAGGACCTACAAGAAATTGTAGAGCCTGAACCTGTAGTACCAGAAGTTCGAAGATCCGGGAGGATCCGTCACGAACCTGATAGGTATCAGGGTTTTCTCGTGACTAACTGTCATGATCTGATGATCGTTGATGGTGATGAACCCTCGAACTTCAAAGAAGCTATGATGGGCCCAGACTCCGATTTGTGGCACAAGGCCACTGATTCCGAAATGGACTCCATGTCAGTTAACCAAGTGTTTACGCTAGTTGACTTACCTGATGGTGCAAGATCCATCGAGTGTAAATGGATCTTCAAGAAGAAGATTGACGTGGATGGAAATGTCCAGATTTATAAAGCCAGGTTGGTGGCAAAAGGTTTCAGGCAAATTCACGGGGTGGATTATGATGAAACCTATTCACCAGTGGCTATGATGAAATCAATTCGGATTTTACTAGCAACTGCAGCTTTTCATGACTATGAAATTTGGCAGATGGACGTGAAAACCGCTTTCCTGAATGGTATTCTGGAAGAGGATGTGTATATGACACAGCCTGACGGTTATGTAGATCCAAAGAATGCTGGTAAAGTATGCAAACTTCACAGATCCATTTATGGATTGAAGCAAGCATCAAGGAGTTGGAATCTTCGTTTTGATGAAGCTATCAAGAAATTTGATTTTATCAGAAACGAAGAAGAACAATGCGTGTATAAGAAGGTTAGTGGGAGCAAAATAGTATTTCTTATATTGTATGTCGATGACATATTGTTGCTCGGAAACGACGTTCCAATGCTGCAGTCAGTAAAGGACTGGCTTGGAAGTTGTTTTTCCATGAAAGACATGGGTGAAGCTGCTTACATTCTTGGAATCCGGATCTATCGGGATAGATCTAGAAGGCTGATAGGCTTGTGTCAAGATTCATACATTGACAAAGTCCTAAACAGATTCAGCATGACAGGATCCAAGAAAGGCTTCACGCCAATGGTGCATGGCACAACGCTAAGCAAGAAGCAGAGCCCTACGTCGGCTGCTGAGCTTGAGCGCATGAAGAATATTCCTTATGCATCTGCAATAGGATCTATCATGTATGCCATGATCTGTACTCGTCCTGATGTTGCTTATGCATTGAGCATGACGAGTAGATACCAGTCAAATCCAGGTGAAAACCACTGGATTGCCGTCAAGAATATCCTGAAGTATCTGAGGCATACTAAGGATAAGTTCTTGGTGTACGGTGGAAGTAATGTGTTGGAAGTCAGTGGATTCACGGACGTAAGTTTCCAGACGGACAGAGATGATTTCCGGTCACAGTCCGGTTATATCTTCTGTCTGAATGGCGGTGCTGTGAGCTGGAAGAGCTCCAAGCAAGACACCGTTGCAGACTCCACAACAGAAGCTGAATACATCGCCGCCTCAGAAGCAGCGAAGGAAGCTGTTTGGATACGAAAGTTCATTGTGGAACTAGGTGTGATACCGAATGCGGCTGAGCCTCTGGCACTTTTCTGTGATAACAATGGTGTTATAGCTCAGGCAAAGGAACCAAGATCACACCAGAAATCCAAGCATATTCAGAGAAAATATCACGTGATACGTGATATCATTGATAGAAAGGAAGTCAAGATCAGTCGAGTTCCAACTGAGGACAACGTGGCTGATCCGTTGACTAAGCCACTCCCAAGGCCTAAGCTCGAGTCCTTGACTGAAGCTGTAGGCATTAGAGATATTGAAATGTAATCTCAATTTGAGTGGGAGTTTGAGAGCTTATTTTAGTTATTTGAATATGTTCTTTTGAAACATTTTATGTTTAATGAAATTCGATTTTTCTTGATTATTTTTTAGCTGTGATGAAATAATCGTTCCAAAAAATGATGTGAATCATTTTATAGGCCATCGAAGTGAATGATTTGGTCTTGAGTAATCGAAATCATTTGACTTGATCATGAGACCCTATATTTGATAAATGATTTATATCATCAGTGTCCCTAGTCGAGGTTTGTTGAAATTGGAACACCAACAACCATTAGAGACTAGATTGGTACGTGACTTATGACCAAGTCTCATGATGTCATAGATGCTCGGCATCAAAGTCAGTGCATAGGTGTATCGTTGAGGTACATACGACCGGACATGACCCACGAATGAGAACTCTTCATGATATTTATATCTGTGTCATAAGAGATTCTCACTGCGACTATAGAGAATAGTCCTTAGACCTGAGTTCGCATGCATGTGACTGCACATGAACTGATACGCTTTGATCATTGTCTAACGCTGTCGTTCGGCGGTAGTTATACGGACCTTGGTTGGGTACATTACGAAGTGAGTAGTTCGCAGTGATGGAACAAGACGGGATTTGTCCCTCCAATATAAATGGAGTGAATATCTCTAGGCCAATCGGAGATTTGAACTGGAAAATGCATGGCCATGCTCAAACGGACTCTCCCGAGTCGTTTGGATTCGTCAGTGTCAAATCAGAGTCCGGTGAACATGATTAGGCTTTATAAGGATGACACTCATCTTGCCTTATGACTAATCGAGATATTGTGACGAAAGGGATTATGAATTCAGAGATTCCAGTACAAGTGGGAGACTGTTGGAATTATGTCCAGTAATCTCTGTACTGTCTCTAGAAAGTAAGAGATGTCATTGATCAGACATAAGTCATATAATGCTGGGGGTCATGATGGCTTGCTAGAGTCCGCTCATGATCTATAAGTCTAGGACTTATTGCCTTTATTATATGATCCCATTTGGGTCACACGCTTAAGCTACCAGGAAACTGTATGGAAAGTGTAAAGCAGAAATACAGTAAAAGTGCCAGGCATTTACTGTAAATAAGAGAGAAATTAAAGGGCCTGATTAATTCTAAGGGAATTAATCAGATAGGGATTTGGGCCCAAAAGGGGCCCATGAGGACTGAAAAATTCGGACCCTTATATGCAAAAGGGGGGGCCGATTTTTCTGACTAAGTTTTGCGAAAAACCTAGCCTCCATAGCTCTCTCCTCTGCGCCTCCTTTCCGGACAAGCCTAGCAGCTGTTGTCCTGCCATAGCGTGTGTGGACCTTATCTCTTGGCTGATCTCTGACAGTTACCACATCTTCCGCTGCAATCTCAAGGTAACCACCGAGATCCCTTTGATTCTGTTCTTAAGAACCTAGATCCTGATTGTGAATTAGGTTTAATGGACAAAGAATTAAACCAAGAGATAAGGTCACAATCTATCAGTCGAAACTCATGACGCTTCAAATGGACGAGTATGAAGTAGTGCCAGTGATGAATGAGCATTCGTTCGCAGAAGTTATGAGCAAGAAAGAAAGAGAGAATGAGTTGCTGTGAAGGGAGGCCAAGCGGAGGATTGATAATTTGTTGGTGACGGACTTTACAGATGAGTCTACAATCCCGTTGTCGCAAAAACACCCCGAACAAGAAGAGCATAGTGGTGGTGTGTCCTTAAGGTGGAGGAGTGTAGATTATCTATCAGGTAATCATGGCTCTCTTACGGAGGCTTTCAGACACTACCAAGCGATGGCAGAGGCGTACAAACAGAGCAAACCATCACCAACCAAAGTACTCTCTGAAGCAGATTCGTCGGACGCCCCGGATGTGTAGGAGGTTACGCCACTGACGAGAGATTTGTTCACGGAGTTTGGTGAAGCTGGTACAGCAAATGGTTATGTAAATAAGCATAATGTTAAATAACATGTTATTTATTATAATATGTATAGCTTACGCTGATTGTCTCGTTTGTGCAGAATGAGCTAGTGGGGTAGGAAAAGGAAAAGTTCAGAAAGTAGAAGGAAATGAAAAGGCAGACACCGAGGAAATTATTAGGAATCGGGCACATCGTGAGGGAAAAGCAATCGCAGTGGAAGATAAAACCAGGGAGAATGTACCAAGACCTGGTAAAATAGTTAGAAAATACCTTGCTATATATATATTTCCACATAGCGTTCTATATAAGTAACTAATCTATTTTATGTACTATATCGCCATGAAGTAGATCGTGGTATCAATATTGGAGGACGTATTGAGGAGACACAAGTCCTTGATTTACCAGCTTTCGTCTACTATAGAGATGCAGCACCGGTCTTAGACAATTATGGTAAATAATGACCAACCGTATTTTCTTTTATATAGAGATAGAAATATATGTGTGAATTGAATAGTTGGCTGATAAAAAGTTAACGCACTATGTAAATTTATAAATGTTTATTTGTTTAAATAACCTTTAATTCAAAGAAACTTGTCATGCACAGAGGCTGAAAATACCTTGCTAAGAGTTGAATATGAAAGGGATGAGATGTTTGTTGGTAAGGTATTTAAAAGCAAAGACGACTGCTGAACTAAGATTGTTGTACACGCGATCAACAGAAAGTTCTGTTACAGGAAGGAACGCACTAACAACGACTACGTTATAGTGCGATGCCTTACTGATTCATGCCCATGGAGAGTGTACGCAACAAAACTTGACGATGGCGAGTGTTACCAAGTGCGCACGACGAATTTAGTGCATACCTGTCTAATTAAGGCAAGAGTTCAATTCCAACGCCAAGAAACAACATCAGTGATAGCTAGCATGATAAGGTCGCAATATGTTGGGTTTGGACGAGGACCACATCCATTAGATGTTATGCGGGCAATGCAAGCAGAACACAATTTCCACGTGTCGTACTGGAAGGCTTGGAAGGCAAGGGAAATGGTCATGGACAGCGTTAGAGGGTCGGCAAGTGGAAGTTATGTGTTACTACCAGTGTACTTGCATTTGCTAAAAAAGTCAAACACTGGTTCTGTAACCGACTTAACAACGGTTAAGGACAGTGGAGGTACAGATCGTTTCAATTACTGTTTCGTTTCAATGGGAGCAAGTGTCAGGGTTGGAATTTCATGAGGAAGGTGCTGGTGATCGATGGAGCACATTTGAGAGGAAGGTATGCGTGGTGTCTAATCACAGCTAGTGCACAAGATGAGAATTTCCAAATTTTCCCGGTGGCATATGCAATCGTCGATGGCGAGAATGATAAGGCATGGGAATGGTTTTTTTGTGTTCGAAAAAGAATCATACCAGATGAGGAGGAGCTAACTTTCGTATCAGACCGTCACTCTTCGATCTACACAGGACTATCGAAGGTATATACTCTTATATAGTGTTATTTGTATTTATGGTTTGTTATTTTATTATGTTAAATATCTAGAAAACTGTATCGTTATCCAAGTAAATAACATATGGTATGCTTAACATAATTTAGGTATACCCAAAGGCAAACCATGGAGCATGCATAGTACACCTCCAACGGAACGTTGCTTCTAAGTTCAAGGACAAAGCCTTGGAACCTTTGATAGGGAAAGCAGCGAGAGCGTTTAGGAAATCAACATTTGAGGAACACTTCTCGGAAATTGAGAAGCTTAGTCCACAATGTGCAGAGTACTTGACGGCCATCGGCTACCACCATTGGACAAGGTCACATTGTTTTGGAGATCCATACAACATTATGACATCTAACGTTGCTGGGTCACTCAATGCCGTGCTTAAGGAGGCGAGGGAGCTGCCTATAATTTCAACGTTAGACTACATTTGGGAGACAATAATGACTTGGTTTACTAAAAGGAGGGACAATGCAAGTGCCCACCAAACACCATTGACTCTAAAGGTAATGGAAATTGTTCACGGTAACTATGAACGTGCAACAGCGTTCAAAGTCTTAAAAATGACACTCTAAACTATGAGGTGAAGACAACTATCGGTCTATCTTACCATGTGCACCTCCAACACAAAACATGCATATGTGAGGAGTTCACTTTGCTGCAAATTCCATGTAGCCATGCTGTCGCGGCTGCCCTGAGGCCAGAAGCTAAAATCCAGGATCTAGCTGCGGTGGAGTAAGGAACTTTTTCCTGGAATATGGCATACAGTGGAAGTATCTTTCCAGTTCCGGATTGAGTACTATGCACGAGATACCGGATGAAATTGCGACTCTGGACGTGCAACCACCACTGACAAAAAGGCCACCAAGTTTTCAATTTTAGTAGTGTAAATATGTTAAACAAATAGATAACAAAAATAAAACCTCATAAAGTCTACACCTTTTTTTTTTTGGCCCAAAAAAAAATAACAGACTATATTGATCAAGTGGTTTAGAGAGAAGGAATTGGGATAAGTCGAAGGTCAGCAACAATTCAAATTGTCTAGATTCATGTTGTAACGCCCGTGAACCAGATTTTGGTTCGGTGTGTCGATCGACACGACTTGGGTGTGTCGATCGACACTAAGCGGTTTCGGCAATTGGGCTTTTGGGCTGTTAATTGCGCGAATTGTTGGGTTGTAGGAGGAAACCCTAGAGAACTCGTTTATAAGGATCATAAACTCGACATTAGGGTTTGGAGAGCCTCTTTGTCGTTTCTGTAAAGGAGAAAAGAGAGAGAGAGTTCCTGAGAGGTTTGGTGCCTGTTCTTAAGAGATCTTCCTGTGGAGAAGGAGATCTGAGGCTTGTGGTGTCGTGGAGGGCTAGGATTGGGGTCGTTTTCCTTGCTGTTCTTTGTCAGAATCTTCTTGTTCGAGGTGAGTGCATGACCATGGCTTATCTGAGCGATTAGATCTTGTTATTGTGTGTTTTATGTGATTGTTGTGATGATTTGATGGATTCACTTGATGTGGATTGTTTGATTGTGTTATGGGGAGCTTTGGTGGCTTCTGTAAGGTTCGGGTTTGAGTTGTGGAGTTTTCAGAAGGAGTTGTCGAGGAGAAGAGATCGCATGAAGGCGTTCTGTGCGACGCAGAGGGTTGTGTCGATCGACACGGGCCAAGCAGTTTGACTGGTTTGCTTGTTTGTTGTGTTTTGAGTTTAATTGCTTGTATGTATAGCCTGTTGCTTGGTAGGATTGCCTCACTAAGTATTTCTTATAATACTTACGCATCTCATTTGTGTTGTTGATGCAGGTAAAGGTTTGTGTGACTGTGGGATCATGGCGATGAGGAGGAGGATGATCTAGGGACTTGTGTGTTATGTTTATCAATGTATTGTTATCGCTAAGTTGTTAGATTCTGGAACAATGGTTGTTTAGAATTGACACTATACATGGGATCACTAGACATGAGTTAATTATTAAAAAAAAAATGGGTTGGGGTGTTTCAATTTGGTATCAGAGCCAGGTTACGGTTCTAGGATGTGTAGGAAATTTAATTGGTGAATTAATTTCCTGATGATTGATGTGTGATGAGCTAGGATGTTAGCTGAGAATTGATTATGGAGTGTTTAATCGATTGTGTGATGTTGGAGTCCTAGTATCATCCTCTTCGAGCCTTAAGTGAGATTCCACGGTAAGTTGTTATTGTATTGTCTGGTTGTTCAGTTTCTTAGCTTTCTTCTCTTGGGTAGTTTACATGGCTAAAGGAGCTGGAGTTCGTGGTCGTGGCAGGGGTCGTGGTCGCGGTGGAGGACGAGTCCTCGAGGGTAGCGACGAGAGTGTTGGCCAGGGTGGTTCGCAGGCTGATCATTTGGAGCCCGGAGTTGGGGCCGGTCTTGGTGCCAATGCAGCCGCCGCGGCCGGAGTTGGTGCTGGTGGGGCTGGGGTTGGTGTCGGTGTGCATGCTAGTGCTGCTGGAGGCCCAGGAGTGATGGGTTCTGCAGCGGGAGGAGCCCAGGTTCTAGATGGTGGCTTGGCAGACCTACTGAGGCAAGTGTTGGAACGGTTACCGGCGGTGGTACCAGTGCAGGCTCCTGTTATGCCACGAGTTGTGAAGGTGCAACCGAGGGTTGAGGTTGCTGTGGAGGCTCCTTCATACATTAAGATGATGGAGCGGTTGCAGAAGATTGGTACCGGATATTTTTCTGGTGGTACCAGTTCTGAGGAGGCCGATGCCTGGCGGACGCGAGTTGAGCGGAACTTTAGTTCCACTAGGTGCCCGGAGGAGTATCGGGTGGACTTGGCGGTGCATTTCCTGGATGAGGATGCTGATCTATGGTGGCAGAGTGTGACTGCTAGGAGGAGGCAGGCGGAGATGAATTGGACGGACTTCGTGACGGAGTTTAACGCCAAGTACTTTTCTCAAGAGGCGCTTGACCGTATGGAGGCGCGATTTCTCAGACTGTCGCAGGGAGAGCGGACGGTTCGAGAGTATGACCAGGAGTTTAACCGACTTTTGGTGTATGCTGGTCATGGTATGGAGAGTGATCAGGCCTAGTCGAGGAAGTTCTTGAGGGGACTTAAGCCTGATCTGAGAGAGCGGTGTAGGGGGTTGAGCTATACCATAAAGGCGGGTTTGGTAGAGATTGCTGCGGAGATTGAGAGTGATCTCGGAGGGCAGGATATGGCTGATGATCCAGCTGTTGAGCAGCAGGAGGTTCTGAGCGATGGCGAGGAGGCTACGCAGGGACAAAAAAGGAAAAGGGAGGATCAAATAGCTTTGGAGGAGGAAGATTCCCTTTATGAGGGTCCAGAGTGACTAAGATGGAGATAGCTTTTGCTATGATGTTGCAGTTTATTTTTCATTATGTATTTTCGTTTGGAGTTTAACGATTATAACATTTTTAAATGATTAATAAGAGGAGTATTTCTTGGATTTGACTGGAGTTTGTCTTATTGAGAAATGAGTTGTGCGGTTTCTAAAAATGGGAAGTTTCCCAGAAGGGACTTGTCTATTTTTGGAAAGTTTCGGAGTAGACAACCAGAGTGTGTTGTTCTGATGTCCTGGAGGTCTAGTCGGGAGATATGCTCGGAAGCGTTTAGTATTGTTGCTCGAGGAACCTGAGGGTTCCAACAACTTGAGAGGAGTGGAGTATGCTCCTGAGATTGATAGCTCGAGGGACTTTGTGTTCTGAGAGTGAGAGGGGTACGAGGGCATCGGGTGACGATCCAAGAGCGAACTTGAGGGTGACGACCTGATAGTGAGTTCATGGCTTGAGGTACTGAGTTGGTATGTGCTCGAAGACCGCGGTCTGAGAGTGAGGGAGTTGTGAGCAACAATGACTAGTAAATCGTGAGTATATTGACTGGACAGAGACTTGGTTTGAGGGTCAAGGAGTGCAGGCCGTAGAGTCGGTTGCACGAGAGTTCTTGACGGCTGGGCGGTGTTGCCAGATTCGAGGACGAATCTATTTTTGGTGGGGGAGAATTGTAACGCCCGTGAACCGGATTTTGGTTCGGTGTGTCGATCGACACGACTTGGGTGTGTCGATCGACACGACTTGGGTGTGTCGATCGACACTAAGCGGTTTTGGCAATTGGGCTTTTGGGCTGTTAATTGCGCGGATTGTTGGGTTTAGGAGGAAACCCTAGAGAACTCGTTTATAAGGATCAGAAACTCGACAGTAGGGTTGGATAGCCTATTTGTCGTTTCTGTAAAGGAAAAAAGAGAGAGAGAGAGAGTTCCTGAGAGGTTTGGTGCCTGTTCTTGAGAGATCTTCCTGTGGAGAAGGAGATTTGAGGCTTGTGGTGTCGTGGAGGGCTAGGATTGGGGTCGTTTTCCTTGCTGTTCTTTGTCAGAATCTTCTTGTTCGAGGTGAGTGCATGACCATGGCTTATCTGAGCGATTAGATCTCTGTTATTGTGTGTTTTATGTGATTGTTGTGATGATTTGATGGATTCACTTGATGTGGATTGTTTGATTGTGTTATGGGGAGCTTTGGTGGCTTCTGTAAGGTTCGGGTTTGAGTTGTGGAGTTTTGAGAAGGAGTTGTCGAGGAGAAGATATCACATGCAGGCGTTCTGTGCGACGCAGAGGGTGTGTCGATCGACACAAGGGGAGTGTGTCGATCGACAGAGATCGTGGGCAGTGTCGATCGACACGGGCCGAGCAGTTTGACTGGTTTGCTTGTTTGTTGTGTTTTGAGTTTAATCGCTTGTGTGTATAGCTTGTTGCTTGGGAGGATTGCCTCACTAAGTATTTCTTATAATACTTACGCATCTCATTTGTGTTGTTGATGCAGGTAAAGGTTTGTGTGACTGTGGGATCATGGCGATGAGGAGGAGGATGATCTAGGGACTTGTGTGTTATGTTTATCAATGTATTGTTATCGCTAAGTTGTTAGATTCTGGAACAATGGTTGTTTAGAATTGACACTTAGGTTGCTGGTTATGTGATGGTTGTTGGTATTTGTGGATTTATTATTTAGACTTAAATGATCCTTCCCGTTGATTGTGCTGAGGTGTTAATGAGTATGGGATCACTAGACATGAGTTAATTATTAAAAAAAAAATGGGTTGGGGTGTTTCAATTTGGTATCAGAGCCAGGTTACGGTTCTAGGATGTGTAGGAAATTTAATTGGTGAATTAATTTCCTGATGATTGATGTGTGATGAGCTAGGATGTTAGCTGAGAATTGATTATGGAGTGTTTAATCGATTGTGTGATGTTGGAGTCCTAGTATCATCCTCTTCGAGCCTTAAATGAGATTCCACGGTAAGTTGTTATTGTATTGTGTGGTTGTTCAGTTTCTTAGCTTTCTTCTCTTGGGTAGTTTACATGGCTAAAGGAGCTGGAGTTCGTGGTCGTGGCAGGGGTCGTGGTCGCGGTGGAGGACGAGTCCTCGAGGGTAGCGACGAGAGTGTTGGCCAGGGTGGTTCGCAGGCTGATCATTTGGAGCCCGGAGTTGGGGCCGGTCTTGGTGCCAATGCAGCCGCCGCGGCCGGAGTTGGTGCTTGTGGGGCTGGGGTTGGTGTCGGTGTGCATGCTAGTGCTGTTGGAGGCCCAGGAGTGATGGGTTCTGCAGCGGGAGGAGCCCAGGTTCTAGATGGTGGCTTGGCAGACCTACTGAGGCAAGTGTTGGAGCGGTTACCGGCGGTGGTACCAGTGCAGGCTCCTGTTATGCCACGAGTTGTGAAGGTGCAACCGAGGGTTGAGGTTGCTGTGGAGGCTCCTTCATACATTAAGATGATGGAGCGGTTGCAGAAGATTGGTACCGGATATTTTTCTGGTGGTACCAGTTCTGAGGAGGCCGATGCCTGGCGGACGCGAGTTGAGCGGAACTTTAGTTCCACTAGGTGCCCGGAGGAGTATCGGGTGGACTTGGCGGTGCATTTCCTAGATGAGGATGCTCATCTATAGTGGCGGAGTGTGACTGCTAGGAAGAGGCAGGCGGAGATGAATTGGACGGACTTCGTGACGGAGTTTAACGCCAAGTACTTTTCTCAAGAGGCGCTTGACCGTATGGAGGCGCGATTTCTCAGACTGTCGCAGGGAGAGCGGACGGTTCGAGAGTATGACCAGGAGTTTAACCGACTTTTGGTGTATGCTGGTCATGGTATGGAGAGTGATCAGGCCTAGTCGAGGAAGTTCTTGAGGGGACTTAAGCCTGATCTGAGAGAGCGGTGTAGGGGGTTGAGCTATACCATAAAGGCGGGTTTGGTAGAGATTGCTGCGGAGATTGAGAGTGATCTCGGAGGGCAGGATATGGCTGATGATCCAGCTGTTGAGCAGCAGGAGGTTATGAGCGATGGCGAGGAGGCTACGCAGGGACAAAAAAGGAAAAGGGAGGATCAAATAGCTTTGGAGGAGGAAGATTCCCTTTATGAGGGTCCAGAGTGACTAAGATGGAGATAGTTTTTGCTATGATGTTGCAGTTTATTTTTCATTATGTATTTTCGTTTGGAGTTTAACGATTATAACATTTTTAAATGATTAATAAGAGGAGTATTTCTTGGATTTGACTGGAGTTTGTCTTATTGAGAAATGAGTTGTGCGGTTTCTAAAAATGGGAAGTTTCCCAGAAGGGACTTGTCTATTTTTGGAAAGTTTCGGAGTAGACAACCAGAGTGTGTTGTTCTGATGTCCTGGAGGTCTAGTCGGGAGATATGCTCGGAAGCGTTTAGTATTGTTGCTCGAGGAACCTGAGGGTTCCAACAACTTGAGAGGAGTGGAGTATGCTCCTGAGATTGATAGCTCGAGGGACTTTGTGTTCTGAGAGTGAGAGGGGTACGAGGGCATCGGGTGACGATCCAAGAGCGAACTTGAGGGTGACGACCTGAGAGTGAGTTCATGGCTTGAGGTACTGAGTTGGTATGTGCTCGAAGACCGCGGTCTGAGAGTGAGGGAGTTGTGAGCAACAATGACTAGTAAATCGTGAGTATATTGACTGGACAGAGACTTGGTTTGAGGGTCAAGGAGTGCAGGCCGTAGAGTCGGTTGCACGAGAGTTCTTGACGGCTGGGCGGTGTTGCCAGATTCGAGGACGAATCTATTTTTGGTGGGGGAGAATTGTAACGCCCGTGAACCGGATTTTGGTTCGGTGTGTCGATCGACACGACTTGGGTGTGTCGATCGACACTAAGCGGTTTCGGCAATTGGGCTTTTGGGCTGTTAATTGCGCGAATTGTTGGGTTTTAGGAGGAAACCCTAGAGAACTCGTTTATAAGGATCATAAACTCGACATTAGGGTTGGATAGCCTATTTGTCGTTTCTGTAAAGGAAAAAAGAGAGAGAGAGAGTTCCTGAGAGGTTTGGTGCCTGTTCTTGAGAGATCTTCCTGTGGAGAAGGAGATTTGAGGCTTGTGGTGTCGTGGAGGGCTAGGATTGGGGTCGTTTTCCTTGTTGTTCTTTGTCAGAATCTTCTTGTTCGAGGTGAGTGCATGACCATGGCTTATCTGAGCGATTAGATCTCTGTTATTGTGTGTTTTATGTGATTGTTGTGATGATTTGATGGATTCACTTGATGTGGATTGTTTGATTGTGTTATGGGGAGCTTTGGTGGCTTCTGTAAGGTTCGGGTTTGAGTTGTGGAGTTTTGAGAAGGAGTTGTCGAGGAGAAGATATCACATGCAGGCGTTCTGTGCGACGCAGAGGGTGTGTCGATCGACACAAGGGGAGTGTGTCGATCGACAGAGATCGTGGGCAGTGTCGATCGACACTGGAGGGCTGTGTCGATCGACACGGGCCGAGCAGTTTGACTGGTTTGCTTGTTTGTTGTGTTTTGAGTTTAATCGCTTGTGTGTATAGCTTGTTGCTTGGGAGGATTGCCTCACTAAGTATTTCTTATAATACTTACGCATCTCATTTGTGTTGTTGATGCAGGTAAAGGTTTGTGTGACTGTGGGATCATGGCGATGAGGAGGAGGATGATCTAGGGACTTGTGTGTTATGTTTATCAATGTATTGTTATCGCTAAGTTGTTAGATTCTGGAACAATGGTTGTTTAGAATTGACACTTAGGTTGCTGGTTATGTGATGGTTGTTGGTATTTGTGGATTTATTATTTAGACTTAAATGATCCTTCCCGTTGATTGTGCTGAGGTGTTAGTGAGTATGGGATCACTAGACATGAGTTAATTATTAAAAAAAAAATGGGTTGGGGTGTTTCAATTTGGTATCAGAGCCAGGTTACGGTTCTAGGATGTGTAGGAAATTTAATTGGTGAATTAATTACCTGATGATTGATGTGTGATGAGCTAGGATGTTAGCTGAGAATTGATTATGGAGTGTTTAATCGATTGTGTGATGTTGAAGTCCTAGGATCATCCTCTTCGAGCCTTAAATGAGATTCCACGGTAAGTTGTTATTGTATTGTGTGGTTGTTCAGTTTCTTAGCTTTCTTCTCTTGGGTAGTTTACATGGCTAAAGGAGCTGGAGTTCGTGGTCGTGGCAGGGGTCGTGGTCGCGGTGGAGGACGAGTCCTCGAGGGTAGCGACGAGAGTGTTGGCCAGGGTGGTTCGCAGGCTGATCATTTGGAGCCCGGAGTTGGGGCTGGTCTTGGTGCCAATGCAGCCGCCGCGGCCGGAGTTGGTGCTGGTGGGGCTGGGGTTGGTGTCGGTGTGCATGCTAGTGCTGCTGGAGGCCCAGGAGTGATGGGTTCTGCAGCGGGAGGAGCCCAGGTTCTAGATGGTGGCTTTGCAGACCTACTGAGGCAAGTGTTGGAGCGGTTACCGGCGGTGGTACCAGTGCAGGCTCCTGTTATGCCACGAGTTGTGAAGGTGCAAACGAGGGTTGAGGTTGCTGTGGAGGCTCCTTCATACATTAAGATGATGGAGCGGTTGCAGAAGATTGGTACCGGATATTTTTCTGGTGGTACCAGTTCTGAGGAGGCCGATGCCTGGCGGACGCGAGTTGAGCGGAACTTTAGTTCCACTAGGTGCCCGGAGGAGTATCAGGTGGACTTGGCGGTGCATTTCCTGGATGAGGATGCTCATCTATGGTGGCGGAGTGTGACTGCTAGGAGGAGGCAGGCGGAGATGAATTGGACGGACTTCGTGACGGAGTTTAACGCCAAGTACTTTTCTCAAGAGGCGCTTGACCGTATGGAGGCGCGATTTCTCAGACTGTCGCAGGGAGAGCGGACGGTTCGAGAGTATGACCAGGAGTTTAACCGACTTTTGGTGTATGCTGGTCATGGTATGGAGAGTGATCAGGCCTAGTCGAGGAAGTTCTTGAGGGGACTTAAGCCTGATCTGAGAGAGCGGTGTAGGGGGTTGAGCTATACCATAAAGGCGGGTTTGGTAGAGATTGCTGCTGAGATTGAGAGTGATCTCGGAGGGCACGATATGGCTGATGATCCAGCTGTTGAGCAGCAGGAGGTTCTGAGCGATGGCGAGGAGGCTACGCAGGGACAAAAAAGGAAAAGGGAGTATCAAATAGCTTTGGAGGAGGAAGATTCCCTTTATGAGGGTCCAGAGTGACTAAGATGGAGATAGCTTTTGCTATGATGTTGCAGTTTATTTTTCATTATGTATTTTCGTTTGGAGTTTAACGATTATAACATTTTTAAATGATTAATAAGAGGAGTATTTCTTGGATTTGACTGGAGTTTGTCTTATTGAGAAATGAGTTGTGCGGTTTCTAAAAATGGGAAGTTTCCCAGAAGGGACTTGTCTATTTTTGGAAAGTTTCGGAGTAGACAACCAGAGTGTGTTGTTCTGATGTCCTGGAGGTCTAGTCGGGAGATATGCTCGGAAGCGTTTAGTATTGTTGCTCGAGGAACCTGAGGGTTCCAACAACTTGAGAGGAGTGGAGTATGCTCCTGAGATTGATAGCTCGAGGGACTTTGTGTTCTGAGAGTGAGAGGGGTACGAGGGCATCGGGTGACGATCCAAGAGCGAACTTGAGGGTGACGACCTGATAGTGAGTTCATGGCTTGAGGTACTGAGTTGGTATGTGCTCGAAGACCGCGGTCTGAGAGTGAGGGAGTTGTGAGCAGCAATGACTAGTAAATCGTGAGTATATTGACTGGACAGAGACTTGGTTTGAGGGTCAAGGAGTGCAGGCCGTAGAGTCGGTTGCACGAGAGTTCTTGACGGCTGGGCGGTGTTGCCAGATTCGAGGACGAATCTATTTTTGGTGGGGGAGAATTGTAACGCCCGTGAACCGGATTTTGGTTCGGTGTGTCGATCGACACGACTTGGGTGTGTCGATCGACACTAAGCGGTTTCGGCAATTGGGCTTTTGGGCTGTTAATTGCGCGAATTGTTGGGTTTTAGGAGGAAACCCTAGAGAACTCGTTTATAAGGATCATAAACTCGACATTAGGGTTGGATAGCCTATTTGTCGTTTCTGTAAAGGAAAAAAGAGAGAGAGAGAGTTCCTGAGAGGTTTGGTGCCTGTTCTTGAGAGATCTTCCTGTGGAGAAGGAGATTTGAGGCTTGTGGTGTCGTGGAGGGCTAGGATTGGGGTCGTTTTCCTTGTTGTTCTTTGTCAGAATCTTCTTGTTCGAGGTGAGTGCATGACCATGGCTTATCTGAGCGATTAGATCTCTGTTATTGTGTGTTTTATGTGATTGTTGTGATGATTTGATGGATTCACTTGATGTGGATTGTTTGATTGTGTTATGGGGAGCTTTGGTGGCTTCTGTAAGGTTCGGGTTTGAGTTGTGGAGTTTTGAGAAGGAGTTGTCGAGGAGAAGATATCACATGCAGGCGTTCTGTGCGACGCAGAGGGTGTGTCGATCGACACAAGGGGAGTGTGTCGATCGACAGAGATCGTGGGCAGTGTCGATCGACACTGGAGGGCTGTGTCGATCGACACGGGCCGAGCAGTTTGACTGGTTTGCTTGTTTGTTGTGTTTTGAGTTTAATCGCTTGTGTGTATAGCTTGTTGCTTGGGAGGATTGCCTCACTAAGTATTTCTTATAATACTTACGCATCTCATTTGTGTTGTTGATGCAGGTAAAGGTTTGTGTGACTGTGGGATCATGGCGATGAGGAGGAGGATGATCTAGGGACTTGTGTGTTATGTTTATCAATGTATTGTTATCGCTAAGTTGTTAGATTCTGGAACAATGGTTGTTTAGAATTGACACTTAGGTTGCTGGTTATGTGATGGTTGTTGGTATTTGTGGATTTATTATTTAGACTTAAATGATCCTTCCCGTTGATTGTGCTGAGGTGTTAGTGAGTATGGGATCACTAGACATGAGTTAATTATTAAAAAAAAAATGGGTTGGGGTGTTTCAATTTGGTATCAGAGCCAGGTTACGGTTCTAGGATGTGTAGGAAATTTAATTGGTGAATTAATTTCCTGATGATTGATGTGTGATGAGCTAGGATGTTAGCTGAGAATTGATTATGGAGTGTTTAATCGATTGTGTGATGTTGGAGTCCTAGTATCATCCTCTTCGAGCCTTAAATGAGATTCCACGGTAAGTTGTTATTGTATTGTGTGGTTGTTCAGTTTCTTAGCTTTCTTCTCTTGGGTAGTTTACATGGCTAAAGGAGCTGGAGTTCATGGTCGTGGCAGGGGTCGTGGTCGCGGTGGAGGACGAGTCCTCGAGGGTAGCGACGAGAGTGTTGGCCAGGGTGGTTCGCAGGCTGATCATTTGGAGCCCGGAGTTGGGGCCGGTCTTGGTGCCAATGCAGCCGCCGCGGCCGGAGTTGGTGCTGGTGGGGCTGGGGTTGGTGTCGGTGTGCATGCTAGTGCTGCTGGTGGCCCAGGAGTGATGGGTTCTGCAGCGGGAGGAGCCCAGGTTCTAGATGGTGGCTTTGCAGACCTACTGAGGCAAGTGTTGGAGCGGTTACCGGTGGTGGTACCAGTGCAGGCTCCTGTTATGCCACGAGTTGTGAAGGTGCAAACGAGGGTTGAGGTTGCTGTGGAGGCTCCTTCATACATTAAGATGATGGAGCGGTTGCAGAAGATTGGTACCGGATATTTTTCTGGTGGTACCAGTTCTGAGGAGGCCGATGCCTGGCGGACGCGAGTTGAGCGGAACTTTAGTTCCACTAGGTGCCCGGAGGAGTATCGGGTGGACTTGGCGGTGCATTTCCTGGATGAGGATGCTCATATATGGTGGCGGAGTGTGACTGCTAGGAGGAGGCAGGCGGAGATGAATTGGACGGACTTCGTGACGGAGTTTAACGCCAAGTACTTTTCTCAAGAGGCGCTTGACCGTATGGAGGCGCGATTTCTCAGACTGTCGCAGGGAGAGCGGACGGTTCGAGAGTATGACCAGGAGTTTAACCGACTTTTGGTGTATGCTGGTCATGGTATGGAGAGTGATCAGGCCTAGTCGAGGAAGTTCTTGAGGGGACTTAAGCCTGATCTGAGAGAGCGGTGTAGGGGGTTGAGCTATACCATAAAGGCGGGTTTGGTAGAGATTGCTGCGGAGATTGAGAGTGATCTCGGAGGGCAGGATATGGCTGATGATCCAGCTGTTGAGCAGCAGGAGGTTCTGAGCGATGGCGAGGAGGCTACGCAGGGACAAAAAAGGAAAAGGGAGGATCAAATAGCTTTGGAGGAGGAAGATTCCCTTTATGAGGGTCCAGAGTGACTAAGATGGAGATAGCTTTTGCTATGATGTTGCAGTTTATTTTTCATTATGTATTTTCGTTTGGAGTTTAACGATTATAACATTTTTAAATGATTAATAAGAGGAGTATTTCTTGGATTTGACTGGAGTTTGTCTTATTGAGAAATGAGTTGTGCGGTTTCTAAAAATGGGAAGTTTCCCAGAAGGGACTTGTCTATTTTTGGAAAGTTTCGGAGTAGACAACCAGAGTGTGTTGTTCTGATGTCCTGGAGGTCTAGTCGGGAGATATGCTCGGAAGCGTTTAGTATTGTTGCTCGAGGAACCTGAGGGTTCCAACAACTTGAGAGGAGTGGAGTATGCTCCTGAGATTGATAGCTCGAGGGACTTTGTGTTCTGAGAGTGAGAGGGGTACGAGGGCATCGGGTGACGATCCAAGAGCGAACTTGAGGGTGACGACCTGAGAGTGAGTTCATGGCTTGAGGTACTGAGTTGGTATGTGCTCGAAGACCGCGGTCTGAGAGTGAGGGAGTTGTGAGCAACAATGACTAGTAAATCGTGAGTATATTGACTGGACAGAGACTTGGTTTGAGGGTCAAGGAGTGCAGGCCGTAGAGTCGGTTGCACGAGAGTTCTTGACGGCTGGGCGGTGTTGCCAGATTCGAGGACGAATCTATTTTTGGTGGGGGAGAATTGTAACGCCCGTGAACCGGATTTTGGTTCGGTGTGTCGATCGACACGACTTGGGTGTGTCGATCGACACTAAGCGGTTTCGGCAATTGGGCTTTTGGGCTGTTAATTGCGCGAATTGTTGGGTTTTAGGAGGAAACCCTAGAGAACTCGTTTATAAGGATCATAAACTCGACATTAGGGTTGGATAGCCTATTTGTCGTTTCTGTAAAGCAAAAAAAGAGAGAGAGAGAGTTCCTGAGAGGTTATCGTGGTGGTTTCAATCCTAACTACCGGAACCATCCCAATCTGTCCTATCGCAGCAACAACGTGGAGAATCCCCAAGACATGGTGTATCCCCCACGCCAACAAGCGAAGCCGTCGGGATTCACTAACTACCCGCCCAAACCGGCAGCTCCTCTGGACAACAAGCTGGAGACGATGATGCACTCTCTAATTGAGAGTCACCAAAAGAGTGCATCTGAGATTAATGCTAAGATCGATGGGATGTATGGTGATCTAAATGGGAAGTTCACCTCTTTGGCGACAAGGGTTGATTCATTAGACAAAAGGGTTTCATCCATGGCCTCTAGCTCCAAAGGAAAAGAAGCTTGCAATGCTGTCATGGCTCATTCTGGAGTCAATGCGAGCTTCAAGACCGGTGCATTTGGTGGTATCTCGAGTTTTCAGAAGCCAGGACCGACCGATCTCCTGCCCAGATTGACCGATCCTCCCTTGGATCGATCGATCCGTTCTGCAATTTCAAGCGCTTCCAGCTCGTTTTCGAATGAGGGCGATGCAAACTTCGTAGCTAAGACTGATGTACTTCTCTACAAGCCTCAGAGCCCTTATCCAGTGGTGCCTAAGACCAAGATTGACGAGACAAAGTATAACCGATTCAAGAGCATCATTGGTGAGTTGACTAAAGAAGCTACGTTCTCCGAAGCTTTAGGGGATCTCCCGTTCTTGAAAAAGATCTGCAAGGATGTCATTGATGGCACTGAAGATGCTGCAGAAGTTGAAGCTTAGCTAGCAAAGAGGAAGGAGGCTAGAAATCCAATGCTTGTCAAAGTGAAGAAACTTGAAGATCCGGCCAAGTTTGTGGTGCCATGTTCGATTGATGGAGAAGTCTTTACTAATTCCCTTTGTGATTCGGGATCAAGCGTGAATGTCATGTCAATGGCAACCGTCCGTAGGCTTGATCTCCAAGGGATGGAGACCTCTAAGTGCTCATTAAAGTTTGCGAATGCATCCACAACAACCCCTCAAGGCTTCATAGGAGACGTGGAAGTGCGCATTGGCAACCACATAGTGCCCACCAATTTCCATGTCGTGGAAATGAGTGGAGGATCCGAAACTCCTCTAATCTTGGGACGCGCTTTCTTGACCACGGTTGGAGCCGTGTTTGACCTCGAAGAACCCAAGATAACCTTCACTAAGATCGACAAGGATGTGGCCTATTATCCGGTGCTTGAAGCAAATCGTTTGGGATCTAACTTTGCCGATGTGTTCGTTGTGATGAAGAGGACGCCTCGCAAGCATGTAAATCGCCAATGGCCTTATCCAAAAGTCAAGAGGAATTGTACTTGCAATCCTCCATGTTTTCCCGCCGACGAGAATCAAGAAGAGATGAGAGATGAGATTCATCCACATGATCTCAACATGTTCGAGATGCGAGTAAAGATGGTGCCGGATGATTATAGTTTTGACGAAGCTTGGTTCAAGTATCCTTGTTTGCAAAAGTGCTTTTGGAGAAGTAGAGAACCATTCTATTCCATCGAAGCACACTTCTATAGGGCACGAGAAAGAAACGCGGAGAGGAGATGCCTTCCTAAGATGGAAGATCCCGGATGCTTCGTAATCCCATGTGCTATCAATGGTACTTCGGTTTACAATTGCCTTTGCGACTCCGGAGCCGGAACAAGTGTGATCCCCACCGCCATCGCTTCTCGATGTGGAATCACCGATTGCTATCCATCCACTTCAAATCTTTACATGGCTGACGAGTCCATAGTGGTGCCAAGAGGAGAGCTCCGCAACGAGATGGTGCGCATTGGAGATGTGTATGTCCCCACGGACTTCAAAGTTGTAGATGTGCCCGGGAAGCGTCGACAAGTCATCTTCGGAAGAGCTTTCTTGAACACAGTCGGAGCTGTCATCGATTCTCCAAATCAGCGAGTATGCTTCACCAACATCGATAGAAGGGTTTTCTATCACATCACACCAAGAGAGAATGCGTTTAGGCCCATTCGTATCCAAGAGGAAGAACGCAGCGTACGCATCTCAGGAGAGCTAGGTCCAATTACTCACTCCCAAACACAAGCCTAGCAGAAGGAAAGTCAAGCTATAGACTTAAAACAAGCGCTTCCGGGAGGCAACCCGATGCTTTTGTACTAACTATTATGTTTTGAGCTTTTGGTTTTTGTTTCTTTTGATTTTTAAGTTTAAGACTATTTATATTTGAGGATATTTAATCAGTGGATCAATGAATTCCTAAGTGTTTCAGGAATAGGTTCTAGACGCATTAAGATGCGAATTTTTGGCGATCACACACTTAGGACCGATCGATCCGCTGTGGAGATCGATCGGTCTGGCCTGGAAAACGAACCGAGGGACAGAAGCCTCGGGATCGACCGATCTGCACCAGGGATCGATCGATCCCGACTCAGGTATTTCAAAAAAAAAATTAGGTTTTCCGGTTTGAATCGGTTTGCAACTCAATTCAAACCGGTTTAAACCGGTTTTTGGAGGCCAATGTCGATTTAGGGATCGACCCCTCCTTCTTCTTCCCTATTTTCGCCACCATTGTTACACTCCCTCTCCATCTTTGAGCTTCATTTTCTCTCTCAATTCTCCATCGATTTTGGCCATTCTTTGGAGTGATTTATCTAGTTTTTTGTGCTCTATCTGATCCACCTATACCCAGCCTCGATTGATCAAGGTAAAAATTTCGAAAATTTATGGTGCATGGAGGATTTCGGGTTTTCTCTTTCCCTTTAGGAAAACCTTAGTTCTTCATCATTTGTTATGGAATTTGATCACATTAGGTTGCTAGACTGGTTATAGAGCTGCTAGAACGGTTACACTTGGTCGATTTTGCTTTACATGTTGAAAATTTCCGATTTTTGGTTGATATGCATGTAAAAATCGATGGTTGATACTTAGATATGATCGATGGAGCTTGGGAGAAATTATTTGCTGGTTGTTTGAGTTTAATGCCATTACATGTATCGATTTTTCTGTTTTGCATTTCGCGAGTGCGATAGAATTTTCGATTTTATGTTTAATTGGATGTTATTGTTGCGCTGCTTGTTCATACGAGTTTCTAAAATCATTTTGATTTTTGTTAAACTTTGTGAATTGTTCTAATTTGTGTTTGAGTGTTTTCTGTTTGCAGGAAATGGCTCCTAGACAAAGACGCAGCGGCAAAGAACCTATCACCGGAGAAAGAGAGTGGACCACCAAGAACCACAAAGACACCACCACGCTCCGAGCTTGCAAGTTTGAGCCCACACGGTTCCTGGAGACCGATGTCCTGAGTGCGCTGGGTATCCTTGATGATGTTTTGGCATTTCTGCGCAACGCCGGTTTTGGCAGCTTCCATGAGAAGCAATGGCCCCTATTCCCTGATGCCGCAGCTGAGTTCCTAGCCACAGTGGAGCTCCATTTCCCGACGGATCCACTTGATGCTACCGATAGGTGTATCTCCTTCTTCCTCGCCAAGAAACCCTTTACCATCACGCTTAGCCAGCTCTGCGATCTTTATGGTTTTCCGAGGAGGGAGAAGGCCAAGTTTGATGGAGTCACCGATGCTTCTGATTTCTGGCAGACCTTTGGGTCTGGTGACTATGTCTCGCGGGGTGCCAAGCAGGCATTGATCCACAGTCCGGTGCTCCGCCTCGCTGTTCGATTCATGAGTAGTACCATTTTCGCCCGCGCGGAGATGAGTACTCTGAAGCTACCAGAGCTCGCCATGTGCTTCTATGGGCTCCACCCGTTCATCACCGATCCTGCCTCGGCAAACTACAACAAGACGCATCGCGTCAACTTCGCCGCTTTGCTCGGCCAGGAGTTCATCCAGGTGCGCAACAACGCCCTTAGATCCTCAAAGAAGGTCATCACCATTGGTAGTATGGTGACCCCCATTATGGCTTTCGGCGGTTTTGGTATCACGCGCCCCTTACCGGAAAACAAGGCGCGATTCATTGATCGGGAGCACCTCTATGCCAGCGAGATTCTCATCCGCCACTCGCTAGTCTACCGCTTCCAGGGTTCTGACGGGGTCTACAAGTACATTCGCTTGCCCCGCATTGATTTGACATCTCTTGCTATTCCAGGCAACATTGCCTTTGATCCGCCTGCTGGGGCGCTTTGCGAGAGACCTATCCCGCCGAAGACTAGTGGTGTCCGGAGAGCAGCACGCACCCGACGCACTGATGAGGCTGGCCCTTCTGAGCCTTCTGCATCTCAGCCACCGCCATTTCAGCTATTCTCCGGCCAGATACCTCCATTTGAGCTTGACGTGAGCGCTTACATCGCTACGGATCCACCGGAGCCGACTACAGAGGTGGAGCGTTGGGTTTGCGAGACGACCAAGAAGAACAACACCCTGCTGACGAAGATTGCTTCTTGGCTTTGCTGCGTTGCACCGCCACCACCGCCGCCTCCACGCGAGCCTAATCCTGTACACGAGGCTGATCCTGAGGTCGATGCCTTTGCTCGCATTTCTGCTGTCCGCAATGATGATGAGGAGTACTCTTCAGACCCTCCTGGCCGCTCCCTTACATGGCACTCATCCTCTAGCCATGATGATTCAGAGACTAGCGTGCAGGATGACTTCCGTATCCGCACCAGGCGGAAGGCAGGCGTTCGAGACACTCCACCGTCTCATTAGATCCCTTTTCACTGGTTCTATCCTCTGTACTATATTTTTAGTTTCCTTTTAAACTTATGTATTTGGATTTGTGTTACTAACGGTAGGATCGACCGATCTCCCTTCGGGATCGATCGATCCGTTCATGTTTTCTGACATTGTTTTTCTTATGAGTTGCATTTTTCTTTCTTTTATTTTTCTTACACACTGGGACGGTGTGAAGTAAGTCTGGGGGATATCGTGACTATTGTGCTAACATTTTTATTTTTTATTTTTTGTGTCGTTTTATTGAGTCAAAATGGTTTGGAACTTGGAACTTCTTTTGTGAATCGTGTGTTCGTACTAATATCTTCTACTATCCGTGATGACTATCTTTTTTTAAGAGCCGAAGATTGGAACGCTATTAGCCGAACAACTCACCAGAAGTCCCTATCTCTTGGAAATCCGATTGACCCGGCGTTAACTCCACCCTTGATAAGACGTTAATTGGACTTAATCTTCTCAACTTGGGGCTTGGTATACATCGAACGCGACCTCTGATTCAAGCTCTCCAAGACGCGCATAACTTCGAAAAAGTATGGATTCCCCTCTCTTCTCCTGAAAAAGAAAAAGAAAAAGAAGAAAAAGAGAAAAAGAAAAGAAAAGGGATGTGGTAAACAAAGAAGTGGGCAGAGGGATGTGTGGTTACCCCCTTGCATACTTCGGACTCATGAAAACCAACTCCGGGCTAAAAGAAAAGGAGATCGATAGAAAAAATAAAATACCCTAGAAAAGTAGGGAGGAATCGATCTCAAAAGAGTAGAAGAGAAGAGAAGGAAAGGAACCATAAGAAGAATGTCTTGGAAGCTAGAAGAAGGTAAGCGTCTACGCGATCTTTGATCGATACTCCCTCGTTGAGACCGCACGCTTGTAAAGAATGAACGTAGGGAGTCAACAATGGAGATTTTGGAGCTTCCTTGAGATCTCGGGACACTAGTACGGAGAGTTGCTAAGCCAATGGTTAGTACATGTTGTAAGCTCAAACCTTTGAGTGATGGATTCATGGAAGATGTACGGAGATTCTCGAGAAGTTGTAAGTTCCCGTTTTCAAACCTTTCCCTTTAAGATTTCGGATTGTTCTTGCTTGAGGACAAGCAAAGATTCAAGTCTGGGGGAATTGATGAGTCTTATTTTTATCGTTTTTAGTCTATGTTTTAGGATTGTATTTTGAGTCAACTAACCTATATTAGATAGATATTAGGACTATTTGCTTTGATTAGTGATTTACAGGTTCTACAAGGAGAATATTGGAAAAGAAAGGATTTTGGATCAAATAAGAGTGCAAATGGGCTAAGCACGAAGAAGTCGACCAATCGTGAAGAAATGAAGGAGGATCGACCGATCCACACCAAGGATCGATCGATCCGGTGAAGAATTGCGACCCACGGTTGAAGAGACGGCAGAACCAACCAACCAGGCCCATGGACCGTTCGATCCAATCAAAGGCCTTGGCCCAAGACGAAAAGACGGTGGGATCGACCGATCCACACCGAGGATCGATCGATCCCTGCTTCCCTCTTCTCCAAGTTTTTCCATTTTTCATTTTTTCCATTTTCTCTCTTGTTTTCCTTTTGCGGCCTCTCTCCCTTTACTATATAAAGAGGGGCTCGCCTCTTGTAATAATACACAATTCATTCTCTCCCTTTTAGAGTTTGTAAGAGATTTACATCTCAATACACTCTTAGTTTTATTTTAAAGATGTTTCTTTTTAGTTCCATCTTTGTTTCTATTTTTATGCTTGAGTAGTTTCCTTATTAGGCTAGGGTTTCTCTGAAGGGATGTGATCGATTATTAGGTTGTTAGTTTGGGAATTTAATTTATAGTTTTTTTCCTATTGTTGTTCTTAATGCTTAGGGCTTGAGTAGCTAACTTGTTCTAAGATCTTAGGTGATGTTTAGTCGCTGGAATCAACACTAGGGGAGCAAGATTTCATAACTTGGCAAGCGCAAAGCTCTCGTTTGATATCTTGTGAACATATCGATCTTGTTATTAATGCTAGTTTTAATTAGGGAAGCCTAGCGTAAAGCGTTCTCTAAATATTGCTAAGTAGGTATTGGCGTGAGAATCGATGTACCTTACCATTGTGAATTGAGTTCTAGAACGTATCTTAATATTTCCTGTTAATTGACTTAATTGTTTTGTCACATCCTGGATGGTCTCCCTATGCCTAATACTTCTTTTATTATTGTTTGCTTATTTATTTTTATCGTTAGGTTGTTAGAAAGACTCTTACTTAGTTTGTCTTAGCTTAATTTAATCTATTGATTTAAAGTGTATCTTTGGTCTCTGTGGATTCGATCTAAAGTACTACTATGATTACCGTTTTGATCCGGTATAGTGTATGCTAGGTTTTTATTTGTTCATCCGTTTAGGAAGAGATCAAACCGTAATTCGAGATAGCAGATTAACAATAAATTAAACAGAGTACAATGGAGAAAATCCAGCTTCAAACTAACGTAAGTCTCAATGGATGCGGAAAGAAAAGGATCTCGAACAACCAATTAATAAATATCACCTTGTAAATACTCATACATCTCCACACCTAGCTGCTCAGCACTCCCTTGGATACAGTTGCTGAAATCCACCAGTTGCATGCGCCTGAATGAAGAGAAGGGATAAAATCCCATAATTGGATCGGGCGCACGCTTGTTCCACACTAGTATCTCTAACAAAAGATACATGCTTAGTTGGAAACGCCTTCATTTTCCCATTAAGCGGCACCCTGTGGATAAAGAATGGCAACATCTCACAAATAAAATCAAAATCAGGCTTCAAACGGGTAGCACAGGAAACATTAGCAGTGGAGTCAAACACTGTTAGGGTGGAGGACAACAAGTCAACCATCACCCCAACCCACCGGTTCTTGTCGATGTTAAATGGGAAATACAAAAAGTCAATGTCCTTCACCCATTGCTTACCCATCTGTCTGAACCTTGCTCGAATGCTTTTAATGACAGCAGTGTCAAACAAGAATTTATCCTTGTGAGTAAACTTCTTAAACTTGGTATACAGCTCCGCCAAAGACCCTGGAAAACTACATGGTAAAACATCTACCCTAGGGTGAACAGAACTGTCAAAATGCGAGAACAATGACTCGCGGAGCACAACTACACATGCATCCATAATCTGCAATTGGTAGATGCAATAATCAGAAATGACCAATGGATAGCGTAGACAAGAAGAATACAATGTATACCTGAGGGCGATGAGGAGGAAAAATGAGTGGGATATTGAGTAAGTCTTCTGCCAAGATATCCATCCCAGGACCAAAACATAGCAGCCTACGCAATACATAAGTGCACTTAAAATGGATATATATTTTAATAAATAACACGCTATATACGAAACTTCAAAGATTTAGAAGAATTATATATGGTTGAGCCAAATTGTAATTAAAAACATATGAAGTTTTAATGGTTAGAGGGAACTTAGAGTTGTGCCAGGTAAGCCTTGTTGGAATATTAATCTATGTGGATAACCCACTATATAATAAGAAATACTCGCAAAAAAACAGGTGGATGAAGGGATGTAAGGAAAGAAAGGAATATATAGGGAATGTGACAATATTTTGTAAAAACCACCAAGGTTCATAACCTCCATTCTTAAAAATTACTTAAAAACCACTACCATGTTAATAACCGAAAAAAGAAATAGCAAAACCAAAATTCAGAACTCTTTGACAGGAATGTACACTAATTCTTGGATGCAGCATAAAAAAGGAAAACAACAATCCATGATTTTACTTGTTCGGGACAGTGTTGGCAGCAATGGTCTTTAACTTCTTGTTCCTGATTAACCCATCCCTGCAAGGATAGACAGCAGAAGCAAATGAGAACCAGTATGGAAAGTTTATAGCAGATATTGGACTCCTACACAGAAAAGTAATTTACTTATTCGGAGATTCAATTGGGTCCGTGGAGGAGGACACATTTGCATCACCAACTGCCGCAGCAGCACCATCAACCGCACTCTCTGCCTGTAATGGTAAACATAGTTAGGTAATAATAACACCAAAATAAAATTGTTAGACATCTATCAGAAATTGATAGGGTGATTCCTATAATAAAATAGAAGACGACATAAGGGGACACCGACTACAAGTATGGTACTTGGTGGGAGTTTGGTTAATCTCTTTAGATGGAGGGACAGTAGCATTGTCTGAAGATGCAACAGACCCATCACTATCACCCGACACCTGAGATTGAAAACTCCATGTTAGTAAATATTTATCTTTCTTTAGTTTTAAAAATTACATATAGAAAAGGACTCTACAAATACGTATATATCTCTAAAAAGAAACATACAATGGTATTTATATTATACAAGGGGCTAAACATTAACATATGGCCCTATTAATATGCATACATGCATTGGTTCTTACCTTACTATGAGAGGAGTGTTGCTGACTTCCACCTTCACAATGGCTCACCGACTTCTCAGATTCCTCACCTACAGATCCACCGGAAACACTGTCATCTAAGGCTTCGTCATCCGAGGAGCCTTCATCAGCCGGCAAAGTCCCAGCAGCCAAAGGTTTCACACCTGACTTAGTCCTAACAACATCAGTAGTACCCTTGCCCTTAGAACACCCACCTTCACATTCAATCACATATGTCAGAACCTTATCAACAACAGCCTTCGCTTGCAAACACTCAGATACATATACACCAACAGTTCTTTTCGTATTGGCAGTAATTCTGGCCTCCATATCTTTCATGTCACACTTAATCTAAGCATATAGCACAACATTAGCATCCAAAATAGAAGCTTTGATATCCAGATCCGTCTCTGTCTTCTTCTTCTTCTTCTCCTTCAGTCTATCGGGCTGTTTCTCAAATACCACCTTGGTGCGAGACTTGGATAATTTGCCCTTCTTATGCTTGGAAGGCTCTGTAACTGATTTGCTTATTGGAGAGGGTTTTGCCTCCCGACTCCTTTTCCTTTTAGATGTCACTTTGGCAACAGCTTTAGGGGTTATCGCATAACCTGTCAACCCACCAGAGAACATAGACCTCGAGAATTTGGTTCCTTATGCGATAAGCTGCAACAAGTTTTCAACTTTTGGGTGCGTGACCTCATCAGCCTAGGTAAGATCACCTAGATCCTCTTCATTGCCTGATGGTGGGATTATAGGCACAACATCAACCTACATTGAATGAAAAAAACAAAGTAAATAGACAGTTAATCTGTTATACGTACAAACACTAAACAAAAAGAAATAGACACCTACTTCATCATCCTCCTCAACCTCCCACAATTTGTCAAGTTTGAGAGAGCAAGTAGTTCTATTCCCTTCATCGCCAGATTCCGGATCAGTTCCTTCACCAACAGCCGATGCAGATGCTGGAACAGCTTCAAGTACCACAAGCTGAAGTGCATGTATGAAACCTTGGATAGCAACGGTGGACTGGGCCAACTAAGGAACGGTTCGAGATTTAATGCACAGCATTGTTAGGTCAAAGGCATATCGGCCCCAAAGATAGTCAAGGAAATTTGGCAGATGCCGGATGAGCTCAACATGTTCTTTAGATATCTTCATATGGAAGGATTTACGGAAAGGAACCCATGGACCAGTAACAGGCAAGCGTATTTGATCCTCCTCTCCTCACTCAAAGTCGAAGATTTCTTCAGGAATCCAATTAACGTCTCTCCAGTGATATTCTCCTCACCCCCAAACAATGTAAACCAGTATGGTACTACACCAGGGGGTGCTTTTAACAGCAAAGGGTCTAATTCAGGAAGTGGAATGCAATTGAGACCTGTGATAATATTAAACTCCCGAAGAGAAAACCGGATAGGCTTCCCTCCGAAAATAATCCAAATCTCATGTCGATTGCTTACATCCAACTGTCTTGATCGAAGGAAGTGAGATAATTTGCCGGAAAATGACAGTTTAGAGTAGACATCGAGTAGCTCCTCTCGGATCAGCAACAAACTCGGTTTTGGATTCTTCTCCAATGTCATCTAGTCTATTGACAGTGACCATCACTTCGTCCAACGCTTCGCTCGGGGATGAACCTTCAACAAACCGTGTTATCACTTGCGCCAAAGTGTCTCCTAACTTTTGGCTCCAAGCTCATGGAAATTTTGTTGAACTTTGCTATTTATCCTTTTGTGGCTACTTTGTTATGCCTTGCTTTAAATTCTGAAAACATTGTAGCTTTGTTTCTTTTGATCCTTGTTTTGATTTGAATGAATGAAAACAATTTTTGCACAAAAAAAAAAAAAAAGAGTAGACATTGAGTAGTTTGCCAAAAAACGGTCTGATCTTGTCTAGTTCTACCTTTGGCAAGGCTTTCAACACAACTTTGAGTGTGTTAAGGGTGAAATAGTTGTTCACCCGGTCACCTACATGTTCTTGTTTGTCTGTAAACAAGCGAGGGGGTAACTCCAATGCATCCATAGACTTGCACGCATACAAAATTAGTATAGTAACATATGAATATAAGAGAATATAGGATGCTAAACATAGAGGACCAACAAAACATGATAAACGTTTCCAGATCTACATTTTTTTGATAGATCTGAACAAAAAACCAGGGTCTACCAAAAAAAGGAATTTAAATACTACTTGCATGCACCTCGATTAACAATAAATCAATAAAAAATGTGCGGAAGTCGATTTGGGAGATTGAAAGTGATAGGAGAACACTTACATACCTACTTCGAAATATAGAGTGAGAGAAGTTGGTGAACTTAACGCAAGCAAACAGACGGAAGCGCTAAAGACCCTAAAAAGGAAAGATGACAGAGACGGATTAGCCGGATTGCACCTCAAAAATTTCCGAAACAAAATCCAAGATTTGAAAATACAATTTTCTGGACAAAACAAAATTTCCGAAACAAAATTTTTGGATTTTAAAATGAGAATTTCTGGACAAAACAAGGTAAATAGGCGAAATGAGAAATCTATAACGGGCAAGTAAAAGACTATTGATATCTAAAGTTTGGAGATAGTTAGATATGAAGAGAGGCTGCGAAAATGCTGGTTCGAAGTAGAGTGAGTAGGGAGAAGATGAACAGTTAGGAGAAAGAGAAAAAGTGAGACTAGGGTTTGGGCGTAATAATGGTGGTTTATATAAGTTCTTTCACCACAAACACGAAAAGACGCGTCAATGAGCAATCAAACAAAATTGTTAATTAGATAAACTACTAGAAAATAGAACACTCTATATAACAAATGACATGATGGGGCGCGTCGCATGAGCCAGGGATAATTCGATCTAAAATGGTGGTGGATTACGTTAATTATTAAGGCCCAGAAAGCCATCCTGTTAAAGATTTAAATAAGACCATATGTTTTGTCTTTTCGTGAATTTACTCTAACTTCAATTGGTCTGATAATGTCCAAAATAGCCCCAGTCTTTGTGATGAAATTGTGGTGGTGGTGATGGCTACATGAGCCGGTGGTGGTGGCCGGAAATGGTGGTCAGTTGTGGTGGCGTGCGGTGGTCACCGGAGAAAATCATCGGAGGTGGTCGCTGGAGATGGTCGTCGGAGGTGGTCGCCGGCAGAGGTCACCGGTGGCGGTAAGGCGATAGTCGCTTGGCTTGCGGTGATCGACGGTGGTGGTCGCCAACGGTGGCCAATGATGGTGGTTTACAAATGTTTTATTCTATTTGAAGAAAAGAAAATATTGTGATAAATATACAAATATCAACTTTTTTTTTTGAGATGATAGTTATTTAATTTTGATTTTTTATTTTAGGTTATTTCAGCAAATTTCTCTTTACAAAATTCTTTTAGATTTCAGTGATGTCTAGTAGAATAAAAATTCTCTGTAATTATTGGTTATGAATATAGCAAAGAATAGTTCTCATATTGGTAAAAAAATAGAGGTTGAAGTAAAAAAATTATATGATTTCAGTAAAGATGTCTTTTACTTATGTAAATATTCTTGCAAAAGATAAGCTTGAATTATTCATTCCTCATGTTTTTTATGTGGATGTTCTTGTAAGAAATAGATTAAGTTTATTGGGCGTCATTTGAATTTTAGAACTCAAAATTTTAGAAAAGTGATTTAGGGAGGTTTATTGATTAATGGATTTTAATGGATTTGGAAATCTAAATAAGATCATGTGTTACTTAATTATTGATTTTTAAATTTTTATTAAAATTATGTATATATTTTATAGACCTCAGGGCGATATTTAAAAATAGGCCCTTTAAATGAAAAATAATGAAATTTTGCTTTAGTTAACTATAAGAAAGTCATCCAAACATTATTCCTATAAATGTTAACACTAAAACCATAAAATAAAAAAAAATTGGTGTTTCTCATTCTTGCAAACGTTGATTTTTTTTTTTTTTTTTGCAATCATGAGTTCCCACCAAAATTTCACACTTTCACTTGTTTTCTCCTGCACTGCAAAAAGAAAAAAAACATAAATAAGAGAAAAGAAACCATCAGTCATCCCAAAAAAAAAAATATGATCATACAAAATGGTTTTTCCGAGCTTTACTCGAAGCAAAATCATGAATAAAAGTTTCAAAATCAATGTTCTCTAACATGTTATTTTTAATGCATAAAATGACTAATCCATTCGAGATATCGAAAATCGTAAATAATTTTTGAGTAACCTAAATTTTGAAAAATTCTTTCTGCTGAGGCCACAGTAAGAGGTGCAGTCAAAAGAACTAGGTCTTAACCGGCGGGTCGGGAGTAGACGTGGGGCCCACTAAGAGAAACAACTGGTGAGAATTTCGACCCGGCGGTGACCCGAAGAGATAGTACGTGTAGGCGGATCGATGTAGCGACACACAAGTGTTGGTGGGACTTGTGATACGGATAAGCTTAGAAGATTTGAACCCGGTTCAAATGTTCTAAGGGTTTCTTTGCGTTATAAACGAAAAGAGAGAAAAGAGTAATCTTTATTATCAAAAGTAGGCTAACTTTACAAAATGACTTAGGGGCCTTTATATAGGCGCTTACAAGGAAACTCTAAAACCCTAAAACAATTGGTCAAACGCGGGTCAACAAATGGTATACGCGTCCAACTTACAAGCCACAAACAAGAAGAGCCTAACGGCTTTATTTTGAAAAGAAGAGAGGATGGCCACGTCACACGGAGGTGTGCGGCCATGCACTAAGTTACGTTGGCCTCATTAAAACCTCACTTGGTAAACCACGTGGGACAAACCCAAGTTGAGGAAAAAGAGTACCAAGTACCATAGCGACTTGGGGTCTTTACCTAGTGATGGTGAAGACGGACCGAACAACCTCGGGTCCGGCTAGGTCATGTCCGGTCGAGTCATATGACCGTGGATCGTATGACTCTAAGAATCGATCCGCAAACTTTTTGAACTTCTCTCTGAGGTTGCGGACAGCACTCTTGGACCTCGTGGTAGCTCATGGTTCAATTTGAGGCGCTTTGGCCGTGGCTCGTGTCTCGCGGGTCATATTGGGTCGTCCCGTGTCCCGTCCCTTGTCCCGGCTGTCGTCCCGGCTGTCGTCCGTGTACGTGATATGTCTATATTTTACATGTTTTAAGCACTGATTTCTCATCACTTTAGCATTGATTCATCCCCTGTTCATACCATTTTTAGTCATTTATAGTCACTTTGCATGATTAGTAGGTTATTGCATGAGCATTGCATACATTCTTGCATTTGGAGTTGTTTAGGTACAAAAAGTAGCTGATTGGTGAAGAAAGGACCCTGCATCGAGCACCAGCATCGACCTGAGATCGATCCCAAGGCAGAAAGGTGCAAGCTTTGAAGAACACAAGGCATCGACCAAACTGATCGAGCAGACTGATCGATGCCTAGGCAAAAAGGTGCAAGCTTTGAAGATTACGCGGCATCGACCACCCTGATCGACCAACCTGATCGATGCCAAGCCTAGCCGCCTTTGACTTTTGTTTTTTAGTGAATTAGGGTTTTGACTTTGCCTAAAGTAGTATAAATACAACTGTTGTGCTGAGACAATTATCAGATATTATCTTATCCTTAACTTTTTCTCTTATCCCTAATCTCTCTCTCAATCTTTTCTCTCTAGAACTCTCTAAATCAGACACTTTGTAATCCAGATCTCTCTTAATCCATTTTGATTTTGCATTTTCTACATTCACAGTTCTCTTAATCTGATCTTTAGCTTTATGATTATGCAATTTATTTTCATTTCTGGGTTTTTGCATTTTATGATGATCTGTGAGTAGTCTGCTTAGGGTTCTTGAGGATGGGTTAGGAAAGTGATGAATCCTTGATCTTCTAGGGTGTTTAAGCTTAGATATGTTTAGATCCCTTCTGGGTGAGTGTTCTTAATGCTAATTTCTCTCTGATCAATTGAAATTAGACCCTAGGTATTTCCTGCCCGAGAGGTGTTTGATGAAATGCTTGAACCAACTTTTTCCAGAGATTTACATGTCTAACCCAAGAGATTGGTTGCTTAGAGTGTTTATTGGCTTTAATAGGTTGAATCATAATGCCTGCTTTGCTATGCTTCTCTAGAGAGATCTAGGTTTGGAGGTAGTTCTGCTTGAGGATCTCTACCACGAGAGTGGATTGATCTGTATTCGAACCTGTTGTCTAGGGATTAGCTCTTTGTGAGTTTTTGTTAGACACCTTAGTTGATTTAGGACGATTCACTGACCAATTATTCCCATTCTCAAGAGCTCTATTTCCTTATCTGATTGTTATTTGCTTGTTTGATCGATCTGTTTTAGCTTCTGCTAGTTCTTGTTAGTTTTTATTTCTGCTTTTCTCTTTTGATTCACATTAGGTTGCTAGATACCAAACTGTTACTGCTTGGCTTGAATTAAGTGAATTTGATTGCATCCTGATTGGTCAATAACTCACTCATTATGGATTGACACCCTTTGTGCTGCAACGTCAGTTTAAGTGCTTAGGGAATTGAAACACACTTGAAACACTCCTTGTCTCCTGCTAAAAACCTCTGTTTCAATTTGGCGCCGCTGCCATTTGGGTGATTTTGTTGCATTCAGGATTTCAGATTACTTGAGATCAAGTTCTTATTTACTTTATTTCGCTTGCTGACTTGTTTGATTGTTGTTTCTGTCCATTTCAGGTACTTAGGCCAGGATCGATCAAACACATCGATCTAGTACATCGATTCAGCTCAACACCTGCATTGATATGGAAAACCAAATAGATCAACCTCCACCAGGTGCTAATGGCAATCTGCCAAGACAGCAACGCAACATTGGGGCTGGCGATACACCCAGTACTCACGCCCACCGTCAGGGAATTGTGCCTCCTGCAATCCCAAACAACAATTTTGAGATCAAGAGCAGTATGATCAACATGATTCAGAACAACAGGTTCCATGGGTTGCCTATGGAGGACCCTCTTGATCATCTCGATGACTTTGATCGGCTCTATGGCCTAACAAAGATCAATGGCGTGAGTGATGACGCTCTCAAGCTGCGACTATTCCCATTCTCTCTTGGTGATAAGGCACGACAGTGGGAAAAAGCTCTACCTCCAGGCTCTGTTACTTCTTGGGACGATTGCAAGAAAGTGTTTCTTGCTAAGTTTTTCTCCAATTCTCGAACAGCTAAGCTTCGAAATGAGATATCCAGCTTTACTCAGAAGACTGGTGAGACCTTTTGTGAGGCCTGGGAAAGATTCAAGAGCTACACCAGCAAGTGCCCACACCATGGTTTCTCCAATGACTCTCTTCTCAGTACACTTTATCGAGGAGTATTGCCTCAGTTCCGACTAATGCTGGATACTGCTAGTAACGGCAACTTTCTGAATAAAGATGTAGAAGATGGCTGGGAGCTTGTGGAGAACTTGGCACAATCTGATGGAAACTACAGTGAGGATTCTGATAGAGCAGTGCGAAGCACCACCAATTCTGATGATAAACACAGGAAGGAGATGAAAGCTCTCAATGACAAGTTGGATAAGTTGTTGTTGGCACAGCACAAGCAACTCAACTCTGTTTGTGAAGCTGAGCAGGTCCAAGATGGGGAGATCGATCAATCTGCCGAAGTGTGCTACATGTAGAATCAAGCGGGTTACACTCGTGGTTACAACAATTACAAGCCTAACCAAAATCAACAACCGTACCAGCCAAATAAGCCTTTCGTTCCTCAGCAGCAGCCGGCTGCACCCACGAGTTTTCCATCTCAGGCACCACCTCCAGATTTTGCAAGTATGTTCCAGCAAATCCTTCAAGGAAAGGCAGCTGGTGCTAAAGACATGGCTAGGCAGTTTTCTGACGTACATAATAATTTCCAAGATTTGAATCTCAAGGTTGAGGCACTGACCTCCAAAGTCAAGTACCTAGAGAGCACTAATGCTTCATCTGAAAAGTTTCAAGGCAAACTTCCTGGTAAAGCAATCCACCAACCCAACGAGTTTCACCAAGCTAAATCTATCACGCTTCGCAGTGGTAAGCAGCTTGCTCTCAGAACAGGACCAACTGACATCACTGAGGACAGTGAGGAACAAGATGGGGAGGGTTTCTGTGAACACGAACTTCAGGGCGAACAACCCACACAAGACGACAGGATCGACCACCCTGATCGACCAACAGGTCGATCCAAACCACCTCCTGCTGAAAAACCTGTAGTTCCTTAGCAGAAGAAGCCAGAATTCATTCCACCACCCTACAAGCCTAAGCTTCCATTCCCTGGAAGATTCAAGAAAAAGCTGGTAGAGAAGTACAAGGCTCTGTTCAATAAACAGATGGATGAACTCGAGCTGAAGATGCCTTCGGTAGATGCCATTGCTTTGATACCTCAGTCTCACAAGTTTTTGAAGGATCTGGTTAATGACAGGATCAGGGAAACTCAGGGCATGATGATGCTAACTCATGAGTTCAGCGCGTTTATACAGAGAAAGGACATAATAGAAAAGCTAAGGGACCCATGAGTCTTCACTTTACCATGCTCGCTAGGCCAGTTTGCTTTTGACAACTGTTTGTGTGATCTGGGAGCCTCAACTAGCCTGATGCCACTGTCTTTAGCTAAAAAGTTAGGATTCACTAAGTTTGGACCTTGCAATCTCGCCATGATCCTGGCTGATAGGTCAGTAAGATATGCTAATGGAGTTTTGGAGGACATGCCAGTTAAAGTGGGAAATGTGGAGATCCCCACTGATTTTGTTGTGCTTGAGATGGATGAAGGACCCAGAGACCCCCTGCTTTTGGGAAGACCATTTTTAGCAACAGCTGGAGCAATCATAGACTGCAAGAAAGGTCAGATAGAGTTGAATCTTGGCAAAGATCTCAAGATAAGTTTTAACATTAATAATGTCATGAAGAAACCCACCATAGAAGGCCAGCTGTTTTGGATAGAGAGAATGGATGAATTGGCAGACGAACTTCTAGAAGAACTCAACGAACAGGACCATCTCCAAAGTGCTCTAACAAAGAACAACGAGGAAGGATATTTGCACCCAGAGACTGAGGTTTATCAGAGGATTTTGGACTCTCACAAAGAAGAAGACGAACCAGTGGACTTTGAGAACTTAATGCAGTCGACAGTAGAGGTTATAGCAGTGGAAAGCGATTGCGCATAAAATGGGACTCAAGAGCAGGATCGACCAACAGCATCGACCAAACAGGTCGATGCAGGCACTTCTGCGTCAGACGACTGGTCCGAACTAAGAGCTCCCAAGCTAGAACTGAAACCTCTACCCAAAGGGCTAAGGTATGCTTTCTTAGGTCCTAACTCTACATACCCTGTGATAGTTAATGATGAGCTCAATAATGATGAATTGCATTTGTTGCTAACTGAACTCAAGAAATTTAGAAAGGCTATAGGGTATTCGTTAGATGACATAAAAGGGATCTCTCCTAGTCTATGCATGCATAGGATCCATCTTGAACAAGAGTCATATTCTAGCATTGAACCTCAGAGAAGATTGAATCCAAATTTGAAAGAGGTAGTTAAGAAAGAGATTCTTAAGTTGCTAGATGCTGGAATTATCTACCCCATTTCTGATAGTAATTGGGTTTCACCTGTGCATTGTGTTCCTAAAAAGGGAGGTATCACTATAGTGAAAAATGACAATGATGAATTAATCCCGACTAGGATAATCACTGGCCATAGGATGTGCATAGATTACAGGAAATTGAATGCTGCATCTAGGAAAGATCATTTTCCACTGCCTTTTATCGATCAAATGCTGGAAAGGCTTGCTAATCATTCGTTCTACTGTTTCCTTGACGGATATTCTGGATTCTTTCAAATACCTATTCATCCCAATGACCAGGAGAAGACGACATTTACATGTCCTTATGGTACCTTCGCATATCGAAGGATGCCATTTGGATTATGTAATGCACCTGCAACATTTCAGAGGTGCATGATGTCGATCTTCTCAGATCTAATAGAGGACGCAGTCGAAGTCTTCATGGACGACTTCTCCATCTATGGGGACTCGTTTGCATCTTGTCTCTCTAATTTGTGCAGGGTACTCACTAGGTGCGAAGAGACGAACCTGGTACTGAATTGGGAAAAATGCCATTTCATGGTCAGAGAAGGGATTGTCCTTGGGCACAAAATTTCTGAGAGAGGCATTGAGGTTGATAAAGCCAAGGTTGAGGTTATGATGCAGCTGCAACCCCCATCTAATGTAAAAGACATCAGAAGTTTTCTTCGTCATGCAGGCTTCTATAGAAGATTCATCAAGGATTTTTCTAAAATTGCAAGACCTCTCACAAGACTTTTGTGTAAAGAGGTTGCATTTGAGTTTGGAGAAGACTGTCTCAGGGCATTCGAAGAAATCAAGCGGGAACTGGTTAGTGCTCCCATTGTGCAAGCGCCTGATTGGGATTTACCATTCGAGATAATGTGCGACGCCAGCGACTATGCAGTCGGTGCAGTCCTTGGTCAGAAAAAGGACAAGAAGCTCCATGTGATATATTACGCGAGCAGGACCCTCGACGAGGCGCAAGTGAAGTATGCAACAACGGAGAAAGAGCTCCTTGCCATAGTATTCGCATTTGAGAAATTCAGGTCCTACTTGGTTGGCTCTAAAGTGGTGGTTCACACGGATCATGCAGCCTTGCGACATCTTTTAGCTAAGAAAGATACGAAACCAAGACTGCTGAGGTGGATTCTATTGCTTCAGGAGTTTGATTTGGAGATTAAAGACAAGAAGGGGATCGAGAATGGAGTGGCAGATCACCTATCCAGAATGCGGATAGAAGATGGAATCCCTATTGATGACTCGATGCCTGAAGAGCAGCTAATGGCAGTTCACACTTTCATAGAGAGTGTTCCCTCAAGAATGGATCTGGTTGAAGTCATGGTGTCGAAAGAGAGGCTTCCTTGGTATGCAGATTTTGCTAATTACTTAAGCTGTGGAGAAGAGCCTGATGGTCTAGATAGTTACAGCAAGAAGAAATTCTTCAGGTACATTAACCACTACTTTTGGGATGAGCCTTACTTATACAAGAGGGGTTCTGATGGTATGTTTAGAAGGTGCATAGGAGAAGGAGAGGTGCAGGGAGTGCTCGAGCACTGTCATGGATCATCATATGGGGGGCATTTCACCACGTTCAAGACAGCCCAGAAAGTTCTGCAACCAGGTCTATGGTGGCCTAGCCTGTTTAAGGATGCACGAAGCTTCATCACTAAGTGTGATGCCTGCCAAATAATGGGCAATATCTCAAGAAGAAATGAGATGCCTCAGAACCCAATCTTAGAAGTTGAAGTGTTTGATGTTTGGGGAATCGACTTTATGGGACCATTCAACCCACCCTCTTATGGGAATCGATACATCCTGGTTGCAATGGATTATGTATCTAAATGGGTTGAGGCTGTGGCTTGCCCAACAAATGATGCTCGAGCTGTTATTAAGTTGTTTAAAAGCACCAGTTTTCCCAGGTTTGGTGTGCCAAGGGTAGTGATCAGTGATGGAGGCTCACACTTCATCAACATGTTATTTGAGAACCTTCTGAGAAAGCATGGAGTCAAACATAAGGTGGCCACACCTTATCACCCTCAGACTAGTGGCCAAGTGGAGGTCTCAAACAAACAGATCAAGGAAATTCTTGCAAAAGTTGTTGGTATCTCTAGAAGAGATTGGGCTGTCAAGCTCGATGACACTCTTTGGGCATACAGGACTGCATTTAAAACACCAAAAGGGCGAACTCCATTTCAGCTACTATATGGAAAAGCTTGCCATTTGCCAGTGGAGATTGAGTACAAAGCAATCTGGGCAACAAAACTCCTGAACTTAGACATCAAGACAGCTCAAGAAAAGAGGACAATGGACTTGCATGAATTAGAAGAGATAAGGCTTGATGCTTATGAGAGTTCAAGAGTTTACAAGGAAAGGACTAAGGTATTCCATGACAAAAGGATCCTGCCAAAAGACTTTAAGGTAGGAGATCAGGTGCTTCTTTTCAACTCAAGGCTCAAGCTGTTCCCAGGAAAGCTCAAATCAAGGTGGTCTGGACCATTCAGTATCAGAGAGGTTCTACCCTATGGAGCCATCACTCTAATTGGCAAGGATGGTAATAAATTCACAGTGAATGGACAAAGAGTCAAGAGATATCTAGCCGACTATGCCATCCCAGAGGGGTCCTCAGTACCACTCTATGAACCCGACAACGCCTAAAGGGAAACAAGAAGTCAAGCTCAGTGACTTTAAACAAGCTCACTTGGGAGGAAGTCCCATGTCTATCCCTTTAGTTATTGCTTTTAGTTTTTGGTCTTTTTGAGTAATTTCTTTAGTCTTTCAGGCGGCTTGGGGGAAGGGAAAAGAATGAGGGCACAACACAGCTGGGACAACACGCAGTGGCGCATGATCGATCACCAGCATCGACCAAACAAGTCGATCCAGGTCAATCGATCAACGCCATCGACCAGTTAGGTCGATGCAGATCACTCAAGCCACATGACTCGACTTAACAACTCGAGTCAGGAGCCCTCACCTGCCTACACTCCTTCTTCACACAGCCTTGAGGTACCACTCCAACTCCATCATTGTACATACCATTGCATTTTTAGTTGTTTCCTGTTTTTATCTTGAATCTTCTCTCAAATTTCTCTTACACAAGGGACTGTGTAATTTAAGTTTGGGGGAGGGTTCAGGGTGTATTTGACATTGTGTTCTGTTTTCTTATTTTCAAATTTTGCATCCTTGAGTCTGCATGCATTTCATCTAAGGCATAGGATTGAGTAATTTTGCATCCTTGAGTCTGCATGCATTTCTATAAAAAGAATGTTCATGTAGTTTGCATTTGCATATAGGATTGAGTCTAGATTGTTTAATATAGGACTGTTGCATCCAGCATAGGGGACTATGATGAATTTAACCTTGTTAGCTTGCTTAATTTGCTAGGAAAGAATCAAAGCCCTCGTTGTTAGATCTGTGATGCATTGTGATTTAGTTTGAAACGTAAGGCTGAAACAAACCTGGAATTCTTGAATTGCATTTTGGTCCTAAGTGAAGCATGTTGTGACTTGATTTCATTTCCTATCTATAAGAACCTAATATTGACTTGCAATTATCTGGTTGTGCATTGCATGCAAACTCATGGATACCATATACATATTTGGATCATCTTATCCTTTTTACCACTCTTGTTGATCCAAGTAGCTGATTCCCATCATTGGAACAGTTTCTCCACACCCTTAACCTATCCTTCTTTCAAGCCAATTGTGATTTTTCTGAGTGTTAGGCCTTTTATGGATTGAGCTTGGTAGAAAGTGTTAGGTCTGAGCCGACAGGAATGGAACCTTGTGTAGTTCTAGTTCGCATTTTTCGGACTAGATAGGACTAGGTGGGATCTTGTTGCTGGGTTTGGGACTGGATTTGTGCTTATTATGGTAGAAAAGAAAAAGAAAAGATTGATGCTGAAAGAAAAGAAAGAGTCTTTAGGAGGGAGAATTGGTATAAGTGTCTAGTAAAGGATTTGGGGAATGAAAAGTATAAAAAAAAAAATGGTTCTGAGCAAAAGAAAAGAAAGAAAAAGAGAAAAAGAAATGAATAGCAAAAAGCTTTTGATGTCTTAAGAAATAAGAAGAAAAGAGAACCATAGTGTTTAAGAGAAAACCCCAATCCGCTAGATGTATGAGAAAGAAGAAACTCTTCCTAAGACTAGATCAAAGAGTGTATGGGTGTGCTCAAAATGAGCTGAAGCTAAAGGGTAGATCTAGGATAATCTGGGCTTAGAAAGATAGGATTAAAATCGTTGGGTTACCTTTGGGTAGACAAGGTTTTATTTCTGTATGCATCTATTGGAGCTTACCTTTAGCCTTCTTCTAAAGCTCAATCCACTTTTTGAGAGAACCCTGATTATGATTGTTAAACCCACTCTAAAGGAGATCATCTTTATCTCCAGCCTTTCTTACCTAGCCAAATGAGTTTGTAGGCATTGCATAACTAGATCCATGTTCCTGCTTAATGAATGTTAAAGGAATTGATTGATATGAATGCATGTGGAGATGAAAGATTGGAATCAGTTCTGGTTGTGATGAGTTTGTCTAAAGCTTTTAATTAGAACTCTTTTGCTCTGCATTGTAGAACTAATAACTTGGACTTTGATTCTAACTAGATAATTAGCAAGCTTTAGGTTCTGAGACCCCACTTTCAAACCTCTCTCCCTGCTTATGATTTGTTTGCTTGAGGGCAAGCAAAGACTAAGTTTGGGGGAGTTGATATGTCTATATTTTACATGTTTTAAGCAGTGATTTCTCATCACTTTAGCATTGATTCATCCCCTGTTCATACCATTTTTAGTCATTTATAGTCACTTTGCATGATTAGTAGGTTATTGCATGAGCATTGCATACATTCTTGCATTTGGAGTTGTTTAGGTACAAAAAGTAGCTGATTGGTGAAGAAAGGACCCTGCATCGAGCACCAGCATCGACCTGAGATCGATCCCAAGGCAGAAAGGTGCAAGCTTTGAAGAACACAAGGCATCGACCAAACTGATCGAGCAGTTTGATCGATGCCTAGGCAAAAAGGTGCAAGCTTTGAAGATCACGCGGCATCGACCACCCTGATCGACCAACCTGATCGATGCCAAGCCTAGCCGCCTTTGACTTTTGTTTTTTAGTGAATTAGGGTTTTGACTTTGCCTAAAGTAGTATAAATACAGATGTTGTGCTGAGACAATTATCAGATATTATCTTATCCTTAACTTTTTCTCTTATCCCTAATCTCTCTCTCTCTCTCTCTCTCTTTTCTCTCTAGAACTCTCTAAATCAGACACTTTGTAATCCAGATCTCTCTTAATCCATTTTGATTTTGCATTTTCTACATTCACAGTTCTCTTAATCTGATCTTTAGCTTTATGATTATGCAATTTATTTTCATTTCTGGGTTTTTGCATTTTATGATGATCTGTGAGTAGTCTGCTTAGGGTTCTTGAGGATGGGTTAGGAAAGTGATGAATCCTTGATCTTCTAGGGTGTTTAAGCTTAGATCTGTTTAGATCCCTTCTGGGTGAGTGTTCTTAATGCTAAATTCTCTCTGATCAATTGAAATTAGACCCTAGGTATTTCCTGCCCGAGAGGTGTTTGATGAAATGCTTGAACCAACTTTTTCCAGAGATTTACATGTCTAACCCAAGAGATTGGTTGCTTAGAGTGTTTATTGGCTTTAATAGGTTGAATCGTAATGCCTGCTTTGCTATGCTTCTCTAGAGAGATCTAGGTTTGGAGGTAGTTCTGCTTGAGGATCTCTACCACGAGAGTGGATTGATCTGTATTCGAACCTGTTGTCTAGGGATTAGCTCTTTGTGAGTTTTTGTTAGACACCTTAGTTGATTTAGGAGGATTCACTGACCAATTATTCCCATTCTCAAGAGCTCTATTTCCTTATCTGATTGTTATTTGCTTGTTTGATCGATCTGTTTTAGCTTCTGCTAGTTCTTGTTAGTTTTTATTTCTGCTTTTCTCTTTTGATTCACATTAGGTTGCTAGATACCAAACTGTTACTGCTTGGCTTGAATTAAGTGAATTTGATTGCATCCTGATTGGTCAATAACTTACTCATTATGGATTGACACCCTTTGTGCTGCAACGTCAGTTTAAGTGCTCAGGGAATTGAAACACACTTGAAACACTCCTTGTCTCCTGCTAAAAACCTCTGTTTCAGTACGATCCGGCTGGTTGGGTCCCATCATCCCCTCCCTCTTGGAGAGGTTCTGACCTCAGAACTTCTTCTTCATTACCTACATCAAATGGGACCAAATCAGTTACATTGACTGAGGTAGAAGTGTTGTACGTACCGGGGAGTTCGAGGCGGTAGGCGTTGTCGTTGATCTGTTCGATGACTTGGAAAGGACTGTCTCCTCTTGGGCTAAGCTTATTCTTTCTTTGTTGTGGGAACCTCTCCAGTCTTAAGTATAACCAAACCCAATCTCTTGGCTTGAAGATCATTGCTTTGCGGTGTCGGTTGGCTTGGTGGGCGTATTGCTCGGTCCTCTTCTCTAGATTTTCTCGAACTTCGGCTTGGAGCTTTGATATACCCCATATTTTACCCTCCATCTATACGTTTTAGGACTCGTTTTTAGAGTCTTTCTAGTGTTTTTTTAGTGTTTTACTATGATTACAGGTTAATTGACGTTTGGAGCTTACTTGGAATAAAAGGAACAAAAATGGATCAAATTGGAGCTAAAGATGAAGATTGAAGATCAATGCAGATTTGCAGCCTTCTCTGTCCAGAAACACGAGGTGTGTCGATCGACACAGCTTACTCGTGTCGATTGACAGGTGACCCGAAAACAGAAGCTGTTCGAGATTTCAAGCCCAACTCGATTCCAAGTCTATTTGAGATTCCTTAGACCGACTTAATCAAGCCCTAGACGTCCATAGACTTGTATATATAGTGTTTTTCGAGTTTTAAAAGAGATATCCAGACTTTATTAAAGCTTTAGCTAGAGATATCTTACTCTAAATCTCAATATGATTTCGTTTCTTATCTCTTGTGTTATTGCTTTGATCATGTCTGAGTAATTCACTAGTTAGATTTAGGGTTTCTCACAAAGGTTTGATGGTTTCATTGAATGAATTGATTAGTTAAGGATTGTCTATCTTATTGTTTTTAATCTGAGATTGTTCTTAAAACTTATTCTTGATTGATCACCTTGAATCTGAATCTAGGTTGTTAGTTACCACGGAAGTGGGATTGATTTCCTGAACCTATCTCTGATTAGCAACACTCCTATTCACAAAGGAATTTGGTTTAGGGTCTTGAGAACATATTGAACTTGATTTTAATGCAAACTTAGATTCTTTAGAATTCACAAAGGGATTTGGGATTCTGTTTCTAGGTTTAGAAGTTTTCACAACGGAAGTTGGTTAGCTTTACAATTGTGTTTATGTTCTAGAACATTGACTGATTCATCCTGACTAATCATACATTTATCATTCCTGATTTCCTGAGAATTCCCTGAATCTAACGCTTGCTTTCTTATTGATTACAACTCGTTTTAATATTCTTGCTTTTGTTCTTTTAATTTTACATCTTTTTGGTTTAGCATAATCTGAGACTAAAGACCTATTGTGTAACTAAGTCCTTGTGGATTCGACCCCTAAGTACTACAGTGATCTCTTAATTTGAGAGAGTAGCTCAGGGTTAATTTTTGAGCATATCAAATTTTGGCGCCGTTGCCATGGACTTTTGTCTACCATTAGGTTTCAGTTTAGGATTTTGTCTAAACTTTTTATTTTCAGTTTAACTACATTTGTTTTTCTCTCTTTTTCTTGTGTGTTTCAGGGAGAAAGAACAAGCAATCAGCTGAGATGGAAGATCCAAACGCTCCAATTCTTCAAGCTGATGGAACCTACAGAAACGCAACAGGCCAGATTTGTGATGAACACGGCCAACTAATCGCACCACCGCCACCTACAGTTGATGCGCGAGCACTGGCCACAAACCCGCAGCATGTCAATCGACAGGCACCTGGCCGTGTCGATCGACACAATGGCCGAGAACAACCAGTAGGCACTGGTAATCAAGATCCTAACAACACTCGGACTCTTGCCGAGTACAACCGTCCCGACCTTTTCTATGCCCACCGGTCTGCCATTCAACTTCCTACCATCCAGAGGAATGACTTTGAGTTGAAGCCAGCCTTCTACTCTCTTGTTGGACAACATCCTTCCCATGGATTACCGAATGAGCATCTGATGGACCACATAGAGAATTTCGAGGACTTTGCTAGCAGTATTAAGGCTAATGGAGTCTCTATGCACTACCTGTACTGCAAGCTTTTCTCACATTCACTGCGTGGAGAAGCCTCTGCATGGTTGAAGAACCTAGAACCTGGTTCTTTAACTACCTGGGAAGAGACAAAGAACGCATTCTTATGCAACTTCTATGATGATGCGCGTTCTGAAGAGCTGAGAAAGAAGATCTCTCAATTTACCCAGGGACCTGCTGAAGCCTTTAAAGCCGCTTGGGTGCGCTTTAAGTCTCACCAAAAGGATTGCCCGCACCATGGCTTTAGCACTGTCCAACTCTTGGGCATCTTCTATCGAGGAGTTGATTGGAAACACCAAATGGCTCTTGACGCAACAAGTAATGGCAACTTCAACACTCGATACCCTGATGAAGCTTTGCAATTGAACGAGAACTTGTCGCAAGCCAACAGCACCAAGAATGCTGACCTTGAGCTAAAGAAGCTAGCAGGGGATGACAATGGAAAGGAAATTGCTGCAGTGAATGCGAAGATTGACACTATTGCCAACTTTCTAATGGGCAAGAAGTCGGTCAACTTTGCTGATCAAGTGGAGACCATTGGGCTGGAGCAACAAGTTGGTGATAAACACGTTAACTATGTTAATGGTGCAGGTTTTCAGGGACAAAAGTTCAGAAATCAGCAGGGGAACGGAGGATACAACAACACTAGCTATACCAGGAACTATGGTGACTCTTCTTACCAAGCTCCTCCACCACAAAATGACGAGAGCACCAAAGCCATGTTTGAGCAGTTGTTAGCCGGTCAACAAACCCTCACCATGTCTCTCAATGGCAAGATTGATAACATCTACACAAACTTGAATGATCAGATCGAGACTCTCACCATTCATGTCAAAAAGCTCGATGTTCAAGCTGCTCAGACTGCTGAGACTATAAAACGCCAAGAGAGTTTCTTTCCAGGAAGATCCGCTCCAAATCAGTAACATTGCAATGCAATTTCGTCTCCTGACAAGGACAACGCACGGATAGAAGCCATGTTTACAAAGCTTTTGGATGGTCAACAACAACTCACGAACAACATCAATCGCAAGATTGATGAGGTATATTCTACTCTGAATGAGAAGATTGAAGGAGTACACAGCCATGTCCAAGAACTTGATGCTCAGGTTTCTCGAAATGCTAAATTTGTGCAAATCCTGACTGAATCTGCGACCTACAAGTCGCAGTTTCGATCAACACCACCTATATGTGTCGATCGACAGGCCTCGGGGAATGAGCCTGAAAGCAGAAGCCAACTTTCTGCTGATCCGTCGCATTTAGTGAAGCGTGTCGATCGACATCCCTCTACCCCTGTCGATCGACACGACCCGAGAGCTGAGCTACCTTATGTTGTGATTCCACCATCCGTGCAATCCAACGACTACACACCTAAGGTACCTTATCCAAGACCTCACAGATCAAAGCAAGAGATTGAAGATGAGAAGTGTAAAGCTATGCTTGATAAGATCAAGACCGAGATTCCACGTAATGACACCGATGACACTTCATCTACAGTGAAGCGTTTGGTTAAGCGAGTGGTCTTAAATGGTCTAACTCCTGAGGAAGGAGCTTTGCTTACACGCGACACTAGTGCAGTTTTCTCGGCTAAGCCCCCTAAGAAGACAAAGGAGAAGAAAGAGAAGGGGATTGTGTCTAGACAATCTAGCGCGGTAATTCAGAGGAGTCTTCCAAAGAAGTTACCTGATCCTGGACGTTTTGTACTCGATTGCTTCATCTCCGCAGAGAGGTTTTCACATTCTCTTTGTGATCTTGGTTCGAGTATTAATCTGATGCCTCTCTCCGTTGCTTTAAGACTCGGGATGACTGTTTTAACGCCATGCACTACTTCCATTCTCTTCGCTGATCGTTCCCAACGATTTCCCGAGGGGGTTTTAGAGGATGTTCCTGTGAGAATTGGTGGATATGTAATTCCTACAGACTTTGTGGTGTTGACATATGCTATAAAGCCTAAGGATCCTCTAATCCTTGGAAGACCCTTCTTAGCTACAGCTGGTGCCAAGGTAGATGTGAAGAAAGGGACAATGCAGCTTGATTTGGGTGATGTGGTCATGGATTTTGACATGGACAAGCTTAGGAAGGCACCCACTATTGATGGTATGGCTTTCTCTGTAGTGACTTCTGAGGACATTACTGCTAGGTATGTCGACAAGTAGAGTACTAGTGCACAAGCATCTAAGCCTAAAGTTTCAAGTGAGATGTGTTGTAGCAACTGCCCAGATATTCAAACTGCAAAATCCGTGTCGATCGACATAATTACCAGTGTCGATCGACAGACAGGACGAGCTACCACAGAGACAGCGAAGAAAGCTGAGCATCCGAATATTTCCAATGTTACAAGTCTTAGGTCTGCTTCTCGACAGAAAACTCCTAATCTTCCACTTCCTAACCCTCGAACAAAGCTAAGGTACGTATTTTCTAACCCTTCACCTCCTAAATTCATCAATACGACCTTTAGAACTTCAAAAACGGCTTCGCATTTATCCAAGCCACGCGTTTCTCGTAGAGGGCTTGTTTCTTCTTTTGATGATGTTTCAAGAAAACGAAGTATCCCACCCTTAGCTATGTCCCACCCTGCTGCTATTCCTTCATTCCTTGGTCGATCTCCTGCACCTAATGCTTATAAGCCATCATGGATGAGGAGACATCTTTCTCAGAGGCATTCATTGCCACAATCTGATCCACCTGATCTCTGAGCCCCGACACAGTCAAGCTAATGACTGAAAACAAGCGCTTAGTGGGAGGCAACCCACTAGTTTGATTTTTCTTTTTCTGTTTTGTGGTTTTCTTTCTTATTTTTAGGATAAATTTTCTTCTTTTCACTTGGTTGATTATTGTTGCAACTTTTGATTTATCATTCGCTTTTGCAGTTTCACTTGTGTTTGATTGTTTTCTACAGCTTTGCTTAGAAATCATGTGTGAAAACATAAAGGAAAACTCAGCAATTGCAGATTTCTGCTTTTGATTCGTCTGACCACATATGTGATGTCGATCGACACCGTTACTGGTTATCGATCGACACTTACCCGTCAAGCAGGTTCTTCATCTCAAAAATCATAAGTTCATCAATTTTTCAATTCTTTTTATCTTTCTTTCCGATCCTAAGACTTTTTACCACTGGGGACAGTGTTACTTAAGTCTGGGGGAGGAAAATACTGACGTATTTTTCTTTGTTTTGGTTTTTGATTTCTTTTACTAACCATTTGAGTCTTTTTCTTTTGTTTTATTGAGTCAAAATTTTGTTGAAAACTATGATCCTTTTTTTTGTGTTTTGCCTAGTTGACTAATGCTACAGATTAAGTCTCATTCCGACTAATGAAAAATCCAAAGATTGAACGGTGAACCAAAGACAAACAAATTCCCATCAAGATTCATTAAAGCCGGAGCCAATTTCTGAGCTCTTCCTTTTACCTCATCAATGTGGTTAGTGTTTCTAAGAGCTTGACTCTTTGTTCATACCTGATAGCTTATGTTGAAGACAATGGTACCCCTTTCCCCTAGTCTAAAAAGAAAATTTTTTTATTGTCATAAAAGACGAGAGGATTTCCTGCGAGTTAGACGGTAGATGAGAATCGATGATCCCATTATTCTGCTCTTGTTTGGAATGATCGCGCAGGGTTGTTAGAAGAGTAGGTAAATTATTATCAATGATCCCTTTATTTCACCCTGAGGTTAAAAAAAAAAAAAAAAAAAAAACAGAAAGAAAAGAATAAAGAACAAGTTTATAAAAGAATAAGTCTGGGGGAGAGTAATGTTATTCTGCGTTGGATATGTTGAGTTTTTCATGGTAGAGTACAGTGAATGAGTCTAGAAGGTGATGAAGGCTTTCTTGATGAATGTGTGGAGAATCTTAGGCGTTTCTTGGTTTCATTGTGATTTCATCGGAGAAGTACATGGTGGTTCGTTTCGGACTTGTTTGTTAAGGCATATGGATTTGGTTTGAATGATCATGGCAAGGCATTAAAGTCAAAGGTGAGTTTTCGTGTTTTCAAACCTCTTTCCACAGATTTAGTTTCTGTTTTGCTTGAGGGCAAGCAAAGGCTAAGTCTGGGGGAGTTGATATACCTCATATTTTACCCTCCATCTATACATTTTAGGACTCGTTTTTAGAGTCTTTCTAGTGTTTTTGTAGTGTTTTACTATGATTACAGGTTAATTGACGTTTGGAGCTTACTTGAAACAAAAGGAATCAAAAAAGGGATCAAATTGGAGCTAAAGATGAAGATTGAAGATCAATGCAGATTTGCAGCCTTCTCTGTCCAGAAACACGAGGTGTGTCGACCGACACAGCTTACTCGTGTCGATCGACAGGTGACCCGAAAACAGAAGCTGTTCAAGATTTCAAGCCCAATTCGATTCCAAGTCTATTTGAGATTCCTTAGACCGACTTAATCAAGCCCTAGACGTCCAGAGACTTGTATATATAGTGTTTTTTGAGTTTTAAAAGAGATATCCAGACTTTGTTAAAGCTTTAGCTAGAGATATCTACTTTGTTTTAGGTTTTGAGAAGAGAGCTTTGGGGAGATCTTTCTGTTCCTGATTCTTCAAGTCCTGATTGTGAACCCCTGTTATTTCTTACTCTAAATCTCAATATGATTTCGTTTCTTATCTCTTGTGTTATTGCTTTGATCATGTCTGAGTAATTCACTAGTTAGATTTAGGGTTTCTCACAAAGGTTTGATGGTTTGATTGAATGAATTGATTAGTTAAGGATTGTCTATCATATTGTTCTTAATCTGAGATTGTCCTTAAAGCTTATTCTTGATTGATCACCTTGAATCTGAATCTAGGTTGTTAGTTACCTCGGAAGTGGGATTGATTTCCTGAACCTATCTCTGTTTAGCAACACTCCTATTCACAAAGGAATTTGGTTTAGGCTCTTGTGAACATATTGAACTTGATTTTAATGCAAACTTAGATTTTTTAGAATTCACAAAGAGATTTGGGATTCTGTTTCTAGGTTTAGAAGTTTTCACAACGGAAGTTGGTTAGCTTTACAATTGTGTTTAAGTTCTAGAACATTGACTGATTCATCCTGACTAATCATACATTTATCATTCCTGATTTCCTGAGAATTCCCTGAATCTAACGCTTGCCTTCTTATTGTTTACAACTCGTTTTAATATTCTTGCTTTTGTTCTTTTAATTTTACATCTTTTTGGTTTAGCATAATCTGAGACTAAAGGCCCGAATTGTGTAACTAAGTCCCTGTGGATTCGACCCCTAGGTACTACAGTGATCTCTTAATTTGAGAGAGTAGCTCAGGGTTAATCCAAGGGCCCGGATTGTGTAACTAAGTCCCTGTGGATTCGACCCCTAAGTACTACAGTGATCTCTTAATTTCAGAGAGTAGCTCAGGGTTAATTTGAGCATATCAAGCTTCTTCACTAATTAGGCCTTGGCTAGTCCATCTTGACATTCAACTTCATTAGGTGGAAAGGGTAGCAAATGCATGGGCGTCAATGGCTTAAAGCCGTAGGCGATTTCAAAAGGGGATTTCTTGGTTGCGGAGTGCACTGATTGATTGTATGCAAACTGCATAAGGGGAAGTAACTCCAGCCAAGGGCCCGGATTACTTGCAACCGTTGTTCGTATCAAAGCTCCCAAAGTTCGGTTGACTACTTCCGTTTGGCCATCCGTTTGTGGGTGACAAGCGGTGGAGTATACTAGCTTTGTACCCATCTTTCTCCATAGGGTCCTCCAAAAATGTCCTAGAAACCGTGGATCTCGATCTGACACAATGCTACGAGGTAACCTATGAAGCCTCACAACTTCTCGAAAGAAAAGGTTGTCTAAGGCCGTGGCGTCCGTGAATTTGTTGCATGGTATGAAGTGGACCATCTTGGAGAACCTATCAACAACCACAAAGATGGAGTCCTTCCAGTTGTGACTAGGAAGTCCTAACACAAAATCCATAGACAAATCAACCCATGGTCCATCCGGAATAGGCAAAGGTTTGTAAAGGACATGGGGCCGTGGAGTGGACTTGGTGGTCCGACAAGTGATGCGACGTTCCACGAACTTCTCAACCATGCGCTTCATCTTAGGCCAATAAAAATGCTCCTTAAAGACTTCTAGAGTCTTGGTAACCCCAAAGTGACCGGTGAGGCCTGCTCCATGAGCCTCTTGCATTAATAAGGTTCGGATGGAACCGGCGGGTATGCACAACCTCCGTTCGCGAAAAAGGAACCCATCATGTATAAAGAACCGAGAGTGAACTCCCTTCCCATGATCTCTATAATTCTCCCCAAACTCCGGATCTTCTTTGTATGCTTCCTTCAATGCCTCAAAACCCAAAACTCTTGCCTCCATGATAGTAATCAAAGCGTGCCTCCTAGATAAAGCGTCGGCCACAACATTCTCTTTGCCTTTCTTGTACTTGATTACATACGGAAAAGCCTCAATGAAATCTAGCCACTTAGCATGTCTCTTTTTCAAGTTGGTTTGGCCTCTAAGATGCTTCAATGTTTCATGGTTCGTGTGGATTACAAACTCTCGAGGTAGGAGGTAGTGTTGCCAAGTCTCCATGGCTCGAACCAAAGCGTATAACTCCTTGTCATAAGTCGGATAGTTGAGGGTAGGGCCATGTAGCTCCTCACTAAAGTAGGCCACGGGTTTGCCTCCTTGGGTTAGAACGGCCCCAATCCTGATGCCAGATGCATCACACTCAACCTTAAATGTCTTCTCGAAGCTTGGTAGGACTAGGAGAGGCGCTTGAGTCAATCTTCTCTTGAGCTCTTTGAAGGATGCGTCTTGATTAGGTCCCCATGTAAACTCTTCATTCTTCTTGGTGATGGTAGTAAGAGGCGCGGCTATAGTGCTAAAATCCTTGACAAACCGGCGGTAGAAACTTGCTAAGCCATGAAAGCTTCGGACTTGGCTTACGGTTGTTGGTGTAGGCCACTCTTCTATTGCTCGAATCTTCTCTCGGTCCACTCTAAATCCCTGCTCACTTACAACAAAACCTAAGAAAACTAGCTCATTAGTACCAAAGACACACTTCTTAAAGTTAGCATATAGCTTTTCTTCTCGAAATGTTGTCAAGACCGCATCAAGATGGACCAAGTGATCCTCTAGGCTACGGCTATAGATCAAAATGTCATCAAAATAAACCACAACGAATTTATTGATGAAAGGTCTAAGGATGTGATTCAATAACCGCATAAAGGTGGATGGGGCGTTGGAGAGGCCAAATGGCATGACTAGCCACTCGTATAAGCCTTGCTTGGTCTTGAAAGTCGTCTTCCATTCATCACCTTCTTTCATTCGGACTTGGTGATATCCACTCTTGGGGTCAATCTTTGTAAAGATAATAGCTCCATCTAACTCATCCAACATGTCATCTAGCCTTGGAATAGGATGGCGGTACTTCACGGTTATGTTGTTGATAGCTCTACAATCTATGCACATTCGCCATGATCCATCTTTCTTAAACACTAGGAGAACCGGCACGGCACAAGGGCTAAGACTCTCTCAGACATATCCTTGCTTCATGAGGTCTCCAACTTGTTTCTCTAGTTCTTTGGCTTTGGTTGGGTTGACCCTATAGGCGGGTCGGTTTGGTAAGAGCTCCCGGGGTAAGGTCTATTTGATGTTCAATCCCTCGGATGGGTGGTAGGCCATGTGGTAACTCTTCCGCGAACACATCTTGGAAACGCTTGATGATGGCCTTGATATCTTTCGGAATGGCCTTATCCGCGCAATCTATAGTCAAAACATCTTTGAACACCATTAGTAACACTTGGCAAGTGGAGTCACAAAGTGATCTCCGAACATCACTAGAATTAATCAAGAAATTTGACTTGGAGCTAGGTTCACTAGACATTTTCGATTGCATTTCTGATCGATGGTCAAATAAAAACCTAGAATAAAACAACTACCGGATCAAAGACGGCAATCAATTGTAGTATTTAAGGGTCGAATCCACAGAGACCAAAGTTGCACTATAAGATATTAGACTATATATAGCTAGGAGCAATTCAAAAGATTTGTGTTAAATAAACGATTAATTTAAACAGGTAATTCAAATAATGAGACAAGCATTAGGTCTAGGGTATTCTTCCAGGATATGAAACAACAAGCAAATCAAAGTAAAGGAATGTTAAAGAATCATTCTTGAACTCAATTCACAATCAATAAGGCAAGTCGCTCTCGCGTAAATACCTACTTAGTGTTACTATTTAAAGAACGCTTTTCGCTAGGCTTCCCTAAGTAAAACTAGCATTAGTAACAAGATTGATAAGTTCACAAGATACCATAGCAAGAGCTTTCGCGTGCCAAGCTATGAAATCTTGCTCGCCTAATGTTAATTCATGCAACTAAACTCCACTCTCATGCCTAGTTTAATCGCCTAAGATCTTAGAACTAGGTGATCAGTCTAATTCTAGCATTAAGAACAACAATAGATGAAGAACTAATAATCTAAATTCCCGGACTAACAACCTAGCGAATTTATCACATCTCTTCCGAAACCCTAAACCTAATAAGGAAACTACTCATACCTGAAATACACTAAGTGAAATATATAGTCCTAAAACTTATCTAATATAGGTTAGTTGACTCAAATAATAATCCTAAAACATAGATTAAAAACGATAAAAATAAGACTCATCAATTTCCCCAGACTTGATTCTTTGCTTGTCCTCAAGCAAGAACAATCCAAAATCTTAAAGGGAAAGGTTTGAAAACAAGAACTTACAACTTCTCGAGAATCTCCGTACATCTTCCGTGAATCCATCACTCAAAGGATCGAGCTTACAACATGTACTAACCATTGGCTTAGCAACTCTCCGTACTGATGTTCCGAGATCTCAAGGAAGCTCCAAAATCTTCTTTGCTGACTCCCTACATTCGTTATTTACAAGCGTGCGGTCTCAACTAAGGGGTATCGATCAAAGATCGCGTAGATGCTTACCTTCCTCTAGCTCCCAAGACATTCTTCTTATGGTTCCTTTCCTCCTCTTCTCTTTTACTCTTTTGAGATCGATTTCTCCCTACTTTTCTAGGGTATCATTTTTTTTTTTTTCTACCGATCTCCTTTTCTTTTTAGCCCGGGGTTGGTTTTCATGAGTCCGAAGTATGCAAGGGGGTAACCACACATCCCTCGGCCCACTTCTTTGTTTACCACATCCCTTTTCTTTTCTTTTTCTCTTTTTCTTCTTTTTCTTTTTCAGGAGAAGAGAGGGGAATCCATACTTTTTCGAAGTTATGCGCGTCTTGGAAAGCTTGAGTCAGAGGTCGCGTTCGATGCATACCAAGCCCCAAGTTGAGAAGATTAAGTCCAAATTAGCGTCTTATCACGGGTGGAGTCAACGCCAAGTCAATCAGATTTCCAAGAGATAGGGACTTCTGGTGAGTTGTTCGGCTATGGCGTTCCAATCTTCGGCTCTTCAAAAGAATAATCATGACAGATAGCAGAAGATTTTAGTACAAACACGCGATTCACAAAAGAAGTTCCAAGTTCCAACTATTTTGACTCAATAAAACGACTCAAATAAAAAAAACAAAAAGACATAAGATAAAAATGTTAGTACGAATGGTTACATTCCTCCCCCAGACTTACTTCACACCGTCCCGGTGTGTAAGAAAAATCCAAGACAAAAAATGTAACACAGATGAACCTGGAGAGTGCGCATATTCTGCGTGTAGAGCTGGTTCACAATGGGTTGCCTCCCATTCAGCGCTTGGTTTAGGTCGTAAGCTCGACCGTATGATGTGCCTAGGCAGGTGGAGCATCAACCAAATGAAGTGACCGGGGCTGTTCTATCACTTCGTCGGCAAGATATTGCTTCAAACGTTGCCCGTTGACAATAAATTCGCTCCCATCTTTACGCGCAAGGACCACACCACCATAGGGACCATCGTCTACGACTAGATATGGGTCAGACCTGCGAGATTTCAATTTCCCAGGAAAAAGTCGCAATCGAGAATTAAAGAGCAAAACTCGATCATTAACTACAAAGTACTTAGGAACAATCTTCTTGTCATGCCAAGCCTTAGTGCGTTCCTTGTAGATCCGAGTACTCTCATAAGCATTCATTCGAATCTCGTCGAGCTCATTAAGCTGGATCAGGCGTCTCTCTGCGGCAGTCTTCGTGTCGAAGTTCATTTGCTTTGTGGTGCAAAATGAGTTGTACTCAAATTCAACTGGCAAGTGACAAGCCTTCCCGTAGACCATTGTAAATGGCGTAGTACCAATTGGTGTTTTGTACGCCGTTCGATAGGCCCATAACGCGTCATCAAGTCTCAGTGACCAATCTTTGTGTGTACTATTCACTGTGCGTTCTAAAATGGCTTTGATTTGCCGATTAGAGACCTCCACTTGTCCACTTGTCTGACGGTGTTATGGTGTAGCGACCTTGTGGGTGACACCATACTTCCGAAGGAGGCTGGCGAATGTCTTATTAATAAAGTGTGACCCGCCATCGCTGATAACGATTCTAGGAATGCCAAAACGTGGAAAAATCACGTGTTTGAAAAGATGGAGAACCACCTTATGATCGTTGGTCGGGCTGGCTATAGCTTCCACCCACTTAGAGACGTAATCGACTGCAACTAGGATATACTCATTCCCATAAGAACTAGGGAAGGGTCCCATGAAATCGATTCCCCAACAGTCAAAGACTTCGATCTCTAAAATGTAATTCTGAGGCATCTCGTCTCGCTTGCTCATATTCCCACGTCGTGGGCATGTGTCACACTTGGAGACGTAAGTATGTGCATCACGAAACAGGGTAGGCCACCATAATCCAGCTTGTAAGACCTTCGTAGCAGTCTTGAATGTAGCGAAATGACCAGTGTATGTGGATCCATGGCAATGGTAGAGAATACCATTCATCTCAGATTCGGCGACACATCTCCTATAGAGCCCGTATACACAACGCTTATAGAGGTATGGCTCGTCCCATAAGTAATATCGTACATCCCATAAGAACTTCTTCTTCGTATATCCAGTGAAGTTCGGGGGTTCATCTCCGGCACATAGATAGTTGGCGTAGTCAGCGTACTAGGGAATGTCGTTAACGGCTTGAGAAATTGCCTTAGCATCGGCGATGGGTTTGTAACGCTCGTTTAGGAAGGAGATCACGTATACGTTTTCCACCGGAATTTGGTCATCGATAGGAACGTCCGCTTCAACCTTTAGGCGGGAAAGGTGATCGGCAACTCTATTTTCTATCCCCTTTTTGTCGCGGATTTCGAGATCAAATTCTTGTAATAGGAGAATCCAGCGCAGGAGTCGTGGCTTGGCGTCTTTCTTGGAAAGCAAGTAGCGGAGTGCAGCGTGGTCAGTGCCCCATTGATTGGCGTCTTTCTTGGAAAGCAAGTAGCGAACTCCTCGTGACTCTGCATCTTCATATGAATAATTGCATCCAAAATGATCCAAAACTCTTTCTTTTCCAATATTTGCTTCTCAGACCTGAAATACACTAAGTGAAACATATAGTCCTAAAACTTATCTAATATAGGTTAGTTGACTCAAATAATAATCCTAAAACATAGATTAAAAACGATAAAAATAAGACTCATCAATTTCACTGACTTGGGTGGGTGACAAAGGTTTTAAGCAAATCCGTTTATTATTATGGGTGAAAGTATACTCATTGGTAAGGCCACAATGCGATGTTCTCTTATCAAATTGCCAAGGCCGACCCAACAATAGGTGGCTAGCTTGCATAGGGACAACATCGCACAAGACTTGGTCTTGGTAGGGGCCAACACTGAAACTAGCACTTGTTCCGTGACTTGGATTACGGATTTGTTATTCAACCATTTAAGCTTATAAGGTTTGGGATGGCTTGTGGTATCCAAAGAGAGTTTCTTGACCATATAGGAACTCGCAACATTGGTGCATGAGCCTCCATCTATGATCAATCCACAAACCTTCCCACTTACCATGCACCGGGTGTGGAAAATGTTGTCGCGTTGGTTGGAGTCGTCCGGTGATTGGCTTGTGCTCAACATGCGTCGCATCGTAAGGAGTTCTCCAACTTCCGGCTCGGCAATGGCCTCTTCGATCTCGGAGCCAATGGTTTGGTCTTGTTGGTCTTCGGCTTCATCTTGAGATTCATAGTCCCCGGTGGTGGTGATGATCATGGTTCGTTGGTTGGGACAGTCACGGGCATAGTGCCCTCGGCCTTGACACTTAAAGAAAATGATGTCTCGAGTCCTTGAATCGGCGGGTGGAGGTCGTGGGTAAGGACGGTGGTCGTTGGTAGGCTATCGGGGCTTGAATCGAGAGTCTACGCGGGCAGCTTTTGGTTCGGGGGTTCCTCGGGTGGTCTTGTCGGACCCACGGTTGGTTCCATGGGCGGGTGAAGTGTTCGGTGACGAACATGGAACTCCTTGGCCCTTGGTTCGGATGGTGCTTGCGTTCTTCTTCTTAATTTGTTGCTCCACTTGTATGGCTTGGTGCAACATCTCCTTAAACCCTTGGTAGGTTTGGCGCTCAACCTTTCTCGTGATCCGGTCATGCAAGCCGTCTAGGAATTGGGCCATCAAAGCTTCCTCGGTGTCTTCTAGTTGCAAGCGGTTCCTCAAGTGCTCAAATTCCTCATAATATTCCTCAACACTCTTTGTTCCTTGTGTTAGCTTCCTAAACCGTCTTTGCAAGTCGCGGCTATAGTATTGGGGAATGTACCTACGGCGCATTAGAGCCTTCATGGCCGTCCAATTAGGCACGGGCCGTTCATAGTTCTGCCTACGGTCATCGGCATCTCGGTCCCACCAAGTAAGTGTGTGGTCCGTGAGCCGCGGCCATGGCTACTTGGCGTCGGTCCAGGTAGTTGCAATTGGAGAAGACTTTGTCCATTCAGCCTTCCCATTGTTAGTAAGCTTCCGGATCAACCTTTCCGGCAAAGGTTGGGATGGTGAGCTTATAAGACGGACCGGAGATGTTGGGACTGATATGTCTATATTTTACAGGTTTTAAGCATTCATTTCTCATCATTTTGGCATTGTTTCATCCTCTATTCATCCCATTTATAGTGTTTTATAGTCACTTTGCATGTTTAGTAGGTTGTTGCATGAGCATTGCATATATACTTGCATTTGGAGTTGTTTAGGTACTTAAAGGAGCTATTTTTGGAGTTGGGAGCTTAACTCGACCAAGCTACTCGACCTACAACTCGAGCTTGACCTAAAAGAGCATTCTTGAGAGATTTTTGCACTCTGCTAGAGCAACGTCCCACGAACTTCTCAACCATGTGCTTTCATCTTAGGCCAATAAAAATGCTCCTTAAAGACTTCTAGAGTCTTGGTAACCCCAAAGTGACGGGTGAGGCCTCCTCGATAAGCCTCTTGCATTAATAAGGTTCGGATGGAACTGGCGGGTATGCACAACCACCATTCGCGAAATAGGAACCCATCATGTATAAAGAACCGAGAGTGAACTCCCTTCCCATGATCTCTATAATTCTCCCCAAACTCCGGATCCTCTTTGTATGCTTCCTTCAATGCCTCAAAACCCAAAACTCTTGCCTCCATGGTAGTAATCAAAGCGTGCCTCCTAGATAAAGCGTCGGCCACAACATTCTCTTTGCCTTTCTTGTACTTAATTACATACGGAAAAGCCTCAATGAACTCTGGCCACTTAACATGTCTCTTCTTCAAGTTGGTTTGGCCTCTAAGATGCTTCAATGTTTCATGGTCCGTGTGGATTACAAACTCTCGAGGTAGGAGGTAGTATTGCCAAGTCTCCATGGCTCGGACCAAAGCGTATAACTCCTTGTCGTAAGTTGGATAGTTGAGGGTAGGGCCATGTAGCTTCTCACTAAAGTAGGCAACGGGTTTGCCTCCTTGGGTTAGAACGGCCCCAATCCCGATGTCGGATGCTCACACTCAACCTCAAATGTCTTCTCGAAGCTTGGTAGGACTAGGAGAGGCGCTTGAGTCAATCTTCTCTTGAGCTCTTTGAAGGATGCGTCTTGATTAGGTCCCCATGTAAAATCTTCATTCTTCTTGGTGATGGCAGTAAGAGGCGCGGCTATAGTGCTAAAATCCTTGACAAACCGGCGGTAGAAACTTGCTAAGCCGTGAAAGCTTCGGACTTGGCTTACGATTGTTGGTGTAGGCCACTCTTCTATTGCCCAAATCTTCTCTCGGTCCACTCTAAGTCCCTGCTCACTTACAACAAAACCTAAGAAAACTAGCTCATTAGTACCAAAGACACACTTCTTGAAGTTCGCATATAGTTTTTCTTCTCGAAATGTTGTCAAGACTGCATCAAGATGGACCAAGTGATCCTCTAGGCTACGGCTATAGATCAAAATGTCATAAAAATAAACCACAACAAATTTATTGATGAAAGGTCTAAGGATGTGATTCATTAACCACATAAAGGTGGATGGGGCGTTGGAGAGGCCAAATGGCATGACTAGCCACTCGTATAAGCCTTGCTTGGTCTTGAAAGCTGTCTTCCATTCATCACCTTCTTTCATTCGGACTTGGTGATATCCACTCTTGAGGTCAATCTTTGTAAAGATAATAGCTCCATCTAAATCATCCAACATGTCATCTAGCCTTGGAATAGGATGGCGGTACTTCACGGTTATGTTGTTGATAGCTCTACAATCTACGCACATTCGCCATGATCCATCTTTCTTAGGCATTAGGAGAACCGGCACGGCATAAGGGCTAAGAGTCTATAGGCGGTTATGTTTCTCTAGTTCTTTGGCTTTGGTTGGGTTGACTCTATAGGCGGATCAGTTTGGCAAGAGCTCCCGGGGTAAGGTCTATTTGATGTTCAATCCCTCGGATGGGTGGTAGGCCATGTGGTAACTCTTCCGGGAACACATCTTGGAAACGCTTGATGATGGCCTTGATATCTTCCGGAATGGCCTTATCCGCGCAATCTATAGTCAAAACATCTTTGAACACCATTAGTAACACTTGGCAAGTGGAGTCACAAAGTGATCTCCGAACATCACTAGAATTAATAAAGAAATTTGACTTGGAGCTAGGTTCACTAGACATTTTCGATTGCATTTCATTGACTTGGGTGGGTGACAAAGGTTTTAAGCAAATCCGTTTATTATTATGGGTGAAAGTATACTGAAACAGATGTTTTTATGCGGGAGGCAAGGAGTGTCAAGTGTGTTTCAATTTCATGAGCACTTAAACTGACGTTGCAGCACAAAGGGTGTCAATCCATAATGAGTGAGTTATTGACCAATCAGGATGCAATCAAATTCACTTAATTCAAGCCAAGCAGTGACAGTTTGGTATCTAGCAACCTAAATGAACAAAAGAGAAAGGAAACATATGCAAGAACTAACAGAAGCTAAAGCAGATCGATCAAACAAACAAATAACAATCAGATAAAGAAATAGAGCTCTTGAGAATGGGAATAATGGGTCAGTGAATCCTCCTAAATCAACTAAGGTGTCTAACAAAAACTCACACAGAGCTAATCCCTAGACAATAGGTTCAACAACAGATCAATCCACTCTCGTGACAGAGATCCTCAAGCAGAACTACCTCCAAACCTAGATCTCTCTAGAGAAGCATAGCAAAGCAGGCATTATGATTCAACCTATTAAAGCCAATAAACACTCTAAGCAACTAATCTCTTAGGTCAGACATGTAAATCTCTGGAAAAAGTTGGTTCAAGCATTTCATCAAACACCTTTCGGGCAGGAAATACCTATGGTTTAATTTCAATTGATCAGAGAGAAACTAGCATTAAGAACACTCACCCAGAAGGGATCTAAACAGATCTAAGCTTAAACACCCTAGAAGATCAAGGATTCATCACTAACCTAACCCATCCTCAAGAACCCTAAGCAGACTACTCACAAATCATCATGAAATGCAAAAACCCAGAAATGAAAATAAATTGCATAATCATAAAGCTAAAGATCAGATTAAGAGAACTGTGAATGTAGAAAATGCAAAATCAAAATGGATTAAGAGAAATCTGGATTACAAAGTGTCTGATTTAGAGAGTTCTAGAGAGAAAAAAGAGAGAGATTAGGGATAAGAGATAAGTTTAAGGATAAGATAATATCTGATAGAAGATGTGTAATTGTCTCAGCACAACAGCTGTATTTATACTACTTTAGGCAAAGTCAAAACCCTAATTCACTAAAAAACAAAAGTCAAAGGCGGCTAGGCTTGGCATCGATCAGGTTGGTCGATCAGGGTGGTCGATGCCGCGTGATCTTCAAAGCTTGCACCTTTTTGCCTAGGCATCGATCAGTCTGCTCGATCAGTTTGGTCGATGCCTTGTGTTCTTCAAAGCTTGCACCTTTCTGCCTTGGAATCGATCTCAGGTCGATGCTGGTGATCGATGCAGGGTCCTTTTTTCACCAAACAGCTACTTTTTGTACCTAAACAACTCCAAATGCAAGAATGTATGCAATGCTCATGCAATAACCTACTAATCATGCAAAGTGACTATAAATGACTAAAAATGGTATGAACAGGGGATGAATCAATGTTAAAGTGATGAGAAATCAATGCTTAAAACCTGTAAAATATAGACATATCAACTCCCCCAAACTTAGTCTTTGCTTGCCCTCAAGCAAACAAATCATAAGCAGGGAGAGAGGTTTGAAAGTGGGGTCTCAGAACCTAAAGTTTGCTAATTATCTAGTTAGAATCAAAGTCCAAGTTATTAGTTGTACAATGCAGAGCAAAAGAGTTCTAATTAAAAGCTTTAGACAAACTCATCACAACAAGAACTGATTCCAATCTTTCATCTCCACATGCATTCATATCAATCAATTTCCTTTAACATTCATTAAGCAGGAACATGAATCTAGTTATGCAATGCCTACAAACTCATTTGCCTAGGTAAGAAAGGCTGGAGATAAAGATGATCTCCTTTAGAGTGGGTTTAACAATCATAATCAGGGTTCTCTCAAAAAGTGGATTGAGTTTTAGAAGAAGGCTAAAGGTAAGCTCCAATAGATGCATACAGAAATAAAACCTTGTCTACCCAAAGGTAACCCAACGATTTTAATCCTATATTTCTAAGCCCAGATTTTAACCCAACGATTTGTCTACCCTTTAGCTTCAGCTCATTTTGAGCACATCCATACACTCTTTGATCTAGTCTTAGGAGGAGTTTCTTCTTTCTCATACATCTAGCGGATTGGGATTTTCTCTTAAACATTAAGGTTCTCTTTTCTTCTTATTTCTTAAGACATCAAAGCTTTTATTCAGAACCATTTTTTTTTATATTTTTCATTCCCCAAATCCTTTACTAGGCACTTATACACATAGAAACACATTCTCCCTCTTAAAGACTCTTTCTTTTCTTTCAGCATCAATCTTTTCTTTTCCTTTTCTTACATAATCAACACAAATCCAGTCCCAAACCCAGCAACAAGATCCCACCTAGTCCTATCTAGTCCGAAAAATGCGAACTAGAACTACACAAGGTTCCATTCCTGTCGGCTCAGACCTAACACTTTCTACCAAGCTCAATCCATAAAAGGCCTAGCACTCAGAAAAATCACAATTGGCTTGAAAGAAGGATAGGTTAAGGGTGTGGAGAAACTGTTCCAATGATGGGAATCAGCTACTTGGATCAACAAGAGTGGTAAAAAGGGAAAAGATGAGTTTGGAGAAACTGTTCCAAACAAGAGTGATAGGTTAAGGGTGTGGAGAAACTGTTCCAAATATGTATATGGTATCCATGAGTTTACATGCAATGCACAACCAGATAATTACAAGTCAAGATTAGGTTCTTATAGATAGGAAATGAAATCAAGTCACAACATGCTTCAATTAGGACCAAAATGCAATTCAAGAATTCCAAGTTTGTTTCAGCCTCATGTTTCAAACTAAATCACAATGCATCACAGATCTAACAACGAGGGCTTTGATTCTAGCCTAGCAAATTAAGCAAGCTAACAAGGTTAAATTCATCATAGTCCCCTATGCTGGATGCAACATTCCTATATGAAACATTCTAGACTCAATCCTATATGCAGATGCAAACTACATGAACACTCTTTTTATAGAAATTTTTCAAAATTTTTCAAATTTTTATGGTTTTTCTATGCCTTAGATGAAATGCATGCAGACTCAAGTATGCAAAATTTGAAAATAAGAAAACAAAACACAATGTCAAATACATCCTGAACCCTCCCCCAAACTTAAATTGCACAGTCCCTTGTGTAAGAAAAATTTGAGAGGAGATTCAAGATAAAAACAAGAAACAACTAAAAATGCAATGGTATGTACAATGAAAAAGGTTGGAGTGGTACCTCAAGGCTGTGTGAAGAAAGAGTCGATGGATTGCTCCATGCTCTCTCGCGTGTAGGTTGGTGCAGGAGGCTCTGGCGGTAGCAACTGGTCGATGCTGGTGCTCGATCCTAGGGCTTGGAATTGCCATTGATGCTCAGGTTGCTCTCTTGGCTCGAAGGATGAAGCTCTTGGGGGTTCCATGCAGATGTTACGCCTGGGAGCTATGCTTGTTGAGCCACTGCGTCTCAAAATGTTGAGTCATGTGATTGGTGCAGGCGAAGGAGCTTCCTTAGCTTTCCCTTGAAGCTCTTTAATTTGGTTTCCCATAACTGAGATTGTCTTCTGCAGCGCCTTGATTGTCTTGATTGACCACTTTCGGAGCCTGTTGATGTGCCTATGAGCGTCCTTTAAGGTGCGGCCTTTGAATTCTTCGAGAGGGGAGTCCTGAAGGTCATCGTCCTCTGGATCGACCTGATCTGGTCGATGCTGCTCCGTTTCCTCTTGTTCTGCAATTGGAGCTTCCTCTTGCTCTCTCGGGTATAGCAGCACGGTAGGTGGGCAAAAATCGATGTTGTTTCCCATCCTAACGGTTGTGTGACTTGGGCAAGGAAGAGGCATCATCTTGGTGTAGCCGGCTTCTTGGTGGAAGAACTTGTAAAGGTACTGCCCGTTCACCATCTCTTTGGTGATAATCCCAGATTTTATTAGATGTGGCATGTTTATCCATCTGGGTTCAACACCTTCACCATCTAATTCCACTCCACAAGCAGCTAGAATCGGGGTTATAACCCCTCCAATGCTTAATTCTCCTGACTTGTTCGACCTATACACCTTATAGGCCCATTCCTTGTAGCTTAGCAGCTGATCAAGTAGCAAGCAGGTGAGAGAAGTATCAGCCTTGTTCCCAATCAATTCTCTCCCAGTTCTTGTGTGGCCCATCAATCCTGTTAGAGCTCCATCCAGCATCTCTAATTCCAGCTGATTGACGTTTCCTGTGACCTTCCTTGCGTACATTGTGGTAGCAATGGCCTTATGTACGTACCGAAGAACCGGACTCCGTATTGCTGAACTCTTCGATCTTCCTGATACGTACTCACTTGGGCCAGCTATTGTAAGCCACAGCTCATTCAGCTCCTTCTCATCATAGATACTGTCAACCATCGTTCCACTCGGAAAAGAAAACAGTGTGTCAAGCTCCTTAATAGTGATGGAACACTCTTCCCCCTTCACTGAGAAAGTGATGTACCCCAAACCAGGATCCTCTTCAGCTTCAGGATCGACATCATCATAGAAATGGACTGCTAGAGTTGCCAAGAAGTGACAAGTCTCCTCCTGATGTGCTTCAAATTGGAAGCTCATGAATGTGCCCAGGTGGCACATATCCAGCAAATACTCCACATCTCTGTAGATGCCAAGGTCCTTCATGGTCTGGTGGTGAGGGTACCTTGTGCCTTTGAAGTCCATACTCATCAATATTTCTATCAGCTCATTAGGAGGAGGTAGCTTCTTGGCTTTGGTTCTCCTAGTCACATCTCTGACAACTGGCTCTGCAATCTGTTCTTCTTCACCACTTGAGTGCTCACCATCTGGTTGCAAAGGCTCTTCATCAATTGACTGCACAGGCTTTTTGCCTCTAGCTATCTCTTCTCTTCTTGAAGAGGTTTCTTCAGCCATATGCTCAGAAGCCTGATCCATTGGAAGTGCTTTTCTCCTTGTTTCTGTGAATGCTCGAGCTATTCCTTCTGATGTCAATGGCTTGTATTTCGGCTTACGGTACCTGAAACAATGATCAAACAGGAAGATATCAGCCTTGTTACGCAGCATCGATCAACAGCATCGACCAGTTTGGTCGATGCAAGCACATGTACGGCTAGAGATCGGAGTGTGCAATCGAACTTCATATAATCCCATGTTTCAAGATCGAGAACGCTTAATCTAATGCTTAGAACAGTCAATAATCATCAGAACAAGCAACAATTTGGGATTACAATCAAAGATACCCAATTCTGGGTTTTTCTGGGTTTGCTCAAGAACGCTCAAGAACACTCAAGAACTGAGCTTGATACCCAGAAATCGATCTCCATCAAACATCACAGAATCGATGAATCAAAGCAAATTTAGAACGAAATAGAACCAGCCTGAACTTATTAGCTATTAATTCCATCAAAATCGGTTCCAATAGCTCAAACAACTCAATTAATCGAATTTATGAACAGTAAAAACTCAAGAACAACTAAGAACAAACCCAGGATTCGATTTCTCCTTAGACAAATGCAGTTCTAAATAGCTTCTCCTAACCATCAAACCCAACGAATTCTTCACTTAATCGATCAATCCTAGGTAGTTTAGCTTCAGAAACTCGAAAATAAAGAAAACCCAACTAATCCGAACCCAGAAATTCGAAAAATTGAGATTTCAAGAAGTTAAATTCGTTGAAAGCTTACCAAGGGAGTCTAACAGCATTGAGTTTCTTCATATCGAAAACAACACAACAAGAAATCGATGGAGAGAAATAGAGAAAGAGAGAGCAAACTCTAGTTTTGTTTTTGGTCGAGTGGAGTTGTGAGGAAGAGATAAGGCGTGTGAGGCTATAAATAGAGGAGCAAGGCTTGTTGACTTGAGTTGCCCTAGTCGAGTCAACGTTTGGTCAACATTTTTTTTTTTTTTCTTTCTTCTCTGCACGGCATCGACCTGTTTGGTCGATGCCCTACATCGATGCTGCTCCTTTTTGTCTCCACCACTTAATCTCTTGAGTATCCTGAGCTATTGGTGCTCTTGCTTTGCCTTGCCACCTGAAACTCTAAATAAAACAGATCAAAAATACCAAAAACTAAAATCAATATATACAAGGATAGACATGGGACTTCCTCCCAAGTGGGCTCGTTTAAAGTCACTGAACTTGACTTTCAATGCCTTTTCAGGCTTCTGGAGGGTGATGGAGAGGCTTAGAGAACCTCTCCGGTGTCGCTTCATTAACCGCTATCTTCTTAAACTTGGGCTCGTTCACTGTAAACCCTGAACCATCTTCGAAGGTAGAACCACTTGTCTGACCATGCAGCTGCTCAATCTGTTCTTTCATCCCCTTCACAAGGCATGTAAGTTCCCTTACTGAGCTTGTCAATTCTCTTATGGTCTCCTCCTGCCATTTAGATCTCTGCTTGAGAGCTTGAAGTTCTGAGCGATCACCGGGTGCAGGCTCCAAATTTGTTTTTGGAAGATCGAAGGAAGTAGGTGAGCTTGAACCATAAGTTAAATCAGAGGCAGCAGCAAATTTCTCTGCAGCTAGTTGTTCACGCTTTCGAGCTCTAGACCTGGCCAAATTAGAGGTGCATATTCCATAGCTGTCACTGAAATCATCTTCAGAATGCTCATATTCATCACTCTCCTCTTCTTCCCACACTACATCTCCATCACGGATCAAGATTGCATTACAAGTGTGCTTGGACTGATCTTTTGTAGAGGACTGCTCTAGTGATGCTTCAGCTAACTGACCAGTCTCCTCAATGCAGAAAGTCTGGCCTCCTATTGTTGGCTTCTTCATTGCACTCCTAACATCAAAAGTCATCTTGAAACCTTTCCCGAGATTCAGATCAATCTTCCCATGCTTGACATCAATAACTGCCCCAGCTGTGGCCAAAAATGGCCTTCCCAAAAGTAAAGGGTCCTTAGGCTCCTCATCCATTTCCAAAACAATGAAATCTGTGGGGATATCCACATTCCCAACCTTCACAGGCAAGTCTTCAAGCAAACCTTGGGGTTTCTTGACCGATCTATCAGCTAAAATCAGAGAAATGTTGGTGGGGCTGTACTTTCCGAATCCAAGTCTTTTAGCCACAGAAAGAGGCATAAGACTCACAGAGGATCCAAGGTCACAAAGACAATTGTCAAAAGTCTTTGGACCTAGAGAGCAGGGTAAAGTGAAAGAGCCATGATCAGTCAGCTTCTCTGGGGTAACATCTTCCTTTGGAACAACAGTATTACACTCTTGACTTTCTTGCTTCACTCCCTGGGTTGCTTTGATCCTTTCCATAATCAGATCCTTCAGATACTCATGAGATTTGGGTATGAGTTTCACAGCTTCAATTAGAGGCATCTTGGACTCAAGAATCTTTATCTGCTCATCGAGAAGAGCTTGATGCTGCTTCTTTTTTCGGCCTGGGAAGGGAAGTTGGGGCCTGTATGGAGGTGGATCAAAAGATGATCTCTTTTCCATAGAGATTTCAGGTTCTGTAGCGGAGAGTGCTTGGATCGACGCACTGGATCGATCAGAGTGGTCGATGCTGAGCTCAAGTGCAGGTTTTTCAGCTTTTTCTTGACATGTGGAAAAATCCTCCCCATCTTGGCTGTCACTGTCCTCAGAGACGTGAAGTGTAGCTTTCTCATCAATCTCAACTGTTTCGTCGATACTGTCCTGAATGCCAACATCATTGCCAGAAACCAATTCCGCATCACTAGTGTCAAAGAGAAAGTCGCAGAACTCCACTTTGCTTATATCGTCATCCTTTTTCAATTGAATCGAGGAGATGGCATTACAAAACTCCTTGGGATTCTGAATAGCCTTTCCTGGAAGCTGTCCGGAAGTCTTGACAGTAGATGTAGAGGTCTGGTTACTCTCCAAGTGAGTCACCTTGGAAGCTAGTGAATCAACTTTAGTGTTCAGGTCATGGAATTGATGATGCAGCGTGGCAAACTTCTTTGCATTGTCAAGATTACTAGCTGCCTGACCCTGTAGTAGCTGCTGAAACATGCTGGTCACATCAGGAAGTGGTGCGAGAGGTGGGAAGCCTGGAGGTGCAGCCAGTTGCTGCTGAGGGATGAAAGGCTTGTTCTGCTGTTGCGGTTGTTGGTGCTGACCCTGTGGAGGCTGCGGAGGATAGACTTGGTCCTGCGGATTAGCAACATTAGTACTTCGATAGGAAAGGTTCGGATTAGGCCTGTAGTTGTTATAGCCACGATTATAACCAGCTTGGTTCTGCATGTAGCACAATTCTTCAGTATGTTCACCCTCCCCATCTTGGACCTGAACCTGCTCAGCTTCACAAACAAAGTTGAGCTGCTTTTGCTGTACCAACAACAATTTATCTAACTTCTCATTTAGAGCTTTCATCTCTTTCCTTGTCTTATCATCAGAATCAGTGGTGCTTCTAACAGTCCTGTCATAATCCTCACATTGTCACAGTTCTCATCAGATTGTGCCAAGTTCTCCACAAGCTCCCATCCATCTTCTACATCTTTATTCAAGAAATTCCCATTGCTGGCTGTATCAAGCATCATCCTAAACTTGGGTAAAATACCTCTGTATAATGTGCTGAGCAGAGACTCATTGGAGAATCCATGGTGAGGGCACTTGCTGGTGTAGCTCTTGAACCGTTCCCATGCCTCACAAAAGGTCTCACCAGTCTTCTAAGTGAAGCTGGATATCTCATTTCGAAGCTTAGCTGTTCTAGAATTGGAGAAAAACTTAGCAAGAAACACTTTCTTGCAATCGTCCCAAGAAGTAACAGAGCCTGGAGGTAGAGCTTTCTCCCACTGCCGTGCCTTATCACCAAGAGAGAACGGGAATAGTCGCAGCTTGAGAGCGTCATCACTTACTCCGTCGATCTTTGTTAGGCCACAGAGCCTATCAAAGTCATCGAGATGATCAAGAGGGTCCTCCATAGGCAAACCATGGAACCGGTTGTTCTGAATCATGTTGATCATACTGCTCTTGATCTCAAAATTGTTGTTTGGGATTGCAGGAGGCAAAATTCCCTGACGGTGGGCGTGAGTACTGGGTGTATCACCAGCCCCAATGTTGCGTTGCTGTCTTGGCAGATTGCCATTAGCACCTGGTGGAGGTTGATCGATTTGGTTTTCCATATCAATGCAGGTGTTGAGCTGGATCGATGTACTAGATCGATGTGTTTGATCGATCGTGGCCGAAGTACCTGAAATGGACAGAAACAACAATCAAACAAGTCAGCAAGCAAAATAAAGTAAATAAGAACTCGATCTTAAGTGATCTGAAATCCTAAATGCAACAAAATCACCCAAATGGCAACGGCGCCAAATTGAAACATATGTTTTTATACGGGAGGCAAGGAGTGTCAAGTGTGTTTCAATTCCCTGAGCACTTAAACTGACGTTGCAGCACAAAGGGTGTCAATCCATAATGAGTAAGTTATTGACCAATCAGGATGCAATCAAATTCACTTAATTCAAGCCAAGCAGTGACAGTTTGGTATCTAGCAACCTAAATGAACAAAAGAGAAAGGAAACAGATGCAAGAACTAACAGAAGCTAAAGCAGATCGATCAAACAAACAAATAACAATCAGATAAAGAAATAGAGCTCTGGAGAATGGGAATAATGGGTCAGTGAATCCTCCTAAATCAACTAAGGTGTCTAACAAAAACTCACACAGAGCTAATCCCTAGACAATAGGTTCAACAACAGATTAATCCACTCTCGTGACAGAGATCCTCAAGCAGAACTACCTCCAAACCTAGATCTCTCTAGAGAAGCATAGCAAAGCAGGCATTATGATTCAACCTATTCAAGCCAATAAACACTCTAAGCAACCAATCTCTTGGGTGAGACATGTAAATCTCTGGAAAAAGTTGGTTCAAGCATTTCATCAAACACCTTTCGGGCAGGAAATACCTATGGTCTAATTTCAATTGATCAGAGAGAAACTAGCATTAAGAACACTCACCCAAAAGGGATCTAAACAGATCTAAGCTTAAACACCCTAGAAGATCAAGGATTCATCACTAACCTAACCCATCCTCAAGAACCCTAAGCAGACTACTCACAAATCATCATGAAATGCAAAAACCCATAAATGAAAATAAATTGCATAATCATAAAGCTAAAGATCAGATTAAGAGAACTGTGAATGTAGAAAATGCAAAATCAAAATGGATTAAGAGAAATCTGGATTACAAAGTGTCTGATTTAGAGAGTTCTAGAGAAAAAAGAGAGAGAGATTAGGGATAAGAGATAAGTTTAAGGATAAGATAATATCTGATAGAAGATGTGTAATTGTCTCAGCACAACAGCTGTATTTATACTACTTTAGGCAAAGTCAAAACCCTAATTCACTAAAAAACAAAAGTCAAAGGCGGCTAGGCTTGGCATCGATCAGGTTGGTCGATCAGGGTGGTCGATGCCGCGTGATCTTCAAAGCTTGCACCTTTTTGCCTAGGCATCGATCAGTCTGCTCGATCAGTTTGGTCGATGCCTTGTGTTCTTCAAAGCTTGCACCTTTCTACCTTGGGATCGATCTCAGGTCGATGCTGGTGATCGATGCAGGGTCCTTTTTTCACCAAACAGCTACTTTTTGTACCTAAACAACTCCAAATGCAAGAATGTATGCAATGCTCATGCAATAACCTACTAATCATGCAAAGTGACTATAAATGACTAAAAATGGTATGAACAGGGGATGAATCAATGCTAAAGTGATGAGAAATCAATGCTTAAAACCTGTAAAATATAGACATATCAACTCCCCCAAACTTAGTCTTTGCTTGCCCTCAAGCAAACAAATCATAAGCAGGGAGAGAGGTTTGAAAGTGGGGTCTCAGAACCTAAAGTTTGCTAATTATCTAGTTAGAATCAAAGTCCAAGTTATTAGTTGTACAATGCAGAGCAAAAGAGTTCTAATTAAAAGCTTTAGACAAACTCATCACAACAAGAACTGATTCCAATCTTTCATCTCCACATGCATTCATATCAATCAATTTCCTTTAACATTCATTAAGCAGGAACATGGATCTAGTTATGCAATGCCTACAAACTCATTTGGCTAGGTAAGAAAGGCTGGAGATAAAGATGATCTCCTTTAGAGTGGGTTTAACAATCATAATCAGGGTTCTCTCAAAAAGTGGATTGAGCTTTAGAAGAAGGTTAAAGGTAAGCTCCAATAGATGCATACAGAAATAAAACCTTGTCTACCCAAAGGTAACCCAACGATTTTAATCCTATCTTTCTAAGCCCAGATTATCCTAGATCTACCCTTTAGCTTCAGCTCATTTTGAGCACATCCATACACTCTTTGATCTAGTCTTAGGAGGAGTTTCTTCTTTCTCATACATCTAGCGGATTGGGATTTTCTCTTAAACATTAAGGTTCTCTTTTCTTCTTATTTCTTAAGACATCAAATCTTTTATTCATTCCTTTTTCTCTTTTTCTTTCTTTTCTTTTGCTCAGAACCATTTTTTTTTATATTTTTCATTCCCCAAATCCTTTACTAGGCACTTATACACATAGAAACACATTCTCCCTCCTAAAGACTCTTTCTTTTCTTTCAACATCAATCTTTTCTTTTCCTTTTCTTACATAATCAACACAAATCCAGTCCCAAACCCAGCAACAAGATCCCACCTAGTCCTATCTAGTCCGAAAAATGCGAACTAGAACTACACAAGGTTCCATTCCTGTCGGCTCAGACCTAACACTTTCTACCAAGCTCAATCCATAAAAGGCCTAACACTCAGAAAAATCACAATTGGCTTGAAAGAAGGATAGGTTAAGGGTGTGGAGAAACTGTTCCAATGATGGGAATCAGCTACTTGGATCAACAAGAGTGGTAAAAAGGGAAAAGATGATCCAAATATGTATATGGTATCCATGAGTTTACATGCAATGCACAACCAGATAATTACAAGTCAAGATTAGGTTCTTATAGATAGGAAATGAAATCAAGTCACAACATGCTTCAATTAGGACTAAAATGCAATTCAAGAATTCCAAGTTTGTTTCAGCCTCATGTTTCAAACTAAATCACAATGCATCACAGATCTAACAACGAGGGCTTTGATTCTAGCCTAGCAAATTAAGCAAGCTAACAAGGTTAAATTCATCATAGTCCCCTATGCTGGATGCAACAGTCCTATATGAAACATTCTAGACTCAATCCTATATGCAGATGCAAACTACATGAACACTCTTTTTATAGAAATTTTTCAAAATTTTTCAAATTTTTATGGTTTTTCTATGCCTTATATGAAATGCATGCAGACTCAAGTATGCAAAATTTGATAATAAGAAAACAAAACACAATGTCAAATACATCCTGAACCCTCCCCCAAACTTAAATTGCACAGTCCCTTGTGTAAGAAAAATTTGAGAGGAGATTCAAGATAAAAACAGGAAACAACTAAAAATGCAATGGTATGTACAATGAAAAAGGTTGGAGTGGTACCTCAAGGCTGTGTGAAGAAAGAGTCGATGGATTGCTCCATGCTCTCTCGCGTGTAGGTTGGTGCAGGAGGCTCTGGCGGTAGCAACTGGTCGATGCTGGTGCTCGATCCTAGGGCTTGGAATTGCCATTGACGCTCAGGTTGCTCTCTTGGCTCGAAGGATGAAGCTCTTGGGGGTTCCATGCGGATGTTACGCCTGGGAGCTATGCTTGTTGAGCCACTGCGTCTCAAAATGTTGAGTCATGTGATTGGTGCAGGCGAAGGAGCTTCCTTAGCTTTCCCTTGAAGCTCTTTAATTTGGTTTCCCATAACTGAGATTGTCTTCTGCAGCGCCTTGATTGTCTTGATTGACCACTTTCGGAGCCTGCTGATGTGCCTGTGAGCGTCCTGTAAGGTGCGGCCTTTGAATTCTTCGAGAGGGGAGTCCTGAAGGTCATCGTCCTCTGGATCGACCTGATATGGTCGATGCTGCTCCGTTTCCTCTTGTTCTGCAATTGGAGCTTCCTCTTGCTCTCTCGGGTATAGCAGCACGGTAGGTGGGCAAAAATCGATGTTGTTTCCCATCCTAACGGTTGTGTGACTTGGGCAAGGAAGAGGCATCATCAAGGAAGGGGCCAACACTAAAAGAAACTAGCACTTGTTCCGTGACTTGGATTACAGATTTGTTATTCAACCATTTAAGCTTATAAGGTTTGGGATGGCTTGTGGTAGCCAAAGAGAGTTTCTTGACCATATAGGAACTCGCAACAATGGTGCATGAGCCCCCATCTATGATCAAGCCACAAACCTTCCCACTTACCATGCACTGGGTGTGGAAAATGTTGTCGCATTGGTTGGAGTCGTCCTGTGATTGGCTTGTGCTCAACATGCGTCGGATCATAAGGAGTTCTCCAACTTCCGGCTCGGCAATGGCCTCTTCGATCTCAGAGCCAATGGTTTGGTCTTGCTGGTCTTCGGCTTTATCTTGAGATTCATAGTCCCCGGTGGTGGTGATGATCATGGTTCGTTGGTTTGGACAGTCACGGGCATAGTGCCCTCGGCCTTGACACTTAAAGCAAATGATGTCTCGAGTCCTTGAATCGGCGGGTGGAGGTCGTGGGTCGGGACGGTGGTCATTGGTAGGCTCTCGAGGCTTGAATCGGGAGTCTACACGGGCACCTTTTGGTTCGGGGGTTCCTCGGGTGGTCTTGTCGGACCCACGGTTGGTTCCATGGGCGGGTGAAGCGTTTGGTGACCAACTTGGAACTCCTTGGCCCTTGGTTCGGATGGTGCTTGCGTTCTTCTTCTTAATTTGTTGCCCCACTTGTATGGCTAGGTGCAACATCTCCTCAAACCCTTGGTAGGATTGGCGCTCAACCTTTCTTGTGATTCGGTCATGCAAGCCGTCTAGGAATTGGGCCATCAAAGCTTCCTCGGTTTCTTCTAGTTGCAAGCGGTTCCTCAAGTGCTCAAACTCCTCATAATATTCTTCAACACTATAGTATTGGGGAATGTACCTACGGCGCATTAGAGCCTTCATGGCCGTCCAATTAGGCACAGGCCGTTCATAGTTCCGCCTACGGTCATCGGCATCTCGGTCCCTCCAAGTAAGTGCGTGGTCCGTAAGTTGAGCCGCGGCCATGGCTACTTGGCATCGGTCCGGGTAGTTGCAATTGGAGAAGACCTTGCCATTCGGCCTTCCCATTGTTAGTAAGCTTCCGAATCAACCTTTCCGGCAAAGGTTGGGATGGTGAGCTATAAGACGGACCGGAGATGTTGGGACTGATATGTCTATATTTTACAGGTTTTAAGCATTCATTTCTCATCATTTTGGCATTGTTTCATCCTCTATTCATCCCATTTATAGTGTTTTATAGTCACTTTGCATGTTTAGTAGGTTGTTGCATGAGCATTGCATATATACGTGCATTTGGAGTTGTTTAGTTACTTAAAGGAGCTATTTTTGGAGTTGGGAGCTTAACTCGACCAAGCTACTCGACCTACAACTCGAGCTGGACCTAAAAGAGCATTCTTGAGAGATTTTTGCACTCTGCTAGAGCACAAGTCGAGCTCCTGATCGAGTAGGACCAAAAAGAGCCAACTTTGACAGATTTGCACCGACTCGACCAGAGGACTCGATCTGCACCTCGAGCTCGAACCAAACCGCCTGACTATTTTGTCTTTTAGTGTTTTAGGGTTTTCCCCTTTTAGTATAAATAGACCTCTTTAGTTGCTGAGAAAAATAACTTCTTTTATCCTCTCTTTATCATCTCTTTTATCTTCTTTTTTTTTTATCTTCTTTTTTATCTTCTCTTTTATCTTCTCTTTTATCTCTTTTGCCTCTTTTAGAACTTTTCAACAACCAAACTCTTTAAGCTTTTGTAATCCAGATTTCTCTTAATCTATTGTTGTTTTGCATTTTCTACATTCACAGTCTTGTTAATCTCACCTTTATCTTTATGATTATGCTATTTATTTCATTTTCTGGGTTTTTGCATCTGATGATGATTTCTGAGTAGTCTTATTAGGGTTCTTGAGGATGAGATAGATTTGTGAGGAATCCTTGATCTTCTAGGGTGTTTAAGCTTAGATATGTGTATATCCCTTCTGGATTAGTGTTCTTAATGCTAATTTCTCTCTGATCAATTGAAATTAGAACCCAGGCATTCCACACCTAGAAGGTGTTTGATGAAATACCTGAACCAACTAATTCCAGAGATTTACATATCTAGCCCAAGAGATTGGATGTTTAGAGTGTTTATTGGCTTTAATAGGTTGAATCTTATTGCCTGCTTGGTTATATTTCGATAATGAGAGTTAGGTCTGGAAGTAGCTTTGCTTGAGGATCTCTGTCACGAGAGTGGATTGATCTGTTGTTGAACCTATTGTCTAGGGATTAGCTCTGTGTGAGTTTTGTTAGACACCCATGATAGATTAAGGAGGAATCACTAGTCCATTACACTCATCCTCAGGAATTCTATATTTTCATCTGATCACTTACTGCTTGTTCATCTGCTCTAGTTCCTGTTAGTCTCTGCTAGTGCTTTTATTTTGATTACTCCTGCTTGTTTGTTTTAGCTTATGTTGTCTTTTACTTTTGTTCACTTAGGTTGTTAGTTAACAAAATGTTATTGCTTGTCTTGACTTAATATAATCTGATTGCATCCTTTCTGGTCAATAGCTCACCCATTTGGATTGATACCTTTCTGTGCTGCAATGACATGATAGTACAGTAGGGAATTGAACCTGAGAGTAAAAATCTTATTATCAGGGACCCATGGGTCGTGGGTTGTCCCGTTGGTTGTTACGTCTTCGTCTAGGGTGGTCGGGATCCTCTTCATCAGAAGTGTAGTACTCGGCTTGCCTTTGGTCTTCTTGTTGATCGGGAGCCGGTGGGAGTCTTTAGTCACGGACCGGTCTTACGCGTTAGGAGGGTGGCGGCGGTCAAGCGTGCTCTAGTCGATCAAGTCTTGCATCAATCCGACCCATTTGATCTCGGATATGGGTTAATATGGCTCATATATCAGGCGGAGGAGCCGGTGCTATCGGTGGGTCTTGGTCGGCCATAGTACGGTCGGCCATGTACGGTTTCCGGTGTACTGGAAAGAGCTAGACGACGGCGGGTGGTCGGAGATAAATGACTGGCGGTGGTGGATGGTCGGAGAGTTGATCGGAGTGAGTAATCGGCGGTGGTGGACTGGTGGCGATCGTTGGTCGGTCATGGACCCGTGGGTTGGTCTTGTTTCTGGTTGGTGTCGTACAGTCGTGGGCGATCGTTACACGTGTCCCGGAAATAAACAAAAGTGGGTTAAGGTCGTGTATAAGATGAAATAAGCGAATCTTATTCAAAATAGCCAGCTAATGATTGGAAAAAGCAAACGGTCAAAAGTAAAAGCAACCTAGGACAAACAAAAACACAAAGGACAAACGGTACGGTACCGCGTGACCAAAATCGAGACACGTGGGTTTCAAGGACCACAACAAACGCGTAAACACTAAAGGGAAAAGAAAACAAAGATCTAGCAACCTAAAGATGAAAAACGGAATGAAGAACACGAAGAACACCAACAAGCTTTAAGAACGATAAAAGGAAATCTTTTTATGATTTTTTTTTTTTTTTTTTTTTTGAGAATTAAACGAAAAAAAACAACACAAAACGAAAACTAAAAGGATAGACACAACCTGGTAGAACGTTCGGCTCTGATACCAAAAACTGATGCGTCCCAAGGTCACGGGTTGGTACGTCGGACGGTACGGCCTACGGGTCACAAGGGTTGCGGATGGATGGATGGAGGTTGACGATGAGAAACTCGACTCGTCAAGATCCTAAGAGGGGTGTGAGATGGAGAGAAACAACCAGTGAGAAGATTTGAACCCGGTTCAAATGTTCTAAGGGTTTCTTTGCGTTATAAACGAAAAGAGAGAAAAGAGTTATTTTTATTATCAAAAGTAGGCTAACTTTACAAAATGACGTAGGAGCCTTTATATAGCCGCTTACAAGGAAACTCTAAAACCCTAAAACACTTGGTCAAACGCGGGTCAACAAATGATATACGCGTCCAACTTACAAGCAACAAACAAGAAGAGCCTAACGGCTTTATTTTGAAAGGAAGAGAGGATTGCCACGTCACACGGAGGTGTGCGTGAAGGATTGTGACCTTATCTCTTGGTTTAATTCTTTGTCCATTAAACCTAATTCACAATCAGGATCTAGGTTCTTAAGACTAGAATCTAAGGGATCTCCAGAATTACCTTAAGAATGCAGCGGAAGATTTGGTTTCTGTCAGAGATCAGCAGAGAGCACCTAGGGAAGCTCCTCCAATGGCTCACACACGCTATGGCAGGACAACGGTTGCTAGACCTGTCAGGAGAGGAGGCGCAGAGAGGAGAGCTATGGAGGCTAGGTTTTTCGCAAAACTTAGTGAGAAAAATCGGCCCCCCCTTTTGCATATAAGGGTCCGAATTTTTCAGTCCTCATGGGCCCCTTTTGGGCCCAAATCCCTATCTGATTAATTCCCTTAGAATTAATCAGGCCCTTTAATTTCTCTCTTATTTACAGTAAATGCCTGGCACTTTTACTGTATTTCTGCTTTACACTTTCCATACAGTTTCCTGGTAGTTTAAGCGTGTGACCCAAATGGGATCATATAATAAAGGCAATAAGTCCTAGACTTATAGATCATGAGCGGACTCTAGCAAGCCATCATGACCCCCAGCATTATATGACTTATGTCTGATCAATGACATCTCTTACTTTCTAGAGACAGCACAGAGATTACTGGACATAATTCCAACAGTCTCCCACTTGTACTGGAATCTCTGAATTCATAATCCCTTTCGTCACAATATCTCGATTAGTCATAAGGCAAGATGAGTGTCATCCTTATAAAGCCTAATCATGTTCACCGGACTCTGATTTGACACTGACGAATCCAAACGACTCGGGAGAGTCCGTTTGAGCATGGCCATGCATTTTCCAGTTCAAATCTCCGATTGGCCTAGAGATATTCACTCCATTTATATTGGAGGGACAAATCCCGTCTTGTTCCATCACTGCGAACTACTCACTTCGTAATGTACCCAACCAAGGTCCGTATAACTACCGCCGAACGACAGCGTTAGACAATGATCAAAGCGCATCAGTTCATGTGCAGTCACATGCATGCGAACTCAGGTCTAAGGACTATTCTCTATAGTCGTAGTGAGAATCTCTTATGACACAGATATAAATATCCTGAAGAGTTCTCATTCGTGGGTCATGTCCGGTCGTATGTACCTCAACGATACACCTATGCACTGACTTTGATGCCAAGCATCTATGACATCATGAGACTTGGTCATAAGTCACGTACCAATCTAGTCTCTAATGGTTGTTGGTGTTCCAATTTCAACAAACCTCGACTAGGGACACTGATGATATAAATCATTTATCAAATATAGGGTCTCATGATCAAGTCAAATGATTTCGATTACTCAAGACCAAATCATTCACTTCGATGGCCTATAAAATGATTCACATCATTTTGGAACGATTATTTCATCACAGCTAAAAAATAATCAAGAAAAATCGAATTTCATTAAACATAAAATGTTTCAAAAGAACATATTCAAATAACTAAAATAAGCTCTCAAACTCCCACTCAAATTGAGATTACATTTCAATATCTCTAATGCCTACAGCTTCAGTCAAGGACTCGAGCTTAGGCCTTGGGAGTGGCTTAGTCAACGGATCAGCCACGTTATCCTCAGTTGGAACTCGACTGATCTTGACTTCCTTTCTATCAATGATATCACGTATCACGTGATATTTTCTCTGAATATGCTTGGATTTCTGGTGTGATCTTGGTTCCTTTGCCTGAGCTATAGCACCATTGTTATCACAGAAAAGTGCCAGAGGCTCAGCCGCATTCGGTATCACACCTAGTTCCACAATGAACTTTCGTATCCAAACAGCTTCCTTCGCTGCTTCTGAGGCGGCGATGTATTCAGCTTCTGTTGTGGAGTCTGCAACGGTGTCTTGCTTGGAGCTCTTCCAGCTCACAGCACCGCCATTCAGACAGAAGATATAACCGGACTGTGACCGGAAATCATCTCTGTCCGTCTGGAAACTTGCGTCCGTGAATCCACTGACTTCCAACACATTACTTCCACCGTACACCAAGAACTTATCCTTAGTATGCCTCAGATACTTCAGGATATTCTTGACGGCAATCCAGTGGTTTTCACCTGGATTTGACTGGTATCTACTCGTCATGCTCAATGCATAAGCAACATCAGGACGAGTACAGATCATGGCATACATGATAGATCCTATTGCAGATGCATAAAGAATATTCTTCATGCGCTCAAGCTCAGCAGCCGACGTAGGGCTCTGCTTCTTGTTTAGCGTTGTGCCATGCACCATTGGCGTGAAGCCTTTCTTGGATCCTGTCATGCTGAATCTGTTTAGGACTTTGTCAATGTATGAATCTTGACACAAGCCTATCAGCCTTCTAGATCTATCCCGATAGATCCGGATTCCAAGAATGTAAGCAGCTTCACCCATGTCTTTCATGGAAAAACAACTTCCAAGCCAGTCCTTTACTGACTGCAGCATTGGAACGTCGTTTCCGAGCAACAATATGTCATCGACATACAAGATAAGAAATACTATTTTGCTCCCACTAGCCTTCTTATACACGCATTGTTCTTCTTCGTTTCTGATAAAATCAAATTTCTTGATAGCTTCATCAAAACGAAGATTCCAACTCCTTGATGCTTGCTTCAATCCATAAAAGGATCTGTGAAGTTTGCATACTTTACCAGCATTCTTTGGATCTACATAACCGTCAGGCTGTGTCATATACACATCCTCTTCCAGAATACCATTCAGGAAAGCGGTTTTCACGTCCATCTGCCAAATTTCATAGTCATGAAAAGCTGCAGTTGCTAGTAAAATCCGAATTGATTTCATCATAGCCACTGGTGAATAGGTTTCATCATAATCCACCCCGTGAATTTGCCTGAAACCTTTTGCCACCAACCTGGCTTTATAAATCTGGACATTTCCATCCACGTCAATCTTCTTCTTGAAGATCCATTTACACTCGATGGGTCTTGCACCATCAGGTAAGTCAACTAGCGTAAACACTTGGTTAACTGACATGGAGTCCATTTCGGAATCAGTGGCCTTGTGCCACAAATCGGAGTCTGGGCCCATCATAGCTTCTTTGAAGTTCGAGGGTTCATCACCATCAACGATCATCAGATCATGACAGTTAGTCACGAGAAAACCCTGATACCTATCAGGTTCGTGACGGATCCTCCCGGATCTTCGAACTTCTGGTACTACAGGTTTAGGCTCTACAATTTCTTGTAGATCCTCCTGCTGCTCTTCCTGATCAGGTTGAGCAGTATCCTGTTCATCTTGAATTTCTTCAAGCAGTACCTTCTCATTCCCACCTACTTTCTTAGAGAGAAACTCTCTCTCAAGAAAGTTACAATCCCGAGCAATAAAGATCTTATTCTCGGATCGAATGTAGAAATAATAAGCTTTGGTTTCCTTAGGATAACCAATGAAGTAGCATTTATCAGATTTTGGTGTAAGTTTATCAGAGATTAATCTCTTGACATATGCTTCACAACCCCAAATTCTGAGATAAGACAACACTGGTAATCTGCCAGTCCATAGTTCATATGGTGTCTTTGCTACTGACTTTGATGGCGCTCTGTTCAAGGTGAACGTTGCTGTTAGCAGAGCATATCCCCAAAGGGATAACGGAAGGTCTGTGTGACTCATCATAGACCGAACCATGTCCAACAAGGTCCGGTTCCTCCTTTCAGATACACCATTCCATTGAGGTGTACCAGGAGGAGTGAGCTGGGAAACTATCCCACACTCTCTCAGATGATCACTGAACTCTTGGCTCAAATATTCTCCTCCTCTGTCGGACCGGAGAGCTTTAATTTTCTTGCCAAGTTGGTTCTGTACTTCATTTTGGAACTCTTTGAATTTCTCAAAAGATTCCGACTTATGTTTCATCAGATAAACATAGCCAAACCTACTGAAATCGTCAGTAAATGTTATGAAGTACTGATAGTTTCCTCTTGCATTTGTGGACATTGGGCCACACACATCAGTGTGTATCAGGCCCAATAGGTCACTGGCCCTCTCGTTTGGTTTATTAAACGGGGCCCGCGTCATTTTGCCCATCAGGCATGACTCGCATTTCTCACAGATGTGCCCTAAACGACAATGCCATAGAAACGTTTTGTTCTCTTCATTAGGTTTGAATCGTTTGGTATTGATGTTATAAATTGGCGCGGATTGGTCAAGTATGTAAAGCTCATTCGAAAGAGGGGCACTACCATAGAACATATTATTGCGATTGAAGGAAAATAACTTATTCTTAATAGAACAATCATAACCTTCCAAATCCAATAAAGAAACTGAAATAATATTTCTGCTTATCGCAGGTACAAAATAACAGTTATTAAGTTCAAGAACCAATCCCGAAGGTAAAGACAATGAATAAGTGCCTACAGCTAGCGCCGGAACTTTCGCTCCATTCCCAACTCGTAGCTCCACTTGTCCTTTCTTTAGCCTCCTACTGTTGATGAGACCCTGCACATTAGTACAAATGTGAGCCCCACAACCAGTATCCAAGACCCAAGAGGTGTTATCAGAAGTAGTTGTATTAACTTCTATAACAAAAATACCTGATGAAGAAACTTCCAAAGTCTTCTTCTTCAAATCTTTGAGACCTTCCAGGAATTTCTTACAATCCCTCCTCCAATGCCCCGGCTCTTTGCAGAACCTACAGATGTCTGTGGGCCCAGCTTTAGACTTGGGCTTGGGTTTAGCCGTGTCCTTGTCCGAGACTTGGACATCTTTGCCCTTTCCCTTAGCCTTCGCAGAAGGCTTCTTAAAGCCCTTGCCCTTTTGTACCATCAGTACATTAGGGTCCTTGGCAGAAGCCTTCTTCAAGCTGGGTTCTGCAGTCTTGAGCATTCCGTGAAGCTCAGGCAGAGTCTTAGTCAAGCCATGCATGTTAAAGTTCAGAATGAACTGGTCATAACATGCAGGTAAAGACTGCAGAACGATGTCACAGGCAAGTTCCTGGCTAATCGGACAGTCGAGTTTCTGAAGATGATCGAGATAACCCATCATCTTCAGCACATGAGGACTCACTGCCGCATTAGGAGCCATCTTACAATCAAGAAGGTTCTTGACTGTTTGGAACCTTTCGGTTCTTGCCTGTTCCTGAAACATCTGTTTCAGACTTGCCATCATCTCGATGGGCGACAGCACACTCTCGAACTGCATCTGCAATTCCGGAGTCATGGTCGCCACCATCAGGCAATAGACATCCGTCTCATCTGTCGAATGCTTTTCCCAAGCATTCTGCACAGCTCTGGCGGCATTAGCAGGAGGCTGCTCGGGGAGAGGATCACTAAGGATATACTCCTTCCTCTCCTGTTTGAGGACCAGCCTCAAATTCCTCGACCATGTCAGGAAGTTTGTTCCGTTCAACTTCTCCTTGTCGAGAGAAGAACGGATACTGAAAGTGTTTTGAGTGTTGTTTGTTGAAGTCATTGCTGAAACATAAGATAAAAGGATTTTAGTTAATATGTTCAACATGAGTAATCTTTCAAAAACAAGAAAACTCGCATTACATTCAATAACATAAGTTACCCTTAAAAGAATATAATGATTCCAAGATCCACATATAACTGAGATCAAAGTGGGCCACTGGCCGTCACCCAACCTTAGCTTATATCGGTAAGCCCTATATCGGCTAATTATATCCGTGATATAACTCTTGGTTGTGAATCTGGACCCAAGGCCCAATCCACTCTGATGTCTCAAGGCCCGGGACTCCCGATGGCCCAGTCAAGAAAACCAGTCTATACAGTCATGTAATCACTAATCTCTGGGACTCCCAATGAAATCAGTGAATCACAAACCGTTTTACCCATGCAAGAGCAGTCACCCTCACACTGTAAGGCCATGAGTGCAATGGAATGGGCTTCAACAGCTGACATAGACCGGACAAGACATCCAACGCTTGATATTTATGAGGTTATAGGTTTTCCTAAAATTTCCCCCAAAATAGAAGATTACTATTTTGGGAAACTTTCCATTTATGGAAACTTACTAAATCTGGAAATTTTCTTAATCGGGAAACCTGCTAATTTTGGAAACTTTCCATTCATGGAAACTTCCTAAAAGTGGAAACTTTCTAACTTAAGAAATTTCCTAAACAGGGAAACTTTCTACTTATAGAAATTTGCTAAATCCTAAAACGACAAATCTAGAAATTTCTAATTTCAGAAACATTTCTAATTTGGGAATTTAGGAATTTAATTAATTAAAATTACAAAATTAATAAATAAAATTAATTTTAATTAATCATAAACCGAAAATTAATTTCCGGTTCGGTTCTAACCCTAAACCAACCTAAACCGGTTCGGTTTAGGGAAGAACCCTAGTTGCCAAAAGAACCCTAGCCGCCGCTTATGCTTGCCGAGCAAGCAAAAGATGTCTCCGGCCAAAACACGACCGCGGGACGACGGTTGCTACAGGACGAGGCTTGACGGCAAGCTACAAGGACCGGACGTTATGCGCGGGACGAGCGATCGAATGATCCGACGCCCAAAACGCCGTCCGCGAGCCACCTCCGCCATTCGATAAGACCACGCGACACGATCCTTTAAGTGATCGGTCCGTGCGTTTCATCGAGCCATGGCAATCCTCAAGCGATTGTCCATGCGATTAGAATTAGGTTTAAGTGTTTTATCTCATCAAATTTTTAACAAGAAAAAACGATTCAAACACTTCTAGAAAACAACCTAATACTCGATTCTATTCAAAAGAATCCTACAGAACCAATGGCTCTGATACCACTGAAGGATTGTGACCTTATCTCTTGGTTTAATTTTTGTCCATTAAACCTAATTCACAATCAGGATCTAGGTTCTTAAGACTAGAATCTAAGGGATCTCCAGAATTACCTGAAGAATGCAGCGGAAGATTTGGTTTCTGTCAGAGATCAGCAGAGAGCACCTAGGGAAGCTCCTCCAATGGCTCACACACGCTATGGCAGGACAACGGTTGCTAGACCTGTCAGGAGAGGAGGCGCAGAGAGGAGAGCTATGGAGGCTAGGTTTTTCGCAAAACTTAGTGAGAAAAATCGGCCCCCCCTTTTGCATATAAGGGTCCGAATTTTTCAGTCCTCATGGGCCCCTTTTGGGCCCAAATCCCTATCTGATTAATTCCCTTAGAATTAATCAGGCCCTTTAATTTCTCTCTTATTTACAGTAAATGCCTGGCACTTTTACTGTATTTCTGCTTTACACTTTCCATACAGTTTCCTGGTAGCTTAAGCGTGTGACCCAAATGGGATCATATAATAAAGGCAATAAGTCCTAGACTCTAGCAAGCCATCATGACCCCCAGCATTATATGACTTATGTCTGATCAATGACATCTCTTACTTTCTAGAGACAGCACAGAGATTACTGGACATAATTCCAACAGTGCGGCCATGCACTAAGTTACGTTGGCATCATTAAAACCTCACTTGGTAAACCACGTGGGACAAACCCAAGTTGAGGAAAAAGAGTACCAAGTACCATAGCGACTTGGGGTCTTCACGTAGTGATGGTGAAGACGGACCGGACAACCTCGGGTCCGGCTAGGTCATGTCCGGTCGAGTCATATGACCGTGGGTCGTATGACTCTAAGAAACGATCCGCGAACTTATTGAACTTGTCTCTGAGGTTGCGGGCAGCACTGTTGGATCTCGTGGTAGCTCCTGGTTCAATTTGAGGCGCTTTGGCCGTGGCTCGTGTCTCGCGGGTCATATCGGGTCTTCCCGTGTCCCGTCTCGTCCCGGCTGTCGTCCCGGCTGTCGTCCGTGTACGATCCGGCTGGTCGGGTCCCATTAATGACGGTCTTAAGCTCTACACAAACGCCAAAGGGACGGATTCCATGGGAACATACGACACCTTCACCGCCTCTCCACCTCAGGTATGTTATATAACCTCTATAATGACCAAATTACACAGGTACAAGAGGAAGAAAGAAGACCCTGGAGAGATTTCGAAGATTACGGAGAATGGTCACTGGAAGAACGAGAAGAGTACTATGCAGAGGAAGCTATTGACTATGATGACTTCTTTACTGATGAGGATGATGATAAGGAACTTAGAGAAGCATACTCTTGTATGGCCACCCGAGTTCGACGTGGGAATCTAGTTGAAGACCAAAATTGATTTGGCCACCTATATCACCAAAGTGCACTTATCTTTTCGGTCAAAGGTTCTGAGAGAACTCCAGGGTTAAGCATGCTTGTGCTGGAGTAGTATCAGGATGGGTGACCTTCCGGGAAGCGATTGTCGGAACCGTTTGAGTGAGGCGGGAAAAGGTCATATGGTGATTTATAGGGATGGTAACAAGACTTTAAAACGTCCTGGACTAGCAAACTGGCCGTCGGATATGGGTGGACCCACGTGCTGGGAGTGGATGTGGAGCTCACTAAGAGAGTTGGGCCCATGGGTCGAGAGTGGACATGGGGACCACTAAGATGTGGCGGTCGGAACATTACAATAGTTGTAAAAATATAGAATAGTGTAAGAAAATATATTTTCAGATTTAACAGTAATTTGAGAATTGCAAGAATAAGGTGAAATACTAATAATTAATACAATTGGTAATATTGCATATTATGTGTAGACATATTTTATATATTTAATGTACTATTTTTTTTTTCTTAATAAAATGATTAATTTTAAACTCAAGTAATTTTTTCATATGATATATCTATTATATAAACATTGAACAATTTCTTTTTATATGATATATATAATATATAAACATTCTATACTTTTGTATGAAAGGGAAAAACCTATTTTTGTTTGTACATTTTGAAATATTAAAATTTTATTTCAAAAGAAATTATTAAAATTATTTTTATCTTATATATTAAAAGATACTTGCTCCTTTTGTGTTGATTATTCTACTCGTAATTTTATATTTGAAAAGATAATTGTTTATATATTAAAAAGGGAAAGATTAAGGCAGTGAATTGTCACCAATCAGGAAAACAGATAAAAAAGCTGCATTTTTCTAAAAATAGAAAAAATTGATGCAGATTTCGAAGTACAATAATGTAGGATAGCACTTCAAAATTGTCATATTCCTTTTAGGTAGTGGTCCAATAAAAAACGCACAGAACAGTAAAAAATAGGGATGTTAGCACTATGGGACCCTCCTCACAAACATTGTGCACAATGATTCCCTTTTTAAAGAGGAGGACCTTTTTCCCTTCTTTTTCAGATTTCTGGACCAATTTGCCCCTGAAGTTGTAGTTAGATGAGAAGGAAATCAATTACGTCCCTTCTTAATTGTAGGTTCCGATTAAACTTAGGCTGTGAATGGAAGCAAACGAAAGCGGTTTAGTTTGTAGTTTTCTTGAAAACCGCACTAGTACATCCATTCAACACTTTTTACAAAATTAGCGTTATTTTTTTTTAAAAAAGAAAGAATATAAGCGGATTTCAATACAGTCTTGTATTGCCTTGGATCGCCTTTTTTACTGGATCTAGCATTTATCTAGTGGTTTTTAACAAAAACGCATACTGGGTAATAATATATATTTTTATGTTTTTTTTTTTTTGGTTCAAACTAAGTTTTTTTATATCAACTTATTTACCAATGAAAAAATGTACATAAACAATCAAAGCATCATAAATAATAGGAGAATAACATAATAAACTATACATATATATTTTGAAATAACAAATCCATTTGTTAAAATAACAAATTTATTTTAATATAATAACAAATCCATTTTATTATAATAACAAATAGATTTATAAAATCAAAGTACTTGATAATAATATTTTTTAATTATGTTATCTTTTTTGATTAAATTCTTTTAACTATTCTAACAATAAATAAATAAATAAATAATATATTTATGATTAAATTTTAACTTTAGATTAATTTTGGTATTTAAAGCTCATAAATGATATATTAAAAATATTTATTTACTAACACTAATTTTGATAACTGTAGATTAATTTTGGTATTTAATGATGTATAAATTTATGTTATTATTTATTTATTAAAAAAATTAATTAATAATATATATAATCTATAATCCGCACCGCAAGTAGTTTTTTTCACCAATCAAACTCTATCCCGCACCGCTTATTTTTGTACAAACCACACTTGTCCCGCAAATATGTTTCTCCCGCACGTACCGCAGTAGAACCGTACCGCACTGTAATACCGCTTTCCCCGCACAACAAAAACCGCGGTTACCATTCGGACCCTTAATACAAGGAGCGAAGTATTCTTTTTCTCTCTCTAAAACAACAAAAATGGCTACAGATGAGCAAATATCTCTTTAACCATCTGGGTATCTGATTCCTTGAAGTTTGATCTTAATTCTTAATCCTTCCATCGTTGAAGCATCTGAACAAGCTCCTGAAGGCGTTGGAGAGAGGAAGAGTCGTCAGCTCTCGGAGGAAGATGTTGGAAACTCACCGGGAGCTAAATTTTCTTGATCGGAACATTCGATGGCTACTTCTTCCGAACCCAACAACTCCAGTTACGATTTCTCTCTCTCTTACATTTGTCGGTTCTGTTCATCTCTTCAAAGAGTCAAATCCTCTAAAAAAACAACAATGGCGATGGTGAATTTAGTTTTGACAAGGAGTCATGTCTTCGATCTTTCTCACCAACGCTTACAAATTTTCCTTTCCTCTCTCCGGTGGCTTCATGTCATTCGCTTCTGACGATACGATGTCGTCGGCCGCGGCGCCGATTTTGGCTTGGTCCAAAGACCACATGTATCAAGACCAAGATCTTGGCGATGGTACTTGCCTCAATTTATAAATTCTCCTCTCCATTTGTTATCAAATAATTTGTTGGTGGTGATTGATATTTTTTTTTGTTGGAAATCAAGGTTCCATTTACGATCCTTTGTTTGATTCTTTACGAATCATGGATAGGTCGTAACTGGATTAGGTATAATTCTCTGAGTTCAATTTTCTCATTGATGATTGGATTTGGGATCCGAGTTTGATGGATTTGAGTTTTTGAATTGAATCAGGATGCTAAGGGTAATGATGTTGATATAAGAATCTAGAAGGGAAAAGTTATCTTGATTGTGAATGTTGCTTCTCAGTGGTAAGTTTATAAAGATGAATTGTAACACAGAGGCTTGATTTGCGATCATAGGTTAGTGACTTGGTTTATTTGGTGTTTGAATCTTGTGCAGTGGCTTGACTAATTCGAACTATACTGAGCTTGCGGAGTTGTATAAGAAGTACAAAGACAATGGTATAATTTTGTGTTTACTAGTTGTTTGTTTGTTTATGATCATATGTTATATGTATGGAATTGATAAAGTAGAAGAAGCTTGAGTTACATTCGAATTTTTTCTTGGCATAGCGATTACAGATTCCAGGGTTTCGATTACTTCTTTCCAATCGAACCTTCTTCTTTCATCTTTGGGGCGAAATTTTTCATCTCTTTTAGTGTTTTGAAGATCCGAATCTATGGACAGAGGCAATTCGATGTTTCCTTGAGCTGGGAAGATGGTCTGGCCAATGGTGGGGAAGGGTTAATGACTCCAACCCTAGAATCTGTAATCGCTAATCGAAACCCTAGAACCTTCAATTGGCGAGTGATGATGTGGGCTTGAGCAAGATTTGGAGATGATAGAGAATAGAGAGAAGACCAAGAAAGAGGAGATGTTAAAGAAGCTGAAATTTTGGGAAGGTTGGAGTCATTGAGAGAGAAAGGAGTAGAGAAAAATATCGAATTAGAGATAGAAGAAGGAGAGAGTTGACAAAAAAAAAGAAGGAGAAAGATAAAGAAAAGAAGACAAATTAAATCGTAAACGTGTAGTTAGGATAAGGAAATTAGAGGAGGAGTTTGGTTTGTGTGTTGTGGACTAGTGTGAGGGGCAAAAAGTAAACTCACGTCGAAAAAGGTCCCTCTCTTTTGAAAGGGTGTCATAACGCAATATTGTCACCATTTTTTTTCTTTAATAATAGTTGCCTCTATATATATAGATAAGGGAGGTTTGCACAATAGCATACTTTTCTCATGTTTCTAATCAAAGAATATACTTTCTATAACTCATATATTTTTCTCTTTCTTCTCATATTTTTAGGACAATTTTACCCTTATAACACAAACAATGTTTTCTCTTTCTTTATTCTCTCTCTCTCCCACGAACTCATTTATTTTTGTCTATCTCTCATCTGTCTCTTTCTCTTTTCTCTCACTTCCTCTTCCAGCTAAAACATAAAAAACCTAAATAATTTTTTTATCTCACTTTCTCTCATCAATCTATCATCTCTCTCTTTTTTTTCTTTCTTTTTCTCTCCTAACATTATCGAAACTATTGAAATCCAGAAAAAAAAAAAGTTTGTTTCCTCAATTTTACAAGTGACTGATTTCTTTTTCACCTTCCATGGAAATTGCAGGTCTTGTAATTCAATCTGTTGTCACCGAAAACTGTACATTGTATCATATCCACAGTAAATTGGACATGTCCATGCGTCCACAAAACCTGTCCACATCGTTAGGAGGCAACCCAGACCCACGGTGTGAACCCTAACTTTGTTGTCAATTTAGCGAATGTCTATATAGAATACATCAAGTGGACATGTATACGTGGACAACATTGATCATATCATGGTGTCCATTTTGCATTATCCATTTGAACAATCTACTTTACAAATTTGATGTCCATTTTAATATATCGGTCTTTTTCTTTATACCAAAAATAACTATGGTTGATCATTGAATCATGTCCACTAAATTAATAGGATCTCGTAGAATAATGTGCCCATAGACTACTAAATATATTCGTATATTGTATAATTCGTCCACAATAATATGTCCACACTACTATGACATTTATCTGTGACAAATATGTTGTCCACATACAATATTTCACGTGTACATATTATGATTGTTTGTAAGCGCTGTCCATGTGGACATTTTCATGCGCAATAATCTATATAAATTAGTATCAATGAAGACCATAGGCTGATTATCTAACCTCAAAACATGTCTACCTATATATGAGTATTGTCCACGTGGACTTGTCCATATGGTATTGATGAAAATTATTTTTTTTGAAACAAGTCTAAAAAACATTGGTATCCCAAACACTTAATCCACATACTTAATCGGACATTTCGGATAGTCAAGCACATGTGGATACTAACTACAAAGTCACATATAAATCGGTGGTCAAGTCTGCGTGGACATTATTGATGATAGTGTTTAGAGAATGAGGCAAGGCACATAGCACATTGTCTATGTGAACATTATATGAATGTTGGCTGTCCACGATTATGTATCCATGCGGATATGTTCATATAAAATAAATGGACAACCGCTAAATGACTTTTTTGGATGGTTACTAATTGTGATATAATGATAAGAGTATATTTATACAAGTGAACAAATGGTCAAAGAAAAAATAGATGATGTTTGTGAAAATTATGATTATCACTTGTGTATAAGCTATGTTGGATGTTCATCCATATAACATCATCCACAAGCCATCATCCAAATGAGATACTTCTGTTGGACTGAATTAATTTCTTATTTGACACTTAAAATATACTAAAATGGATCTTGAAATGTAGACAAAAATATAATTATGATTTCTGTATATATATATAAATATTAATTTTATGTTTTTTTACCATATCGAAAATGAGCAAATATAATAGGAGGAAGAGAAAATGTTAGTTTTTGTTGTAAAAAGTATCTCTAAAAAGTAAAGGAATAATGAGAGAGAGAAAAAAAGGGATGGTTAAAGAGAAATAGTGAGATCGAGAGAAAGAAGAGAAGGAGAGGAAAAAAAGAGAGAGAAAGGATAATATAGTCAAAACACTTATAAAAAGTATAGGAGTAGAAAGAGAAAACTTGAAAAAGTATATGTGTAGTGAAAAGTAGGTTTTAATGAAAACATAAAAAGAGCCCATTTATTTTTATAGTCAAAACTTTTTCTCTCCCAGGCACGAGTTTCAAGATCACCAAAACAGTAAAACTTGTTTGAAAAAGTAAATCTCACCTACTTTTTTACTCCAAAAATAGTAAGTTTCTTCTAAAGTTCTTGCCAAAGCTAAACAAAAACTTTTTTTTCGGCCATCTTTGGTGGTTCCGGCGAACCATTGTGGTTTTCTCGGTGAGTTCGGCGTAGGCGACGTCCCTCACCACAAGAATCTCCCCCCACAACCCCTTTGCTTCCACAAAAGAACATAGTATAAGAGATGGAAGGAGCTGAAAGTCAACCCTTGATGTTCATAGAAATATCTCGATAACTTCTCAATTGTGAGCAATTGCTCATGTCGACTTCCTCAAGAGATTGTAAGTTGATGTTGGTTGGAACCTTTTGTAGCTTTGCACACCCCATCATCATCATATCCTTAGCCCTATTCTAGTTCTGTTTGATTCGCTTTGGTTACACCTTCTCCGTGGATCGACCTTTATGTACTACAAGCGATTGGCTGTGCACTTCAACCTTTCAATTGTTTATCCCTAAGGTTAAAAACCCGAGCTCGCTTGGGTGAAACCTGAGAGGCTCTTTTGAGCCCCATCATTGTCTGGTTAAAGTATAACTGCTATTATTAGTTTTATGTCTTACGAGTGTAGCTAAAAGTCATTTCTATAAAATTACAAAATAAGAATAAGAAATTCCGCTTTCTATGAAATTATAAAATATGAATAGAAAACTATGCGGCGAAGTGCCCTGCATAGTACGAACCATGGCATCCAAAAAGAATGCCCTCAACGTCTGCTTCAGGAACGCATTTCCGAAACAACCCATCACTGCACTTCTTGTAGAGGAAAGGTTCGTCCCAATAGTACCTCCTGACCTCTCTCAAGAACCTCTTTTTGTTGTACCCAAAGAACCGCGGTGGCTCTGCCTCTGCTGCAAGGTAGTTCGCGATGTGACGGTACCAAGGTGTGTTTAGGGCTGGTTGCTTGGCTCCAGATGGCACAGTTACGTCTGTGGTAGGTATGGCTTCAATAGTGATAACATCGTATTTTGACACGTTTTGACTATGGTTTTGTCTATGTTTTTGTAAGGATTTTAGACCTGAAAGGTACTTTAGAGGTTGTTTTCCAGTATTTGGAGTTTCAGGTAGCTTTTACGCATTTTAGGGCAAATGGGCCTAAAAGGAGCATAATGGACTTTCCGGACAGCTTTGGACCGTCAACTGTATTGCATCCATTGGAGATCTTCCCTTCAGCCAAATTTGGACTTCTTGGTGCCATTGGAAAGCTTAAAGAGTCCAGACTCACCTAGAAGTGGAATCACCCAATTTGGACTTGCCAATCACTAGTTATGATCGGATGAAGAGAGCCCTGTCCAGCCACGCAACCAGGCCATGGGATTGCGGCCAAGAGCCTCTTCACCGCACAGCCAGACCCCGAGCATGTGGCCAGGAGCCTTCCCACCACACACTGAGAGCCCGACCATGCGGCCAGCCCAGTCCGAAAGTCACTTACCCAAAACGCCGAGTTTTGACGGAGGAAGCCCTAACCCTAATTTGAGCCGCCCTAACACTCTATAAATACCGTATTCTCGCCTCCTTTCATAAGAGAGGCCAGAGAGGAAGCAAGAAAGGAGAGAACAAAACCCTAGCCGTCTCCAAGGAGATCTAGAGCTGCCGCCCTCCTCCCTTGAAGATCTTCTCTTGTTTCATCCTTCTTTTCTCTTTTCTAGTACTTTTAGCTTGTTGGGGAGACGCGTTAGCTTCTGTATTCATTAGAGAAGTTTTCTCCGAACCCCCTTGATATTTCGATTTGCTTTAATAGATCTATTTATGATTGCTTTGATGATTTCGTTTAATATGTGTGAGTAGTTTCTTTGTTGGGTTTGATGGGGTGATTCGAAAGGGTTCTCATGTTTTCGTTGTTTGCATAGGTTATTAGATATGTAGGGTTTATTCCGCGACTCTATCTTCTAGTTTATTATCACCGCGCATAGAAAAGGATTGATCTCGCTTAGTACAAGCGATATCTTAGATAAAGCCTATTCTCCAAAAGCCTTTAGGAGTTATTGGACCCAGCTAGGAAGACTGACCGAGCTAATCTTTGTATGTACTAAGGTACAGGGGTTAGTGTTAACGTCGAGGACATATCAAACTTATTCATTATGCAAACTCCATGCCTCTAAAAGAGAGCGACCAGGACACAGTCGGGTCTATGGTTGTTTAGGAGCCAGTAAGCGAACGTAGGATGGCTCAATTTAGTGTTCGAGTTAGTGAGTCAAATAAACCAAGTAATAGATCAATACTTAGCAAACCCTGAGAGTGTGAGACCCTGGAGATATTCCCTTGACCGCCCAACGCCTTTTAATATTGATAGCAACCCGTTTAGTTATAGCGTTTAGTTCTTTTAGCGTTTTTTTAGTTTTCTTAGTTTAGTTATAGCTTCCCTAGTTAGTAGTGTTTAGTTTTAGTTAGCGTTCCTTCTAGTTTAATTTAGTTAGTTTAGTCTTAGTTTAGCTTAGAATGAGGACAATCCTAGGAGTGACACTTAGGAACCAAAACCCCCTTTTTCATACTTAGTCTCTGTCGGATCTTTAGTTTAGAGTTGGAACCAGTCACAACTTCCTCGGGTGGATCGATACCCTAAGTACTGCAATAAATTGGTTGTGCACTTGCGACCTTTTTATTTGTTTTGCTGAAGGTTAAAAACCTAAACTGATTTTAGGTGAAACCCAGTGAGGCTATTAATCCAACCCATCATGTTTTTGGCGCCGTTGCCGGGGACAGATTGTGCCTTTGAATTCTACTCGAGATCCCGTCTTTGACACTTTTCATTTTTGCGTTCACAAAAGTTCTCTCTAAGTTTGTGTTCTGATCTTGTAGTGTACGACTAGGAGCCAAAACTCCGAAACCATTCCTCCACCTGAAGACATCAACAGACTTGTGCGAGAAATCAGAAGATCCTTACGACAAAGAAACATGGCCGACGATAGAGATCATCAAGGAGCTCTAAACTTTGACCAACAACAAGAACGTGACGATAGGGACGAACAAGGAAACCCTCTCCCTCAAGGAGACGCTGGCCAGAACTTCGGACCGATCGATCAACAACAACAATAATAGCAGCAGCAGCAGCAACGTGATGTTTTGGGCGGTGGAGACAACCGAAACTTGCCTCTACCTCAGCCAGCAAACATCGCAAACCCGCAGCAGCCTCGCTATGCAGGCGTACATCAACCATATGTTTCGCCAATTAGACGTGGTCGTACTATTGCCAATTACGATGCACCAAACCGCTATGCATCGGATCGTGCAGCTATTCGACTATAGCAACCGCAAAGGAGAGACTTTGAGATTAAACCTCAGATCATTTCCCTATTAAAGCAGAATCAATTCCATGGGTTATCGACGGAGCACCCTATGGACCACATTAATACTTTTGAAGAGATATGCAGTACGACACGTGCTAATGGAGTTACCGATGATTTCTTGAAGCTAAAACTTTTTCCGTTTTCTCTAGCCGATAAGGCTAGTAAATGGCTTAAGTCAATGCCTCATGGATCGATCACCTCGTGGGAAGAATGCAAGGATGCTTTCTTGATAAAATTCTACACGAAAGGATGATTAAATCAGGTAAGGAACAAGATGCAGAGTTTCCAGCAGGGACCGGTCGAATCGTTCTTTGACGCTTGGGAGCAATTTAAGGACTACGAACGTGATTGTCCTCACCATGGCTTCCCGGATGGTAATCTTCTTACGACTTTCTATAGAGGATTGCATCTGAAGTACCAACTTTCACTCAACGAAGACCGTTGAAGAAGGATGCGCTTTGATAGAGAACCTTGCCATTTCTAATGACAACAACTCTACTGATTTTGATAGGACAACACGTCCTAATAATAATTCTGAGGATGATGATGATGGGTCATCAACTCTGCAACCAGCAACGCGATGTTCACGCTTGTGACACCACACAAGGAAACAATGAGGCTTTCGAAGATTACGACCAGTCAAACGGTCAAGAAGAAGAAGTTAACTTCTTGGTAACCAAGGTTTCTACCAAAACCGCGGGTACGGTGGTGGCTTCAACAATAATTTTAGAAATGCTTCTAACCTTTCTTACAGGAACCCTAATGTGGAGAATCCCCAAGATCAGTTTTAGCCTCCGGTAAACAAGCCGTTTCAGAATCGAGGTTTTCAAAATGCCAATTTCGGTGGCAATAACTTCCAGTCGAGACCCCAGTTCAACAACACAAGACCTTCTTTCCCAACCGCGCCAGCCGTAATGCCAGCACCTCAAGAAAGTAAGATCGAAATGACGTTGCATCAACTAATGAACTCATAGGATAAACTCGCTAAAGATATCAACTCTAAAGTTGATTTCGGACACCGAGACCTAAACGTGAAGATAGAAGGCATAGCCAGTCACGTGAAGAAACTTAAGGTCCAAGCCGCCCAAACCGCTGAAGCAGTTAGGAGACAACAAGTCGTTTTACCAGGAAGAGCCAAAGATAATCCGAAAGGATTATGCAACACTATTACAGCAAGTAGCCCCGACGTGAAGAGTAACCCAACGGACATCGTTCCCTTGTTTGACTCTCACCAAGACGTGGTTCGCAGAACTCGTGAAGTCGCGGAAGATCAGCCGAGTCGTCCTCTTTTAAGAAGACTTCCCAAAGCTGAAGACCCCGACCGTTTTGTGTTCCCCTGCTCAATAAAATGCATCGAATTCCCTGACTCTCTTTCTGATTCTGGTGCTAATGTTAATGTTATGTCTAGGAGTGTTGCAGAGAAGCTAGGACTGAGTGTAAATATTTAAGAATCTAAGTAGGAAGAATGGAGAGATTCATGTTGAAAGATTGAGAGAAAAGGGATTAAATTTCATAAGACAAAGTTACAAATGAGTCTAGGCGGCTACACAGTTTATATAGAGGTTTCACTAGGTTTGAATGGGTATGAACAATGACACAAAATCATCCTCATTCATCCTAGTGAGTCACCGTGTGCCTTTAGCCTTTATACAGCTCATCAAACGGTCACAAGAGGAAGAAGACGAACGCGTAGAGCTCACGAATGGATAAGGTGGTCTCCCGCGTCCGTACGGTCAACATGACCGTTGCTTCCGTTTCCCTTTTATTCAAACCCGTGGCTTATCTCTCAAGTAACTATATTTGACACTTACTTATTACTTAAGTAGTATCAAATATCATCTTGATCAATACTCCCCCTCAAGTCTATACTACAATTGTCATTGTTATACACTTGACACTTATGCGAGTAACCTCGTTAACAACCTAAGACTGGAAAACCACGTGGGACAAAACAAATCTTAGGGAAAAAGAGTATTACTGACATAAGTAGGGAAGTTCTCTCAAGGGTGTGTAAGGTCCACAAGCCCAAGTTTGCCATGGACAAACTCGCAAACTTGGGTACTTGCCGCCTTGGTAAAGATGTCGGCCAATTGGTCCGAACTCTTGGTGTAGCAAGGTAAGATGGTAGCATCCTCAATCTTCTCTCGAGTCTTGTGGCAGTCTATTTCAACGTGCTTGGTTCTCTCATGGAAGACCGGGTTGTTAGCCGCTTGATTGTCGCAATGAAACGTTATGGGTGTCTTTTGCTCAATCCCAAAGTCTTTAAGGAGCGCCTTTAACCATGTCAACTCGTTAGTAAGCTTCTTCATGGCTCTATACTCTGCTTCAGCACTTGAACACAACACCACCTTTTGCTTCTTCGACTTCCAAGTCACCAAGTTACCTCCAATGAAAGTGCAAAAGCCGGTTGTCGAGTGTCGATCATTGCGGTCTCCACCATAATCCGCATCACAATACCCAACTATCTCCGTGCTTGAGTTCTTCCCCATCCAAATGCCTTGTCCGGGACTTCCTTTGAGATACTTTAGAATCCTATCCACCATGCTCCAATGGTAAACCGTAGGTTCCTTCATGTGCTGGCTGACCTGATTCACGGCAAAAGAAATGTCAGGCCGAGTATAGGTCAAATAGATCAACTTACCCACGAGTCTTCTATATTGCTCCGGGCAATGGTATGGTGTATCATCCTTCTCCCCCTTTCAATTGACCTTATATCCTGGTTCTAATAGTGTTGAAACCGGTTTTGCTCCGATTTTGCCCGTAAGCTTGAGAAGATCAAGTGTGTATTTCCTTTGTGAGAGAAATAGACCCTCCAATGATCTATACACTTCGATACCTAAGAAATATTTCAACACACCAAGATCTTTAATGTCAAAAGCATTGTGTAAAGAAGCTTTGATAGACTTAATACCTTCCTTGTTACTCCTCGAGATGATCAAGTCATCAACATAGATCAATATAACTACAATGCCTTGATCATTTTGGAGAGTAAACAAGGTGTGATCAGATTCTGATTTCTTGAATCCATTAGCCTTCAATGTGGAGCTCAATTTGTGATACCACGCTCTTGGAGATTGTTTTAGGCCGTATATGGCTTTGCGAAGTCTCAACACCTTTCCCGGAGCTATCGTGTCTTCTAAACCCGGAGGGGGAGTCATATAAACCTCTTCTTCTAGCTCTCCTTGTAGACATGCGTTCTTCACATCCATTTGCCACAATTCCCAATCCAACTTAACGGCAAAAGAAAGTACCACTTTCACCGTATGTTGTTTTGCTACCGGAGCAAATGTCTCTCGATAATCATCACCATACGTTTGGGTAAACCCTCTTGCCACTAGTCTTGCTTTGTATCTTTCTATGTCTCCATTACTCTTGTACTTGATAGTGAACACCCATTTAGAACTCACACACTTCTTGCCTTTTGGTAGCTCTTCTTCATCCCATGTATGGTTCCTTAACATGGCTTGCACCTCATCTTCAACCGCATTGTCCCATTCCTTGATTCCCTTAGCTTCCTCATACCTTTGTGGGACAAACTCCACATCTAACTTGCTAAGAAAAGCTTTATGTTCCACGGCTTGGCAATTGTAGTAGCCACAGTTAGATAGAGATTTCCTCTCTCTTTTGCTCCTTCTCGGATTGTCTCTAGTATAGATAGGGTCTTGTGTTGTTGGTGGAGCTTGATATGCCTCATCATTACTTGAAGATTCAATGACTTCTCCTTCACTAGATGGACTCTTCTCTCCCACTTCTTCACTAGACCTCTCTTCTCTATCACTTTCTTGCTGATTTTCCGAAGCTTCTTGTGGAATATCATTATCACTCTCTTGAGCTTCCCTAGAAATTTCATTTGGTATGACGACTCTTTCTTCTTGTCGAGAGCTTCCATTACTCAAATGCTCAAGAATATGTCGAAGACTTCTAGCCCTATCCGAAGCTGAATTTGGCAAGTCCTTAACACCTTTCCAACTCTTCTCTCCGAAATAAGCCTCATCTTCCATAAACTTTACATCCCTAGACACATAGTATCTATTTGTGACCGGATCGTAGCACTTATAGCCTTTTTGCGTTGTTGAGTATCCAATGAATACACACTTAGTGCTTTTCGGCTCTAGCTTGTTCCTTAAGTCACCTGGGACAAAAACAAAACACACACTCCCAAATACCTTTAAATGATCAATGTTAGGACTTTGGTTATTCAAAACTTGAAAAGGAGATTGATCATTAAGGATACGGGTCGGTATTCGGTTTATGAGATAACATGAGGTCAACACCGCATCTCCCCAAAACCTCTTTGGCATGTGTTTTTCAAACAACATAGCTCTTGCCACCTCCATTAGATGTCGGTTCTTCCTTTCGGAAACACCATTTTGTTGGGGGTTGTATGGGCAGCTCGTTTGATGTAGAATTCCACATTTTTCCAAGTGTGTTTTGAGTCTTGTGCTCGTGTATTCCCCTCCATTATCTGTTCTAAAGATCTTAATCTTGGCATTAAAATGATTAGTCACATAATTTTGGAAGTTTATAAATGCATCATAAACTCTATCTTTGGATGGAAGTAAAGTTACCCAAGTATACTTTGATTTCTCATCTATAAATGTGACAAAATATTTATGATTATCTCTAGATGCACAAGGTGAGGTCCAAACATCAGAATGCACAAGGTCAAAGCATTTTTCATAGATAGTATTCGATTTAGCAAAGACTACTTTGCAATGTTTTCCTAAGATGCATGCTTCACATTTAGCGCAATCGTAAGAAAAACCCGGTAAAAGCAAACTCAAAGCTCTAGAGTGCGGATGGCCAAGTCTATTGTGCCATAATACAACCGAAGTTTGAACATTGTTTGCAATTAAAGAAAAAACAACATTATTAGAGATAGAGTTAAGAGAAGTGTCTTCAAGCACATAGAGGTCATCTTTCGTACCACCTTGTCCGAACACATTACCACTCTTAATATCCTACAATTTTACATCATTAGGACTGAAAATAGCAAGGCAATTTAAATCTCTAGTAGTCTTCTTAACTAATAGCAAATTAGAGGTAAACTTCGGCATGAAAAACGCACTAGACCGTTTGCTAAACAGGTTTATACTTCCTATTCCTTCAATCGGAACGTTGTGACCATTCGCTACTTTAACACTCCCTAAGGCCGGTTTAATGTTCTCTAACAACTTAGGATTACTTATCATATGGTGAGAAGCTCCTGAGTCTAAAACCAATGAATTTGAATCATGAGAGTTAGAGGTAAAGAGAGAGATACCGCCGGGATTGATCTTGGATGTGATTGAGTGAATGAGAGCTTCGAGGTCGGCCTTGTTCATCACGATCGTTTCTTTAGCTTGAGATGATGATCCACAGCCTTTGTCTTGAACCATAGCTTGAAGCGCCTTCTCTTGTTGACCATACTGAACAATAGCTCTCTCCTCATTCTCTTGTCCACCATCACTTGCATTAGCCACATTCGCTTTCGGCTTTAGGTTCTTGAACTTCTCCGGCTTCAAGTGGGGGTGTAGAATCCAGCATTCGTCTTTGGCATGGCCCTTCTTGTTACAATGCTCACAAACCAACGCCTTCTTGTCTTTATGTTTCACCAAGCCCGCTTTGTTTGTCGTTGGAAGGTTCTCGCCTTTAGTCCCGAACAACCCTTGTGACCCGAACTCCTTTTGAATCTTGGCACACACTTGTTCCAAGGTTGGAACTTTATCATCCCTTAGAATGTGTTGTATCACCTCTTTGTAGCTTGGATTAAGCGTCATCAATAACCCAAACACACGGTCTTGCTCTCGGCGATCCTTTAGTGTTTGTGCTTCGGTAGTGAAAGGCCTAAGCATCTCTAGTTCAGCAACTAGAGACCTATACTTCCCAAAGTGAGTATTGAAGTCGCTATCCTCTTGAGTTAAACCTCCAAGTGCTCTCTTAATCTCATAGACCCGAGTGAGATTCGACTCATTTCCAAACACATTCGCTAGAGTATCCCAAAGCTCTTTGGATGTTTTGCAATATGAGTAGCCTTCCAAGAGTGAAGCTTCAAGAGAACAATGGAGAGCACTCAGAACCGTCAAGTCTTCTTGCGTCCAAGTCTCCTGCACCAAGCTCTCTTCCACCGCTTTCGCCTCGTCATAAGTCTTCTCTATGTATTTTGTGAGCTTTCTCCCACCTAATACATTTGTAGTTGTTCTCTTCCATAAAAGGTAGTTCTTTCCGCTTAACACAACCGGAAATTTCAGATCTTTGTAAGCCTTGCTTACGTCTTGAACCACAAGTGCCATCTTGTAAGAGTAAAGATGTGATTTTGAACCGTTCTCAACCCAAAACCCAAGTAAAGCTTCGACCTTTAGTGATAAAACCGACTGATCTCCCTAGAAAACCTTTGAAACACTTCAAAGATAACCCAAATCTTGTCAACCGAACACTCACCAAAGATTTAAGAAACTCTAACCCAAGAATCGTTACACAAAACTCAGAAAATGGAAGAACTTTGTGTTCGCACACCAAAGATTCGAACTAAAAGAGAAAGAAAAGGCTGAGATTAAAGAAGAAAGATTTAAGAATCGAATGCTTACTCTGATACCATGTAAATATTTAAGAATCTAAGTAGGAAGAATGGAGAGATTCATGTTGAAAGATTGAGAGAAAAGGGATTAAATTTCATAAGACAAAGTTACAAATGAGTCTAGGCGGCTACACGGTTTATATAGAGGTTTCACTAGGTTTGAATGGGTATGACCAATGACACAAAATCATCCTCATTCATCCTAGTGAGTCACCGTGTGCCTTTAGCCTTTATACAGCTCATCAAACGGTCACAAGAGGAAGAAAATGAACGCGCAGAGCTCACGAATGGATAAGGTGGTCTCCCGCGTCCGTACGGTCAACATGACCGTTGCTTCCCTTTCCCTTTTATTCAAACCCGTGGCTTATCTCTCAAGTAACTATATTTGACACTTACTTATTCCTTAAGTAGTATCAAATATCATCTTGATCAATACTGAGAAACCTTTCTCATTCCAAAACTTACAACTCGCTGTAGGGGACTGTATCGTTCCTACGGATTTTCATGTCGTGAAAATGGATGAAGACCTTTTCTTGCTACCGTTGGTGCCGTGCTTGACCATGCAGACAGAAAAGTGACCTTCAAGCACGTTGACAAGAAGACTCACTACTCGCAGAAGTTTAAGGAGAAACAGATACAGAAGAATCAATTCTCAAACCGAGAAGTTGATAAAGGGAAGGAGCCAGCTGATCCGAACGAAGGCAAGAAGTCTAAGGCCCAGCCTCAGCCTCCGAAATCCAAATTTTGGAAGGGCAAGATCATTGTTCCACCAGACCATGAAGGAAAAATGGAACATATCAGAGAAATGGTGAATCATACGAAAAAAGTCCTTCTCCACTCCAAGCTGCTTGGGAATAAGGAGAGGAAGCTAGTATTAGAGGAGCCAAAAGTGCTGCAAGCCAAAGAAGCTACGGGAGACCCACCTCTCGCAGCGACTTCTTCTAAAGATTGAATAAAGAGACCGAAGTCGAGCTAACCAACTTAAAACAAAAGCGCTTAGTGGGAGGCAACCCACTTGGTAAGTTTTTATTTTTCATTTTAGTTTTCATCTTCTATTGACATTTTTCATTTCTTAAGTTTCAGAAAAACACAAAAAAAAAGATTTAAAAAGAGAAAAAAACCAAATCAAGGACTTCAACCGCGACCGAAGGACTCGAACACGACCAGCCGAGCCTTGGCCGCATGCCCATGACCCGCGTGTGCGGCAGATAACCCGTCGGCCGCAGGGCCGTGAGCTCGTGATGCGGCTGGCCAGTCCGTGTTCCCCTAGACGCAAAACTTCGTCATCGTCCATCACCTTCGATCCAAGAACCAACCGTTGCGAGCAGCCGACAATTAACCATCAGTAGCCCAAGACCAAAGCTCAAGATTGAAGATTCACAAGAAACTTGATCATTAAGAAGGGAATGTCCGAGAAGAGCTTGATGACCGACGACACGACCAACACGACATCGACGACGTAACGTACCAAGCCATGCCCGGACAACGAAGTCGAACGCTCAGAAATGACTCAAGATTGAATATTTGCCGGACAATGCATATTCTAAGACTTTTGATCGGAACAGAAACACTCACTGACGAAGTAGTTTCGAAGATGTCCGTTGGTGCCTACAAATGAGTCCGTTGACGAGACATGGAGCTTAAAGAACGAGGAATGACTTCCAGAAGTAAGATTCACTGGTAATGTGTCTATCCTGGACCTAGACATGGAGAGAATCGACCTTACCAACGGACCCAATCGAAAGGTGTCCGGGTGAGCCTTAAGATGAAGCCGTATCCTAACCATTCGATTTTGTACTTGGAGAATCATTGGAGAAATCAAAACACAAGTAGAAGTGCTTATCATAAGCGAATCAGAGGAGAGAAAATAGTAGAAGTGCTTATCATAAGCGAATCAGAGGAGAGAAAACAAGAAAATAAGGAAGAGAAGAAGAAAAGACCGAGGAGAAGAAGATGCAGCCGAAAGGGCCTGGCCGCACGGCCACGGCCCGCGTGTGCGGCGCACACGCCCTCGACCGCACGGTCAGGCGCTCAGCGTGCAGCCTGTACCGGCCTGCACGTCCCGACCCAACTTCCGATTCCCACCCGTGAATTTCGATTTCGTCAGTAATTCCGTCCATGGACCGAACCAAAACGACCTAAACCGTCTAATTACGTGAAATCCAAGGTAAGTTTTCGAAATCTCTCTGATTTAAAATTTTTGGACTTTATAGAAACCCACCGGGCCCAGAAAGAAATATAAGAAGGTAAAGGTAAGTTTTTTGGATCAAAACCCTACTATTCTTCTTCTTCTTCATCCTTTTGAAGAGAGATTGAGACCAAAATCTCCATCACCTTTTAAATTAGGGTTTTCTAAGTTTCTTTTAGCAATTCTCACTCAAGTTTCAAGGAGATTTCAATTCCATAATCCTATTCTATCAATTTCAAGGTCTGAGCTTCTATTACTTAAATCTCTTTGTGAATCAACATTGGGTATTTCTAACTCCCTTTGATTCTTGTACCAATATTGTTGAATTTGTTAGAGAACTCATTCTTATGTCTCTAGGATGCTTTATCCATTGGTTTACTTACACCTAGGTTTGTAAATTTGAAATTAGCTTGTCTTGAATTTTGGGTTTTTCACAAAACTAGAAATTAAAGATGCAAACGTGCTGAAATCGACTTCCTTAAACCGAATTTATCATGGGTACTGAGCATATAGTGATTTCTTGGAGGATTAAAGCTTATAATTCAAGTTTTAGAACTTGGAAAGTCTTGGACATCGTTAAATCCGAAATTGAGTTGATGAAATCGAATCGTTGACGCTTTTAGCTAAATCGATTGCTTTTGTTCTTCTCATACAAACCATGTTGTCTTCTATTGGTTTATGCAACTCCCTAACTTTTCGATTTGAGATTCTTTTTGGTTTTAGGTACCATGGAATCTCGAAAATCGAAGACGTCATTAAGCTCTCGAGCTAAGGAGAAACCGATTATGATATACGAAGTCGATGATGACTCTCCAAACGAATGGAGAACTAAAAGAGCAAACGATAGACAAGCATGTGAGCCTAAAGGGAAAGGCAAAGCAATTCAACATGACAACACAACCTTGTGGCTCCGGGACAACGCACAAATCCGTTCGGCGATTGAATCCATCCGCAACAACACCCTCACGAGCGTAGAAGAAAACCGAGGATGTGGGCGGATGTACATTGGTCAAAACATGGACCCGAACCAAGACTACATTGGTTAGTTGACAAGATCACCATTCGCACATCACCAAGAATCAACCATGACGCTCTCGACACTTTAAGAATTGGAGATGATATCCGTTGGTACCTTGAGGCCTTGCGCCTACGTACATTTGATGAGTCTTATTTTTATCGTTTTTAATCTACGTTTTAGGATTATTATTTGAGTCAACTAACCTATATTAGATAGATATTAGGACTATATGTTTCACTTAGTGTATTTCAGGTCTGAGAAGCAAATATTGGAAAAGAAAGAGTTTTGGATCATTTTGGATGCAATTATTCATATGAAGATGCAGAGTCCAGCAGACCCGTCAGAAGTATGGCCTCAGACGAAGACCTTCTCACCGTTGGATCGTTCTGATATTTTGATACAAGATAGCCACGGATGTTAGCTTTCATCTCCAAGTGATTTCATGGGAATCCAACGGTGCAATCAAGAGTTATGGCCGATTTACTGAAGACATGTCAACCAGCTGACGAAGCCGACGCAGACGAGAGTCGGGATCGACCGATCCACAATTGGATCGATCGATCCTAAGAAGAATTTCGGCCCAAGCCCATGAAGACATGGACCGATCGATCCGGTCCATAGATCGATCGGTCCACCGCCTCTTTTGCCTCTTCTCCAAGACTTTCCATTTCTTTCTTTCCTTTTGTTGCTCTCCCTTTTACTATATAAAGGGGGGCTCGCCCCTTGTATTACACACACCGAAAAATCAGAATTCATTTTTACTACTTTTCTTTAGATTGTGGGCAAGAGACCTAAAAGCTCTCTAGCTCCTTTTTAGTTTTATTTTAGGAAATAAAGATGTTTTCATTTATTGAATGCTTTGTTTCCTTTTCCATGTCTGAGTAGTTTCCTTATTAGGTTTAGGGTTTCGGAAGGGATGTGATGAATTCGCTAGGTTGTTAGTCCGGGAATTTAGATTATTAGTTCTTCATCTACTGTTGTTCTTAATGCTAGAATTAGACTGATGACGTAGTTCTAAGATCTTAGGCGATTAAACTAGGCACGAGAGTGGTGTTTAGTCGCTAGCATTAACATTAGGCGAGCAAGATTTCTTAGCTTGGCAAGCGAAAAGCTCTTGTTTTGATATCTTGTGAACATATCAATCTTGTTATTAATGCTAGTTTTACTTAGGGAAGCCTAGCGTAAAGCGTTCCCTAAATATTGCTAAGTAGGTATTTGCGTGAGAATCAACTTACCTTACCATTGTGAATTGAGTTCAAGAACGATTCTTTAACATTCCTTTACTTCGATTGCTTGTTGTTTCACATCCTGGAAGAATACCCTAGACCTAATACTTGTTTTATTATTTGAATTGTCTTTTGAATTAATCGTTTGCTTGAAACAAATCTCTTAATTTGCTCCTAGCTATATTTAGTCTAATTATCTTATAGTGCAACTTTGGTCTCTGTGGATTCGACCCTTAAATACTACAACTGATTGTCGTCTTTGATCCGGTAGTTGTTTTATTCTAGGTTTTATTTGACCATCGATCAAATTGGCGCCGTTGCCGGGGACCAATAAATTGCCTCTAGGATTTTTAGAATTGAATTAAGTCTAGGTTTTTCGTTTTACTAATCTATTTTATTTATATTACTTAGGTGAACAATGGAAGAAGCTAACCAAGGAGCACGAGCCATGAACCAAGGCGTCCTCGATCCTGCCACCCCGCCTGCCAGACCGATCGATCCCTCTGGAGGATCGACCGATCCGTTTCATACGCCGCCAAGACGCATCACTCTAAGGGAGCATAACGCGCTGGAGCACTTCTATGAGACCCGGTCACCCATCTGCCCACCTACTCCTGAGGTGGAAGACTACCAGATCAAGCACAGCCTGATCTCTCTAGTTGAGAACCGTATCTTCAATGGTTCGGCGTCGGAGAATCCTCTTGACCACATCGAGACCTTCGAAAGTTTATGCAACACTGCAAAGCAGAATGGAGTGCCCTACGACTATCTAAGGCATACCCTTTTCAAGTTCTCTTTGGGAGAAAAAGCTTTGAGGTGGCTCAAACTACTTGAACCGGGATCTCTTACAACGTGGGAGCAATGTAGAGGAAAGTTTCTGAACTATTTCTACACCAAGTCTCGGTCCGCAAAGATGAGGAACAAGATCGTTACATTCTCGCAAGAGGAAGGTGAACCGTTCTGCGAAGCATGGCTACGATTTAAGGAGTATTTGAGAGACTGCCCACATCACGGGTACGCAAGAGAGAATCTCATGAACATCTTCTATTGCGGAGTGGATTTCGATTATCAAATGGCGTTAGATACCGGAAGCCGCGGTGATTTCTCTACCAATACAGCTGACGAGGCCACTCTTCTGATCGACAATCTAGCAGCGAGTAGCAGCAACAAAGTCCCTGAGACGCCTAAAGAGGACAACAATGCCTTCAAGGATATCAGCACTAAAGTGGACACTCTCCTGCAAAGAAATCGACGCATCATACGTCGAAAGAATACCAGTGATCCTGACCCTGACAAGACTGAAGAGCTTCACTACTTGGGAAGGCAAGCGAACTTCCAAGGCTATGGAGGGTACCCCTCTCAAGTGTACCACCCTCCGCAAGGTTTTCAACCTTACCCCGGTGCGTATCAGGAGCCAAATCCACAAGAAAGTCGACTCGAAGCCATGATGCGTACTCTTATGGATAGTGATCATCAAAGCTCCAGCAACATCAACGTCAAGGTTGACAGCATGTACAATGATCTTAACGGGAAAATCGAGACGTTGAGCACTCATATGCGCATACTCGAAAACCAAGTGGCACAATCCGCGTCCTATGTCCGAGCACCGCCAGGAGTACTCCCAGGCAAGCCAGAAGACAACCCCAGGGAGTTCATGCATGCAATAACGCTGAGAGACGGAAAAAAGTACGATGCACCCAAATGGCCAGAAGGTACAGGTCCATCTGCCGGACGGACCGATCGATCTGCAGCACAGACCGATCGGTCTGCACAAGAAGGTAACCCAGACAGGAGGAAGAGATCGATCGATCCCAATCACGGATCGACCGGTCTACAACCAACAATGCCCCTACTTCCACAAGAGTTGACCCGTTCGCAGTGGAAGATTTTGACGAGATACTGAGGGTTCCTGATAACGAGGAACCACCTGTTCAAGCTCCTAAACCCACAGCCGTACCAGCACCAGCAGCTCAACGCAAGGCACCTTTTCCAGTTCGAAGACGAAACGCGATGCGCGAGAAGGAATACGACAAGATGAAATCAGTAGATGGAGATCTCCAAGTGAAACTTCCATTCGTCGAAGCCGTTCAAATGGTTCCATGCCTTAAGAAGCTCATGAAGGATATTCTGACAAACAAAGCTAGCTTGGAACAAGGAGCTATGCATCTCACACATGAGTGCAGTGCGATAATCCAAGATCAGCTGCCAGAAAAGCATAAAGACCCTGGTCCATTCACTCTGCCATGCTCGATAGGGGATTTGGAATTCAAGAAATGTCTTTGTGACTTGGGAGCAAGTGTGAGTCTCATGCCACTTAGTATAGCGCAAAAACTCGGTCTTTTCACCTTTAAACCAACCAGGGTGACTCTTGTATTGGCTGACCGATCAACGCGTCGTCTAGAAGGAGTTATCGAGAATCTACCGGTTAAAATAGGAAACAGTTGTATCTTAACTGATTTCATCGTCTTGAAGTTCGACAAAGAACCGCGAAATCCCATCATTCTTGGAAGGCCATTCCTCGCCGCCGCCGGAGCCTTGATTAACGTGAAAGAAGGAAAAATCGAACTCCGAATGGATAATCTTATAATGGAGTTCAACCTGGAGAGGCTCGCAAAGAATCCCACCATTGACGAATTAGCCGAAGAAGTACGCGACGAGGTGTGCTCAACCGATTACGTTCAGACAGCCTTGACCAAACCCACTTCCGATCTGACCTTTCGCTGTTCGGAAATTAGGGAGCTGATACGCCAACTTGACGATGCACCGGTCGCGGAGCAGAAGGCATCTCACCCACCATTAGAGGGCAGATCGACCGATCCTCTGAAGGGATCGACCGATCCTGTCTGTTCCATCGACAAAGAAGCCAAAGAGGACGGACCGATCGATCTGGACCTTGGAACGATCGGTCCCACTCTTAAAAACCCTTCGAAACCGGAAGAAGATTGGAGCGAAGCGTCTGCACCAAAGCTCGAGCTCAAGCCACTTCCTGCAGGGCTCAAGTATGCGTACCTAGGATCAAACTCCACCTACCCGGTCATCATCAATGCCAATCTTAACAACGTGGAGACGGCACTTCTGCTCAGCAAGTTACGCAAGTACCGGAAGGCTTTGGGTTACTCTCTCGACGATATCACCGGTATCTCACCTGAGCTTTGTACGCATCGCATCCATCTCGAGGATCCTTCTAAGTCCTCCATCGAGAATCAAAGACGTTTGAACCCTAATCTTCGGGAAGTGGTGAAGAAAGAGATTCTCAAGCTTCTAGGCGCAGGTGTGATCTATCCTATTTCTGATAGTACTTGGGTGAGTCCAGTTCACGTGGTGCCAAAGAAAGGAGGTGTAACCGTCGTCGCCAATGAGAAGGACGAGTTAATACCAACTCGTACAGTTACGGGCCATCGGATGTGTATCGACTACCGAAAACTCAATGCCGCCACAAGGAAGGATCACTTCCCACTCCCGTTCATTGACCAAATGCTCGAGCGCTTGGCTAATCATCCGTACTATTGTTTCCTTGACGGATACTCCGGATTTTTCCAAATCCCAATCCACCCTGATGACGAAGAGAAGACTACTTTCACATGCCCATATGGAACATTTGCATATCGAAGAATTCCTTTCGGATTGTGCAATGCACCTGCCACTTTCCAGCGATGCATGATGTCTATATTCACCGATCTTATCGAAGATATCATGGAGGTATTCATGGATGACTTCTCTGTTTACGGCTCATCGTTCTCTTCATGTCTATCCAATCTTTGCAAAGTTTTACAACGATGTGTGGATAAGCACTTGGTTCTCAATTGGGAGAAATGTCAATTCATGGTCACCGACAGAATCGTTCTAGGTCATCGGATATCGGAGAAGGGGATCGAAGTAGACAAGGCGAAGATCGAAGTCATGATGAGCTTGCAACCACCGAAGACGGTAAAAGAGATACGCGGTTTCTTAGGACACGCATGTTTTTACCGGCGATTCATCAAAGACTTCTCTAAGATAGCTTGACCTCTAACCCAGCTACTATGTAAGGATGTCCCATTCATTTTTGATGACAAATGTCAGGAAGCATTTCTCGTCTTAAAGCAGGCGCTTGTATCTGCCCCTGTAGTACAACCGCCTGATTGGACTCTACCTTTTGAAGTCATGTGCGACGCAAGTGATTTTGCCGTTGGTGCGGTGCTAGGACAACGAAAGGATGGTAAACTCCATGTCATCTATTAGGCTAGTCGAACGCTAGACGGGGCGCAGACGAACTACGCAACCACAGAAAAGGAACTCCTCGCGATCGTATTTGCTTTCGAGAAGTCTCGATCTTACTTAGTAGGTTCGATGGTCATAGTTCATTCTGATCACGCTGCACTCCGTTATCTGCTTTCTAAGAAAGACGCCAAGCCCAGACTCCTGCGCTGGATTCTCCTCTTACAAGAATTTGATCTCGAAATCTGCGACAAAAAGGGGATAGAAAATGGAGTTGCCGATCACCTTTCCCGCCTGAAGGTTGAAGCGGACATTCCTATCGATGACCGAATTCCGGTGGAAAACGTATACGTGATCTCCTTCCTAAACGAGCGTTACAAACCCGTCGCCGATGCTAAGGCAATTTCTCAAGCCGTTAACGACATTCCTTGGTACGCTGACTACGCCAACTATCTATGTGGCGGAGATGAACCCCGAACTTCACCGGATATGCGAAGAAGAAGTTCTTACGGGATGTACGACATTACTTCTGGGACGAGTCATACCTCTACAAGCATTGTGTAGACGGGCTCTATAGGAGATGTGTCGCCGAATCTGAGATGAATGGTATTCTCTACCATTGCCATGGATCCGCATACGCTGGTCATTTCGCTACATTCAAGACTGCTACGAAGGTCTTACAAGCCGGATTATGGTGGCCTACTCTGTTTCGTGATGCACATACTTACGTCTCCAAGTGTGACACATGCCAACGACGAGGGAATATGAGTAAGCGAGATGAGATGCCTCAGAATTACATTTTAGAGATCGAAGTCTTTGACTGTTGGGGAATCGATTTCATGGGACCTTTCCCTTCTTCTTATGGGAATGAGTATATCCTAGTTGTAGTCGATTACGTCTCTAAGTGGGTGGAAGCTATAGCCAGCCCGACCAACGATCATAGGGTGGTTCTCCATCTTTTCAAGCACGTGATTTTTCTATGTTTTGGCATCCCTAGAATCGTTATCAGCGATGGCGGGTCACACTTTATTAATAAGACATTCGCCGGCCTCCTTCGGAAGTATGGTGTCACCCACAAGGTCGCTACACCGTACCACCCTCAGACAAGTGGACAAGTGGAGGTCTCTAATCGGCAAATCAAAGCCATTTTGGAACGCACAGTGAATAGTACACGCAAAGATTGGTCACTGAGACTTGATGACGCGTTATGGGCTTATCGGATGGCGTACAAAACACCAATTGGTACTACGCCATTTACAATGGTCTACGGGAAGGCTTGTCATTTGCCAGTTGAATTTGAGTACAACTCGTTTTGGGCCACAAAGCAAATGAACTTCAACACGAAGACTGCCGCAGAGAGACGCATGATCCAGCTGAATGAGCTCGACGAGATTCGAATGAATGCTTATGAGAGTACTCGGATCTATAAGGAACGCACTAAGGCTTGGCATGACAAGAAGATTGTTCCTAAGTACTTTGCAGTTAATGATCGAGTTTTGCTCTTTAATTCTCGATTGCGACTTTTTCCTGGGAAATTGAAATCTCGCTGGACTGGCCCATATCTAGTCACAGAAGTTCGTCCCTATGGTACTGTGGTCCTTGCGCGTAAAGATGGGAGTGAATTTATTGTCAACGGGCAACGTTTGAAGCAATATCTTGCCGACGAAGTGATAGAACAGCCCCAGTCACTTCATTTGGTTGATGCTCCACCTGCCTAGGCACATCATACGGTCGAGCTTACGACCTAAACCAAGCGCTGAATGGGATGCAACCCATTGTGAACCATATCTACACGCAGAATATGCGCATTCTCCAGGTTCATCTGTGTTACATTTTTGACTTGGATTTTTCTTACACACCGGGACGGTGTGAAGTAAGTCTGGGGGAGGAATGTAACCATCACTTTTATCTTATGTCTTTTTGTTTTTATTTGAGTCGTTTTATTGAGTCAAAATAGTTGGAACTTGGAACTTCTTTTGTGAATCGTGTGTTCGTACTAACGTCTTCTGCTATTCGTCATGATTATTCTTTTTAAGAGCCGAAGATTTGAACGCCATAGCCGAACAACTCACCAGAAGTCCCTATCTCTTGGAAATCCGATTGACTTGGCGTTGACTCCACCCATGATAAGACGCTAATTTGGACTTAATCTTCTCAACTTGGGGCTTGGTATGCATCAAACGCGACCTCTGACTCAAGCTTTCCAAGACGCGCATAACTTCGAAAAAGTATGGATTCCCCTCTCTTCTCCTGAAAAAGAAAAAGAAGAAAAAGAGAAAAAGAAAAGAAAAGGGATTTGGTAAACAAAGAAGTGGGCCGAGGGATGTGTGGTTACCCCCTTGCATACTTCGGACTCATGAAAACCAACCCCGGGCTAAAAAGAAAAGGAGATCGATAGAAAAAATAAAATGATACCCTAGAAAAGTAGGGAGAAATCGATCTCAAAAGAGTAAAAGAGAAGAGGAGGAAAGGAACCATAAGAAGAATGACTTGGAAGCTAGAGGAAGGTAAGCGTCTACGCGATCTTTGATCGATACCCCCTCGTTGAGACCGCACGCTTGTAAAGAATGAATGTAGGGAGTCAACAAGGGAGATTTTGGAGCTTCCTTGAGATCTCGGGACATCAGTACGGAGAGTTGCTAAGTTAATGGTTAGTACATGTTGTAAGCTCAATTCTTTGAGTGATGGATTCACGGAAGATGTACGGAGATTCTCGAGAAGTTGTAAGTTCTTGTTTTCAAACCTTTCCCTTTAAGATTTCGGATTGTTCTTGCTTGAGGACAAGCAAAGATTCAAGTCTGGGGGAATTGATGAGTCTTATTTTTATCGTTTTTAATCTACGTTTTAGGATTATTATTTGAGTCAACTAACCTATATTAGATAGATATTAGGACTATATGTTTCACTTAGTGTATTTCAGGTCTGAGAAGCAAATATTGGAAAAGAAAGAGTTTTGGATCATTTTGGATGCAATTATTCATATGAAGATGCAGAGTCCAGCAGACCCGTCAGAAGTATGGCCTCAGACGAAGACCTTCCCACCGTTGGATCGTTCTGATACTTTTATACAAGATAGCGACGGATGTTAGCTTTCATCTCCAAGTGGTTTCATGGGAATCCAACGGTGCAATCAAGAGTTATGGCCGATTTACTGAAGACATGTCAACCAGCTGACGAAGCCGACGCAGACGAGAGTCGGGATCGACCGATCCACAATTGGATCGATCGATCCTAAGAAAAATTTCGGCCCAAGCCCATGAAGACATGGACCGATCGATTCGGTCCATAGATCGATCGGTCCACCGCCTCTTTTGCCTCTTCTCCAAGACTTTCCATTTCTTTCTTTCCTTTTGTTGCTCTCCCTTTTACGATATAAAGGGGGGCTCGCCCCTTGTATTACACACACCGAAAAATCAGAATTCATTTTTACTACTTTTCTTTAGTTTGTGGGCAAGAGACCTAAAAGCTCTCTAGCTCCTTTTTAGTTTTATTTTAGGAAATAAAGATGTTTTCATTTATTGAATGCTTTGTTTCCTTTTCCATGTCTGAGTAGTTTCCTTATTAGGTTTAGGGTTTCGGAAGGGATGTGATGAATTCGCTAGGTTGTTAGTCCGAGAATTTAGATTATTAGTTCTTCATCTACTGTTGTTATTAATGCTAGAATTAGACTGATCACCTAGTTCTAAGATCTTAGGCGATTAAACTAGGCACGAGAGTGGTGTTTAGTCGCTAGCATTAACATTAGGCGAGCAAGATTTCTTAGCTTGGCAAGCGAAAAGCTCTTGTTTTGATATCTTGTGAACATATCAATCTTGTTATGTTCAAGCTATCTTGTGGGCGACTACCAGATCAAGCTATCCAAGATTGATATGTTAACAAGATATCAAAACAAGAGCTTTCGCGTGCCAAGGTATGAAATCTTGCTTGCCTAATGTTGATTCTAGCAACTAAACACCACTCTCGTGCCTAGTTTAATCGCCTAAGATCTTAGAACTAGGTGATCAGTCTAATTCTAGCATTAAGAACAACAATAGATAAAGAACTAATAATCTAAATTCCCGGACTAACAACCTAGCGAATTTATCACATCCCTTCCGAAACCCTAAACCTAATAAGGAAACTACTCAGACATGGAAAAGGAAACAAAGCATTCAATAAATGAAAACATTTTTATTTCCTAAAATAAAACTAAAAAGGAGGTAGAGAGCTTTTAGGTCTCTTGCCCACAAACTAAAGAAAAGTTTTTAGAATGAATTCTGATTTTTTCGGTGTGTGAAATACAAGGGGTGAGCCCCCCTTTATATAGTAAAAGGGAGAGCAACAAAAGGAAACAAAAGAAATGGAAAGTCTTGGAGAGGAGGCAAAAAGAGGCGGTGGACCGGTCGATCCATGGGCTAGATCGATCGGTCCTCATCTTCATGGGCTTGGGCCAAAATTCTTCATAGGATCGATCGATCCAATTGTGGATCGGTCGATCCCAACTCTCGTCTGAGTCGCCTTCGTCAGCAGATTGACATGTCTTCAGTAAATTGGCCATAACTCTTGATTGCACCGTTGGATTTCCATGAAACCGCTTGGAGGTGAAAGCTAACACCCGTGGCTATCTTGGTAAAAATATTAACAAGATCTAACGGTGGGAAGGCATTCGTCTGAGGCCATACTTCTGACGGGTCTTCTGGACTCTGCATTTTCATATGTATAATTGCATCCAAAATGATCCAAAACTCTTTCTTTTCCAATATTTGCTTCTCAGACCTAAAATACACTAAGTAAAGCAAATAGTCCTAATATCTATCTAATATAGGTTAGTTGACTCAAATAATAATACTAAAACATAGATTAAAAACGATAAAAATAAGACTCATCAGTCTCAGGAAGAAGAAGAAGAGTCGAGTGAAGAGGGGTTGAAAACCGTGGACATCAACTGGTCCACTCTATCTTGCGATTTTGCATAATATCCTGCATTCTCGCAATTATCTGGTAACCCTAAACACTCTTACTCCACCCCTAAACACTAAATGCCTCCCAATACCAAGCGCCGTCTACCCTGAATGATATCCTTTGAGTAAGAGAGCCACGCCAATTTTAACGAATGTAGAGAGTTAATTGACGTGAAGTCTTAGTTCTTTTGTAGGTATGGAGTCGACGGATCAGAGTCGAGAAAGTTGTGGGAATATGGTGAGAATGTTCTAACTTGAATTTCTGTAATTAGGAATCCTCCGGGCATTGTTTAGCCCACGGTTTTTGATGCTAGAGGAGTTCCCACGATTTTGAGATTTCCTATTAGGGCTTAGCTGTCTCGTTTGCTTGAGGACAAGCAAAGTCTAAGTCTGGGGGAGTTGATAACATCGTATTTTGACCTGTTTTAACTATGGTTTTGTCTATGTTTTTGTAAGGATTTTAGACCTGAGAGGTACTTTAGAGGTTGGTTTCCAGTATTTGGAGTTTCAGGTAGCTTTTACGCATTTTAGGGCAAATGGGCCTAAAATGAGCATAATGGACTTTCCGGACAGTTTTGGACCGTCAAATGTATCGCATCCGTTGGAGATCTTCCCTTCAGCCAAATTTGGACTTCTTGGTGCCATTGGAAAGCTTAAAGAGTTAAGACTCACCTCAAAGTGGAATTACCCAATTTGAAGTTGCCAATCACAAGTTATGATCGGATGAAGAGAGCCCTGTCCAGCCACGCAACCAGGCCATGGGCCTGCGGCCAAGAGCCTCTTCACCGCACAGCCAGACCCCGACCATGAAGCCAGGAGCCTTCCCACCGCACACTGAGAGCCCAACCATGCGGCCAGCCCAGTCCGAAAGTCACTTACCCAAAACGCCGAGTTTTGACGGAGGAAGCCCAAACCCTAATTTGAGTCGCCCTAATACTCTATAAATACCGTGTTCTCGCCTCCTTTCATAAGAGAGGCCAGAGAGGAAGCAAGAAAGGAGAGAGCAAAACCCTAGCCGTCTCCAAGGAGCCGCCGCCCTCCTCCCTTTGAAGATATTCTCTTGTTTCATCCTTCTTTTCTCTTTTCTAGTACTTTTTGCTTGTTGGGGAGACGCGTTAGCTTCTGTATTCATTAGAGAAGTTTTCTCCGAACCCCCTTGATATTTCGATTTGCTTTAATAGATCTATTTATGATTGCTTTGATGATTTCGTTTAACATGTGTGAGTAGTTTCTTTGTTGGGTTTGATGGGGTGATTTGAAAGGGTTCTCATGTTTTCGTTGTTTGCTTAGGTTATTAGATCTGTAGGGTTTATTCCGCGACTCTATCTTCTAGTTTATTATCACCGCGCATAGAACAGGATTGATCTCCCTTAGTACAAGCGATATCTTAGATAAAGCCTATTCTCCAAAAGCCTTTAGGAGTTATTGGACCCAGCTAGGAAGACTGACCGAGCTAATCTCTGTATGTACTAAGGTATAGGGGTTAGTGTTAACGTCTAGGACATATCGAACTTATTCATTATGCAAACTCCATGCCTCTAAAAGAGAGCGACCAGGACACAGTCGGGTCTGTGGTTGTTTAGGAGCCAGTAAGCGAACATAGGATGGCTCAATTTAGTGTTCGAGTTAGTGAGTCAAATAAACCAAGTAATAGATCAATACTTAGCAAACCCTGAGAGTGTGAGACCATGGAGATGTTCCCTTGACCGCCCAACGCCTTTTAATATTGATAGCAACCTGTTTAGTCATAGTGTTTAGTTCTTTTAGCATTTTTTTAGTTTTCTTAGTTTAGTTATAGCTTCCCTAGTTAGAAGTCTTTAGTTTTAGTTAGCTTTCCTTCTAGTTTAGTTTAGTTAGTTTAGTCTTAGTTTAGCTTAGAATTAGGACAATCCTAGGAGTGACACTTTGAACCAGTCACAACTTCCTCGGGTGGATCGATACCCTAAGTACTGCAATAGATTGGTTGTGCAGTTGCGATCTTTTTATTTGTTTTGCTGAAGGTTAAAAACCTAAACTGATTTTAGGTGAAACCCAGTGAGGCTATTAATCCAGCCCCATCAAATAGCGTATATGTTCTCCTCCGGAAGACTGTCATCTATTGGGGTCTCTTCTTCAATCCTCATGCGAGACAGATGGTCGGCGACTCCATTGTCCGCTCCTTTTCTGTCTCTCACCTCTATGTTGAACTCTTGAAGTAAGAGAATCCATCTTATGAGCCGCGTCTTCGCATCTTTCTTGGACATTAGATATCTAATTGTAGCATGGTTCGTGCGAACAATCACCTTTGAACCAACTAGATATGACCGAAACTTCTCAAATGCAAAAACAATGGCCAGAAGCTCCTTCATGAACTCAGACACTAATGTAGAACTATCAACTATCGTCAGCTAGAACCTAAACCAAACAGAAATCCAGACCTAGACTAGTAAGGCTTTCAATCGTGAGGTTTGCATTAACGCGAGCAAGTCTGATATTAGTTCACAACATCCTCCTGAGACTCTATAGTCAAAGCGAACACAAGAGAATTCAATCAATTTCTCTCCTAAACTAGGTCCAATAACACTATAAGGATTCCGCCGAATAGTACTATATAAGATATCGCTTTTTAGAGTTACAAATCCCTTCCAAGCGTAGTTAAAACAAGTTAGGAGAATGAATCAAAACAAACCAGAAGATCTATCAACCTAAACAATCGATGAACCCATGGAAAACCCTTTGAATCACCCCATCAAACCCAACAAAGATACTACTCACTAGTCATGGAAGAAAACATCAAAACGACTATGAGATGATCAACAACAATGATAATCGAATAGATTATGAGACAAATAGGGTTCAGAGAAACTTCTCTTAGAGTTACGGAAGAAACCGTCTCCCTAAAGTCGATGAGAAAGATAAGAGAAGAGATGAGAAGAGAAGAGAAGGAGATAACAAGTAAAGTTCTTCAAAGCCTTCATGAATTTCGGTGGGAGCTGCTCAGAGGCTACAAGAGACGTCTAAGAAGCTGTAAAACCTAATGAGAGGTGAGCCCCCTCATATTTATAGAGTTTGGAGGCCTCGAGAACTAGGTTTAGGGTTTTATCGTCAAAACTCGGTGTTTTGGGGTCGTTTTGGAGCAAGTGACTTTGCAGGACTTCAGGTTACACACACGGGCTCTGGTGGTGCGTTGAGGGATGGTTTGGTCGCACACACGGGCCCTGTTGGTGCGGTCAAAAGGGATTTGGCCGCATCCCCAGAGTTGGTCGTGCGGCAGGACATGTCCCTCTTTAATCGATCATAACTTTTGATTGGCTGATTCTTTTTGCTTGTTTCCACTTGGCTTCTTTAAACGTGACAGAGTGCTGACTAAGTCTCTGAATCCTCGTCAATTCCTCTTCACTGATTGCCAATTCTTCCTCAGGATCTCTTTGATGTCTGGCGAGCCACTTCTCGACATAGAGCTCGAGCTATGGTATGAGGGCTCGGACGGTTCCTCTTCTTCTTTGCTTCCTTCCTAGGGTTCCTGTAGTACTTCATGAAATCGTCTTCTGGGTCCTTGTCTTCCTCTGACCTTCTGCGAGATCTCCCACCGGCACTATCGTCTTATTCCTTCTCTTCTTGAGACTCCTCGAATTGGTCTGCCCACTCATCTTCACTTTCTTCATCATCCAAGGTCCTTCTCTCTCTGCTCTGCCTCGTTGGCAAGTTATCATAGGGTGAAGTTGCATCGCTTATCTCCATGGAGTGAGATCCTTCTCCATCTGAATAGTTCATCTGCCCAAAATTTTCGATAAACCTGGGGCTAGGGTTTTGATTTCTTCAGAGAAGCTTGGGATAGCTTTCTTGTCTCTGAAGTCTCTATCTTGGCCACAATCTTGTGAGATGTAAGAGACAACCTTACATTCTTTTATAGGTCCAAGATTTCTTATTCCTACTAGGCTTTTTAGAAGATTTCCTATTTTACCAGGGTTTTGTAGAAATTTTCTTTTTTCATCAGGAGTTTCCTTTTCTTCTTTTTCTTCTTCTTTCCCTCCATTCTGAATTAAAAGTTTTCCTATTAGGGTAGTGAGTTTATCCAGTTTACTATCCAGCTTATCCACTCGCACGGTTACTCGCATTTCTCCGTTTAGGGTTAGCTTGTGACAAAAGTCACAATAGGTTCTCAACCTTTCAAGCTTTTTATTCTATTCCTCACGGTAATGGTTTTCTTTATCCACGCTCTCTGTGTTGTTGGCTAGATCACGGCTTAATCCTCGCACTACTGCTTCGCCGGCTATGATCCTTCGAAAGATTCTCTGCACTTTAGTCTTTACCGCTTCCATTCTGTTGATACCGGATCCCGAGCCTAGGATTGAGCCCAAGATAAAAGGCCCAATCACTTTGTTAACATCATCAAAAGAGCACAGAAGAAGAAAGAGCTCGGAAGGAGAGAGAGAGAGAGAGAGCTCGGAAAAGAAGGGTATAAGAAGAAAGGCTCAATAGTCGAAACCCATGAAGAATTCAAATGAAACCGTTATAAGAATAAAGACGAGATCAAAACCGAAGCAATTAATGATAATAATTGCAATAAATGTAATTAATGTCTTAGGAATAAGGGTATAAATATGAGAGAATCCCAATGTAAAAGGAGACAAAATTTTTGGCAATAATACTTATACTTACTGATCAATATGTCAAATAATTAAACTTAGAATACACTATACCAGATCAAATACGGTAATCATCGTAGTACTTTAGGGTCGAATCCACAGAGACCAGAGATGCACTTTAAAATAAATTGATCAAATTAAGCTAAGACAAAATATTATAAGAGTTTGTTTTTCTATCAACCTAAAAGAAATTAATTAAAGCAATAATAATAAACAAATATTAGGCATAGGGAAACCATACGGGATGTGACAAAACAATTAAATCAATTAATTAGAAATATTAAGATACGTTCTTGAACTCAATTCACAATTATAAAGGCAAGTCGCTATCGCGTAAATACCTAACTTAGCAATACTAAATCAGAACATAAACCATCGTTTGATTCTAACAAAGTAAGACTAGCATTAACAAACAAGATTGATATGTTCACAAGGTGCCACGACTTCAACCATCGTTGGCCATGGATCACCTTGCTCGACTATGCTAAGTTCCGGAGACTAAACAACACTTCTGATGTCACGATTAATCAACCTAGAATCTAGAACAAGTTAGCTACTCAAGTCCTAGCATTAAGAACAACATAAAAGAAGAACCATAAAATAAATTCTCAAACTAACAACCCAACAATCGGTCACATCTCTTCAGAAAAACCCTACCCTAATAAGGGAACTACTCAAGCATAGAAACAAGAACAAAGATGATCATAAAAGGAAACATCTTTATTAAAGAACTAAACTTAAAAATAAAACTAAAAGAATGTATTGAGATGTGAGATCTCTTACAAACTTAAAAAGCTGTAGAATGAATTGTGTGTGAGATACAAGGTCGAGCCCTCCTTATATAGGAAAAGGGGAGAGCAAGAAATGGAAAGAACAAAAATGGAAAAACTTGGAGAGTCGGCAAGCGCGAACCGATCGATCTGTGGGCTGGATCGGTCGGTGGGCTGGATCGGTCGGTCTTGTGTCCTTCGTGGGCTTGGGCTTCGGCCTTCATTGGACCGATCGATCTGTGGGCTGGATCGATCGGTCCGTCTTCATTTCTTCATGTTTGACCGACTTCTTCACACTTGGTCCATTTTCATGCTTAACTGATCCAAATTCTCTTCTTTTCCAATAAATGCTCTTTAGACCTGTAAATCACTAAGTGAAGCAAATAGTCCTAAAATCTATCTAATATAGGTTAGTTGACTCAAAATACAAATCTAAAATAAAGACTAAAAATGATAAAAATAAGACTCATCACTTACTACTTTTCCTAGAGCAAATTATTGTTAATTCTTATTCATTTTCTTTACTTTCTGATGCGGTCCAGAAGGACCTCTCAGGTTTCACCCAAGCGAACTCAGGCTTTTAAACCTCGGTAAAAACAATTAATGGGCTGCAAGTGCACAGCCTATCGTTTGTAGCACTTGAGGTATCGATCCATAGGGACTAACATATCACACAACGAATCAGCAAGAAAAGGATATGGCTAAGACTGAATCAAAAAAAGGGGTTTTTGTGGTTTCCTAATACTATGGTCACTACTAAACTATTCTAAACTATTCTGCTACTAAGAATAACTACTACTCTGCGCTAGAGATTACTAAGGACTAACGACTAACTAGGGAAGGGATGATAGCTAAGATTTTCTTATCAATTAAACTAGACGCTGGGAGGTAAGGGGATCTCTAAGGGAAATGGATCAGGATGTTCTAGGGACTAGGGTTGGTTCGTTCACGTCTTAGGGTTCCAAACTACGAGACATTAAAGATGAACGCTTCACTTTTGATGCGCATACACGAGCACTAACAACCTAATGACCAATAGTTCACCGGCTTTCGAGAAGTTAGGCAAGCATTAAAGATAGGCTCGATGCGTTAATAAAGTAGATATAAATAGCGTTGGCCAGGGTTGCACTACTAAACTCGTCTAGGCTAGATCCGGACCCCTAAGCTACAAAAGGCCAAAGTTACCTGAGATCAATCACCGATGGTTAAACTAATGAAAGCATTAAAATCGAACCTAGAACGAAGAACAACTATGAACGGACCAGATCCCTTATCGCCTAGTCACTGACCCATAAACCCTTTCGAGAAACCCCTAAATCCCAACAAAGAAACTACTCACACATAGCGGATCCAATCATTAAAGCAATTAAAGGGAAAGTAAAGAGCATAAATAGATAGATAGGATAGGGTTTCAACAAAGGTTCAGATCCGATCTCTTAGCAACAAGTGTAAAGAGACTAGATCTTTCTCCTAACGAAGTAAAAGCAATAGAACAGAAACAGAAACGAAGAGATCTAACAACAGGGGCTGAGAGAGACGTCCAGGGAGGCTCTCAAAGTCTTCAAGTCTTCTCTCTAGGGCTGCTACGAGTTATGGAGGGCGGCGGCTGCTTCTAGATCTCCCAACTTCCCAGCATGTCGAAACCCTAGGCCTTGGAGGCTTATATATAGGGTACGGTGCTCAGAATTAAGGTTAGGGTTTGCACCTCCTCGAGTTTGTTTCTTGGGCCAAACGACTTGGGCTTTCGTGTTGCACTTCTTGGGCCTTGAGGCGGTTCAGAATCAAGTCCTGGCCGCACACACGGGCTCTCATCATGCGGTGGACATAGGGTTGGCCGCACAGCCGCGGCCTGGCCGTGCGCCTGGACAGGTCGGTCTTCAATCGGGTATAACTTCTGACTGGTAGCTCCAAATGACTTGATTCCACTTCGAGGTGAATCTTGACTCTTTAAGCTTTCCAATGACACCAAGATCTCCAATCTTGGTTCACAGGAAGGTCTTCAATGGATGCTAAACTTCTGATGATCCGAATCTGTCCTCCAAGTCCTTTTCTTTCCCTTTTCGGTCGTTTTCCTTTGAAACCTGTAAAAACTTTTTGTTCTTGCGAATACTAAGTTATTGGCCTTAATACATCAGAAATGTATCAAAACCTTGTTAAACACTATAGAAAACCATAGCTAAAATGGGCGAAAATACGGTGTTATCAACTCCCCCAGACTTAGACTTTGCTTGTCCTCAAGCAAACAAGAAAGTAAAGTCATGGAAAAGAGGTTTGAAAATCACGGGAACTACTTACCTTCCGGGTTATCCTCTCTGCACTCCTCACTGCCTGATGTCCGGAACTTCCATCTGTTAGTTTCCATGAGAGTCATCGATTTCTCCTTAATCAATCCCACGGTTCTCCGGCATCTCCAAACTCTCCATTGTCATCTCTTTACATAAATTAAGCATAATAAAATGGTGAGATCTTACCAAGGGAAAATTGATTGGAGGCATGTAGGTCTTTTCCAAGCCGAGACTCTCTTCGTAAGTTCCACCTCTTTCTCTTTTCTCACTTCCAAGGGATCGATTTCTCCCTACTTTTCTAGGGTATCATTTTATTTTTTCTATCGACCCCTTGCTCTTTATTTGGGACAGGCTCCCATGAGGTCCGAAGTATGCATGGTGGTTGCCACATCATCCCTCGGTTCACTTCTTTTTGACCTATATCCTCTTTCTCTCTTTTCTTTTATAGAATAGACTTCCATGAGGTCCAAAGTATGCCCGGGTGTAGCCGCACATCCCTTGGTTCACTTCCGTCGTCTTCTCTTTTCTTCTTTTTTTTTTTTTTTTTTTTTTTTTTTAGAGTATTGAAGGGAAGAGTGAGGGGACCATACTGATGAAGAAGTGCAATGTCTCGTGAGGCTCGGAGTAGAACTCTACTCAACTATATCTCAGATCCCAAGGCTCGACAATTAAGTCCGGTTTAAGTCCTATAAAGGTTAGAGACAACGTTAGATCATCTGGATATCCATCGAACATGGGTCTTTGGGGATTGTCGAATCAGCTCACGGCCTATCCAAACTTGGCTCCGTAGTCAAGCGTGATCAAGAGTGGAGTGTTAATCAAATCAGATAAACCGTTAGAATAAGATTGTAATTCCCTACTAAATTTGACTCAATAAAAACGACTCGATAAAAAGAAATTCAATATTGATGTAAAAATGGAAAATTTCGCAAGTCAACAAGAGTAAAAGGTAAAATCATTAGTAAAGGATGAACATCCCCCCAGACTTAAATCACACCGTCCTCGGTGTGAAAAAGAAAGAGAAGAGGATGATAATCATAAATTTAAAGATAGAGTTAAGAACGATGTCACCGTAATAATGATGGAACGTCTTCCCCCAGACTTAAATTGTTGCCAATTCTTGTCCGGTGGAGACGGTGGAGTGATGGTGTGGCGGTAGTGGATAGTGACTGTCCGTAATTCTTTCTCCCAATGCTAGATTTCCTTTCCTTGCTTGTATATTCTTGTTACAAAACCTAAAACCATCAATAACGAATTAGAAAAACAAAAACCAAAGATAAAATCCTAATATAAATAAATAGATAGATAGATATAGTTATGTTAATGGTATGGTCGTGGTTGTAGATCCACTCAATGTGTCCGTGATTAAGATCATAAAGGACGAATGACATCGCTGGGACGGATGGCTGGCTTGTCGCGGGCTGGAGATCCGATCATGACGGCTTAGGACCGCGGGTACGTGACCCGTGTGGTCGGTCGATCGGCCGATCGTTATTCCCGGTTTGCTCGTCCGTCTGTCGCTCGGCCGCACGCTCAGCTCCCGACCGTGCGGTCAGAGGCCTTGCTGCCGCGGGCTGGTGGCTTGGTCATGCGGCAGGGACTGGGTCGCCAAGTCTGAGAGACTCTTCCGTGTGGCGACCAAATCTTCCTGCTTACTTCCTTTCGACAAAGATAAGAGACACATCAAAGCATAAGGCATAAACAAAACCAAAAACCAAAAATCAAAAACATAACCTAATGATGGGTTGCCTCCCATCCAGCGCTTTGTTTAACGTCGTTGAGCTCGACGTTGGTGTTCTTCTTAGACTTGAGAAATGTCAATAAGCGCGATTGTCTCTCGCCCGCTCTTTCCCACTTCTACGAGGTAGGGCTTGAGACGCTGTCCATTCACGACAAATTCCCCTTTGTTGTTGTCGTAGAGGACTACCGCTTCGTATGGTTTTACTTCCTTGATTCTGAATGGTCCGGACCATCTCGACCTCAATTTTCCAGGGAAAAGTTTAAGCCGAGAATTAAAGAGCAGAACCTGGTCGTTTGGCGAAAAAGATCTTGGGATAATCTTTTTGTCATGGTACTGCTTGGTCCTCTCCTTGTAGATCCTTGAGTTTTCATACGCGTTATTACGAATCGCGTCTGGTTCATTAAGCTGTAGTAGACGTCGTTCCGCGGCTGTCTTGATGTTGTAGTTAAGCTCCTTTACGGCCCATGCTGCTTTATACTCCATCTCGACCGGAAGATGACAAGCTTTCCCGTAGACGATGTGGAAGGGCGTGGTTCCTAAGGGCGTCTTGAATGCAGTTCTGTATGCCCAGAGTGCGTCATCAAGCTTTTGTGACCAATCCTTCCTTGTTTTAGAAGTCGTCTTCTGGAGGATGGACTTGATCTCCCTGTTGGAAATTTCCACTTGCCCGCTCGTCTGTGGATGGTAGGGGGAGGCGACCTTGTGTTGGATGTCGTTTTTCTTAAATAGGCTCGCGAGGGTTTGGTTGTTGAAGTGCTTACCACCGTCGCTTATCACCACTCTAGGAACCCCGAACCGTGGGAAAATAATCGACTTGAACATCTTTATCACCACCTGCGAATCATTTTTGGGGCTCGCTATCGCCTCTACCCACTTAGAGACATAGTCAACAGCCACAAGAATATATTCATTACCGTTAGAATTTGGGAAGGGTCCCATGAAATCGATGCCCCACACATCGAAGACTTCCACTTCCAAGATGAAGTTTTGCGGCATTTCATTTCTCCTGCTTATATTTCCCATCCGTTGGCAAGCGTTGCATCTGGATATGAAGGCGTGTGCATCTTTGAACATGCTTGGCCACCAAAATCCTGCCTGCAAAACTTTCGAGACGGTTTTAAAAGTGGCGAAATGACCTGCGTAATAAGAACCATGACATCCAAAAAGGATGCCCTCAACATCTTCTTCCGGAACACATTTTCGAAATAGCCCGTCGCTACACTTCCTGTAGAGAAAAGGCTCATCCCAAAAGTATCTTCTGACTTCCTTTAAAAACTTCTTCTTGTTATACCCAAAGAATCGCGGTGGTTCTACATCTGCTGCGAGGTAGTTCGCGATGTGACGGTACCAAGGTGTGTTTAAGGGTTGTCGCTTCGCCTTAGGTGGTTGCGGCGGCGTGGTCGTCGCGGTCGAGTGCCTGGCTGGCACGGCTTCGATAGCGTATATGTTCTCCTCCGGAAGGCTGTCATCTATCGGGACTTCTTCTTCAATTCTCATTCGAGACAGATGGTCGGCGACACCGTTGTCCGTCCCCTTCTTGTCCTTAACCTCTATGTCGAACTCTTGAAGTAAGAGAATCCATCTTATCAGCCGCGGTTTTGCATCTTTCTTTGACATCAGGTATCTTATTGCAGCGTGGTCCGTGTGAACAATCACTTTCGAACCAACCAGATATGATCGAAACTTCTCAAATGCGAATACAACAGCCAGGAGTTCTTTCTCCGTTGTGGCGTAGTTACATTGGGCTTCGTCCAGTGTCCTGCTCGCATAGTATATCACATTGAGCTTCTTGTCTTTCCTTTGTCCTAGCACTGCTCCTACTGCGTAATCGCTCGCGTCGCACATGATCTCGAAGGGCAGCTCCCAATCCGGCGGCTGAACGACTGGGGCCGAGATAAGTGCACTCTTAATCTTGCGGAAAGCTGCAAGGCATTCTTCATCAAATTTGAAATCCACGTCTTTGCAGAGGAGACGCGTTAGAGGCCTCGCGGTTTCAGAAAAGTCCTTAATAAAACGCCTATAGAATCCTGCATGCCCAAGGAAACTCCTTATTCCCTTCACATTTGTTGGCGGCTGGAGACTCATCATCACCTCGATCTTCGCCTTGTCGACTTCAATCCCTTTATCCGAAATCTTGTGCCCGAGTACTATGCCATCCCTCACCATGAAGTGACACTTTTCCCAGTTCAGTACAAGGTGCTTCTCTTCACACCTATCCAAGACTTTACCGAGATTCGCCAAACATGCCTGAAATGATGACCCATACACTGAGAAACCGTCCATGAAGACTTCCATGAAATCTTCGATATACTCTGTGAATATGGACATCATACACCGCTGGAAAGTGGCTGGGGCGTTGCACAAAGCGAAAGGCATTCTTCGATAGGCAAACGTCTCGTATGGGCATGTAAACGTGGTCTTTTCTTGGTCTTCCGGGTGGATTGGGATCTGAAAGAACCCCGAATATCCATCCAAAAAGCAATAGTACTGATGGTTTGCTAACCTTTCCAACATTTGGTCGATGAAGGGAAGAGGGAAGTGGTCTTTCCTGGTTGCCGCGTTGAGCTTCCTGTAGTCTATGCACATCCGATGTCCTGTGACGGTCCTTGTCGCGATAAGCTCGTCATTATCGCCCTTGACAACCATCATACCTCCCTTCTTAGGTACAAAATGGACCGGACTGACCCAGGCACTGTCAGAGATGGGAAAAATGATTCCTGCCTCTAAAAGCTTCATTATTTCCTTCTTGACCACATCTTTTAAATTCGGGTTGAGCCTTCTCTGATGCTCAATCGAATTCTTCGCTCCTTCTTGGAGATGAATCATGTGCATGCATAGATCCGGAGAAATCCCCGGAATATCCTCAAGAGAATATCCTAAAGCTCTCCTATGCTTTCTTAGTACCGAGAGAAGCATATCCGTCTCAACACTATTCAAACCAGCGTTAATAATAACAGGATACGTGGAGTTTCGCCCAAGAAAAGCATACCTAAGACCAGCGGGAAGTGGCTTAAGTTCAACTTGGGGCGCTCTAGACTCTATCCAGGGATTAGAAATTGCTGGAATATTTCTCTGAGGTGCAGACGTTCTATGACCTTCCATCCTAGTGAAGTCAGCGCCTGATTCTCCAAGGTCATTGTTCAAATCAAGGATCCTTTCACAGGCTTCCTCCGCGTCATTGAGGATATTGTACTCGTCATTTACCTGTGTCAGAACCACTTCCATGGGATCGTCAAGTAGGAGTCTCCCGTAAACCTTTTTCGTCGCTCTGTCTGCCTCGTCGACCCAGAAAGCTTCACAACCTGCTGCAGACGTCGTCATTGCCTTATGCATATCGAATTTCATGACGGAGCCTCCTAGATGAAGGTCAATTTTCCCTTTAGGGACATCGATGATCGCCCCAGCCGTAGAAAGAAACGGGCGACCAAGAATTAAAGGGTCCCTAGGCTCCTTAGACAGGTCCAACACCACGAAGTCAGTGGGGATCACGCACCCTTCAATGTTGACTTCTACATCAGTTAGGGTGCCAATCGGGTGGCGGGTCGACCTATCCGCGAGTACCAGCTGAATCCTAGTCTGTTTGAAATCGTCATACCCCAACCGTCGGGCTACAGAATAGGGCATTAGGTTGATGCTAGATCCTAAGTCGCAAAGCGACCGTTCGAACGTCTCCCCGCCTATTTGGGATCCCCTCGCTTTTCGGGAGCGTTGTTTAGCAGTACGGCACTACATTCCTTTGTCATTCTCAGAACACCGTCTTTCAGACTCAGGTCGCTCCCCATCAGCTTCTTCATAAATCTCCTAAGAGGAGGCATGAAAGCACAGGCGTCAACTAAAGATAACCTTATTTGGAGTTGACTTACAAGGTCTTTCAGCTTGGCGTGTTCCTTTTCTCTCTTCGAGTCCTTCATGGCACTTGGGAAAGGTATCTTGGCCTGGTGTACAAGTCCCGGCGGAGGCGGCGGAGCGCCCTGGGGTGGCGTCTCTTGGCAGACTAGTACTCGCCTCCTCTTTATCCTTCGGGTACTCCGGTTCCTTGTAAGCTAGCCCGCTCCTTAACGTGATGGCATTCAATGTTGCGTCTGCTTTCGGCTCCTTTTCCTTCGCGATCAAGCGTATGATAGGTCCTGCAAGATATGTTATGGTTTCCCGGACCTTTATTTCTATCCTTGACACGCAGGACCCAATCGTCTCGGCTTTTTGGCTTAGGGAGTCTCGGACGTCTTCGAATTTGGAGGTGATGTCCTTCGCTAACGCTTCCTGGCAGGTTTGAAACTTATGTATCATGAGCTCTAGACAGCTTGGGGCTTCATGATTTGTGATCTCAAGATCCTGCTGGGGTGCGTATGGGCTGGTAAAATAGCATGGCTGCTGAATACCGTAGTCCCACGAGTCGTACCCCCATCCTACGGGAAGATAGTCCTGCGACTCATAAAAGTCAAAGTTATTAGTGCAATAATCGGGCTCACTACCTCCTTCACTGCTGCCTCGGGTGCCTTCTATTCCCTTGGTGAATGAATTAAGCGCAAACGTGGTCCTTTTAACAGGCAGATCTGAGCCCTTTTGTTCCTCTTCCTTCGGCTTTCGGGAGTGTAGACCGCAGCGTTGGTTGTTGTTGTCACTCTCAGCAAGATTATTGATTAGAACGCTGGCTGTCTCAACCGTTCTTTGGGAAAAATCCCCATTACTTGCTGTGTCGAGAGCCATCCGGAATTTCTCTTCAACTCCCAGGTAGAATATGCTCATTAGGTTTTCTTGGGAAAAACCATGGTGAGGGCAATCCCTCTCATATTCTCTGAATCGCTCCCATGCGTCATAGAATGACTCAATGGCTCCTTGTCGAAAATCGAGTATCAAAAGCCTAAGCTTGTTGGTACGAGATTTGGGATAGAAATGCTTGAGGAAGGCCATCTTGCATTCTTCCCATGAGGTTATCGACGCCGGAGGTAAGCTCTTCAGCCATTTTGTCGCCTTTCCTGCAAGAGAAAAAGAGAAAAGAGTACACTTCGTGTAGTCCATGCGGGTCTCGTCTGAGCTAGTCGTGCCGCATATCTCTTCGAAAAGATCAATGTGGTCAATTGGATGCTCTTCAAGGTTCCCGTGGTACTGGTGCTGCTTAACCAGAGTGACAGCATGCGGATTTATCTCCACACTTTGCCCTCGTGGCATAGTCGGTTGTATCGGCGATCGGCTTCCGACTTCCCGATACGGAAGGTCGTGATATCCGATCGTCCTGCTTCGATCGTCGTTTATGGCCCCGAGATCATCTCCCAGAGGTGGCGGATCGTTATGGTGTCCCGGATACAAGTCCCGGCTCGCCATTCTTGAAGTTCCTGAAACCAAAACGAAAGAAATCAAAGCAACAAGAAATAGAGGTTTTTTTTTTTTTTTTTTTTTTTTTTTTTGCTAAAACAAAATGCCTTTAGACAATATCCTAGTCTAAAATTCGTGGGTAATCACAATTAGTCCCCGGCAACGGCGCCAAAAACTTGATGCGGTCCAGAAGGACCTCTCAGGTTTCACCCAAGCGAACTCAGGCTTTTAAACCTCGGTAAAAACAATCAATGGGCTGCAAGTGCACAGCCTATCGTTTGTAGCACTTGAGGTATCGATCCACAGGGACTAACATATCACACAACGAATCAGCAAGAAAAGGATATGGCTAAGACTGAATCAAGAAAAGGGGTTTTTGTGGTTTCCTAATACTATGGTCACTACTAAACTATTCTAAACTATTCTGCTACTAAGAATAACTACTACTCTGCGCTAGAGATTACTAAGGACTAACGACTAACTAGGGAAGGGATGATAGCTAAGATTTTCTTATCAATTAAACTAAACGCTGGGAGGTAAGGGGATCTCTAAGGGAAATGGATCAGGATGTTCTAGGGACTACGGTTGGTTCGTTCACGTCTTAGGGTTCCAAACTACGAGACATTAAAGATGAACGCTTCACTTTTGATGCGCGTACACGAGCACTAACAACCTAATGACCAATAGTTCACCGGCTTTCGAGAAGTTAGGCAAGCATTAAAGATAGGCTCGATGCGTTAATAAAGTAGATACAAATAGCGTTGGCCAGGGTTGCACTACTAAACTCGTCTAGGCTAGATCCGGACCCCTAAGCTACAAAAGGCCAAAGTTACCTGAGATCAATCACCGATGGTTAAACTAATGAAAGCATTAAAATCGAACCTAGAACGAAGAACAACTATGAACGGACCAGATCCCTTATCGCCTAGTCACTGACCCATAAACCCTTTTGAGAAACCCCTAAATCCCAACAAAGAAACTACTCACACATAGCGGATCCAATCATTAAAGCAATTAAAGGGAAAGTAAAGAGCATAAATAGATAGATAGGATAGGGTTTCAACAAAGGTTCAGATCCGATCTCTTAGCAACAAGTGTAAAGAGACTAGATCTTTCTCCTAACGAAGTAAAAGCAATAGAACAGAAACAGAAACGAAGAGATCTAACAACAGGGGCTGAGAGAGACGTCCAGGGAGGCTCTCAAAGTCTTCAAGTCTTCTCTCTAGGGCTGCTACGAGTTATGGAGGGCGGCGGCTGCTTCTAGATCTCCCAACTTCCCAGCATGTCGAAACCCTAGGCCTTGGAGGCTTATATATAGGGTACGGTGCTCAGAATTAGGGTTAGGGTTTGCACCTCCTCGAGTTTGCTTCTTGGGCCAAACGACTTGGGCTTTCGTGTTGCACTTCTTGGGCCTTGAGGCGGTTCAGAATCAAGTCCTGGCCGCACACACGGGCTCTCATCATGCGGTGGACATAGGGTTGGCCGCACAGCCGCGGCCTGGCCGTGCGCCTGGACAGGTCGGTCTTCAATCGGGTATAACTTCTGACTGGTAGCTCCAAATGACTTGATTCCACTTCGAGGTGAATCTTGACTCTTTAGGCTTTCCAATGACACCAAGATCTCCAATTTTGGTTCACAGGAAGGTCTTCAATGGATGCTAAACTTCTGATGATCCGAATCTGTCCTCCAAGTCCTTTTCTTTCCCTTTTCGGTCGTTTTCCTTTGAAACCTGTAAAAACTCTTTGTTCTTGCGAATACTAAGTTATTGGCCTTAATACATCAGAAATGTATCAAAACCTTGTTAAACACTATAGAAAACCATAGCTAAAATGGGCGAAAATACGGTGTTATCACTTTCAAACCATAATTTTGAGTGTTGGATCTAGGATCCACACATTCTTTTGTTAAACTTCTTCGGATCATCCAACGGTCCTATGCACTACAAGAAAAATGAACATTCATAGCACGGAATTTACGCTATAATATGTTATTTATAGCGTTAGAGTAAATGCTGTAATATGTTATTTATAGCGTTAGAGTAAATGCTGGTAGAGGTCACCCCTACGATAGCAAATTTCTAATGCTATGATATATATAGATAACATAGCACGGGATTTACGCTATAATATGTTTTTTTTTAAATAGCTCTTACTATGTGCTACGATAGATCTACATATAATAGCAAAGATCTGATGTTGTGATATATCTTATCATCTCATATTTTTTTGCTATTATATCTTTATCGCTTTCTCAATTTTATTATTTAATTATATATAATTGCGTGCTATTGTTTGGTCTGTCTGATATGTAATAAACATCAAAAACATCAAAATATCATAAACCAAACATCATTTATAAACCAAGCATCAATTCATACATAAATCAAATATGAATCCAATACCTAATTACCATTGTTGCCATTGGAGATAATAAGACGACTAATAACATCATACAAATAGCTTACTTTGTCTTCTAGATCACTGACTCGGTTCTTCAAGTAAGTTAACTCTTCTTCAACGGTTGGTCTTATAGGTTTTCGCTTAGCCACTCTTCGAAAAAGACTTTTATGGTTTTTGTCTATTAGGTTATCGTCTATGTCACTATCCTCAACTACTAGATCTGTTAAAATAACAAAACAAACATTTTAAATCAGAAATCTGCACAAAACAAACAAAGCCAAAACAATAACATATATTTGTTCACCTGAATATGCAGCTTGCGAGTCAGTCATATCATCAATCTTAGAAGAGACTAAGTCATCGATTTTTGTTGATGTCTCTTTCTTAATTTTCAAATCCTTCATACTTTCACTTTCTTTAAGGTTAGAGAATTCAAAACCATCACATGAATCTAGCATCGGTGATTCATAGACATAGCTTGAAAACCAATTACCTAAATAAGGAGGTTTTGATAATCAATTGAAACAAAACATATTAGGTTTGATACAAATAATTAACATATACAGATTTAGAAAGAGTATAAGAGAAAATAGTACTTACCAGAAAATATGGAATCATAAAGATCATTATCTGAAGTGTTCTACACAAAAGTAGATAAATTTAAAAGCTACATAAGGACAACAAGTAATAAAACATTTGCTTACCTCTGTTTTCATTTCATCTCTGAACTTTTTCTCTTGAAAATGAGCTGAATATGAAAAAAGCAAATATCAATAACAATAATAGATGACAAGTGCAACAAAACCAATTGCTGTTTCAGAAAATGAGTTGTTTCCATAATATTCAATTGATATGCTAAGTTGACTATATCATACAAATTGGTGTGATGCCTCTTACCATGAAGATGCGAAAAGTAGTCTCTTTCGTTGTTATGCACCTTTAGACAGATTTTACATTTGTAACTTCACAATATAAAGCACACGAAAAAACAACAATCAAATTAGTCACACCAGATTCAATAATGATCCATAACTAAGTTCAATAATGAACTAAATGTAATAAGTCGTACATAAACATACCTTTCAATTTGATCTATGGCGTCGTTCTGGCCAGAGGCGGCGCCTCTACCACCAACAGGCTTCGAACCCCATTCTCTATACATTGCTTAGTATACTTTGATCTTCTATCACGCTCCCAAACCCTCAAGACCTTTTTCACCTTCTTTCTCCCTTAATATCTGATTTAAACCTGTACTAAAACAACTGGCTTCTTTCTTATCCCTTGCTTGAAACACAGAAGAACAAATTTAGTAAGTAAAATGAGAACTACTGAGTTGAAAAAAAGCTAATCGAGGTATTGAGGTATTGAACACATTTCTAGAGTTTGTTAGAGAAAAAATGGAACCATAAATAACAAATACACACTCTAAAGAACTTAAGCAAGATTGTCTCTGAACTTTAATGACCAAAAACATTACAACTATGTGAAATACTATTAAGAGAAACAAGTTCAGCAAATAAAACAATGTCAAGAAACAAGCAAACCAATTATGAGGCAACTCGTCGAACACCTGGAGGGCATGAAAGCATCATCAGTTTACACAACATGAACCACTCCACTCCGGCCAAAAGTTTCTAAGGAATCAGGTCGAGACTCACAATTTCTAACCCAAGGAGATACCAAAACATTCTGAATAACAATGTATCTTACCTGGATAACCAAAGTCCTAAAACAGATTAGTCTCTGCTATCTTTTCCTTGTAGAGCCTCTTCGTTATCTGGACATTGAAACCATGTACAAGAAATTGTGAAGATGAGTATGCTTAAAGAAGAACATCAAACCGTATTCCAACAAAATGAATTAAACAAAAAAGGAGGTAAATTACCTGTAGAGCAAAGCCAAAACAGCTCCTCTCCACAGCAATTACTCCAGCTACTCTCGTCACTTTCAGGTCGTAAGGCGGATTCAACTGACCACACAAGAAAACTCGAAATCCAGACATGAGTGAGCAAATCTCGACAAAGAAATCAAAAAAATTAAGCTTTTTAAATACTCAATATGAAAGTATGAAAGAGCAACATCTTATTCGTTATTGGAAGCGGAAATCGTTACAGAGTTAGTGTCTGCGCTTAGAGTCGACGGTGAGATTCGCTCAAATCCGGCCGAGATTAAATCCGGCGGTGCTTCAGAGGGCAGCAGCGATTTAATAAGCTGGATTGGCGAATCAAATTAGTGTGTGTAAGAGATTTTAGGGTTTCAAAATAAACAGAAAAAGTACAAAGTATAAGAGAAAGAAAGACATGCCGTCAAAATTAGAGACGGCGGCTACTTTCAACGACGGCGGCAAGCTCAGCGTCGCAGCTACTGGTGGCTGGAAGAAGCGATTTCTTGGTCGCAAAGTAGAAATTGGTGGGTCTCACAAATTAGTTGTCTTAGGTTTTTGACAGAGAATGCTCGAGAGAGAAAGAGGGGAAAAAGAGTAAAGTGAAATGTTTTTCTTTTTTTGTAAAGTAAAGTGAAAATTTTGCCTAAGTGTTTGGCGGACTAAAGTGACTTTAGTTCATGCTTAGTAAAATTATATCACAGCGTTTTTCTAGTGCTATAATATAATAACCTAATTACAAACTTGTATACAATAGCACTCCAGTAAATCGTGCTATAACACAATGCTATAAATAAACGAATTTCTTGTAGTGATGGGGGCCTTTACTTGGTGATCTTCTTTGTTTTCTTCTGCTTCCGCGTGAATCTCGTACTTCTCCTCATCCAACGTTGGAAAATGTGATTATGGCTTAACTTTCGTAACTTAATGCTCCTTGCAGGTGGAAGCAACAAGTGGTATCGGAGTTTGTTCATTACTCACTTTATCACCGAAACCAGGTGGTACACGAGGGCTTCTTCTTTTAAATTCTTCATGAGGTGGGACTTTCCCGCATTCCTCCTGTTGAAGTGGCTCCTTAGGTGTTGTTGAAGCTTCGTGTTCCTGAGAAATGACTCGGAGAAGATGTCCATTAGGGTCGATTATGCACAGTTCTCCTGGTCGCGGGTCGATAGTCAGGCCATGCGGCGTTGATGGCTTTGATCACGTAGCCGGATCGCGGTCGTGTGGCGGGCAGAGGGTCAACCGCACGCTCAGTGCTTCTCCATGCGGCTCCGGTTCGATGCCAGTTCGTCCCATCCGAGTCACGGAGTGGTCTGCAGTCCAGGGTGATGACTGAAGGTCTGTGTCGTGGCTGTGTGGTGGGCAAGGCAAGGCCCTGACCGCACACTCGGGCCTCCTCCATGCGGCAACTCGCAGCAGGTTGGTCAGTCCAAATGCATTGGTTTGTCGCCATCGTTGGTATGCAGCTCCAATGATCGTGGGTCGAGAAGCCGCCCGTCGGGTAACGGCGACATCGCCCATGGGTGATACACGCGGTCATGTAGACTGTTATGTGGTGTCATTGCCTCTCCTCCATATGGCAATGATAGGCCCCCTTGTGGAAAATGGCAGTCTAGTTCGAATAAAGACAGCCCTCCTAACCGCACTCCAACTACCCGACCATGCGGCAGACATGGGGCTGGCCGCAGGTCGTGACCTTGGTCGTGCGGTGGTACGTCTGTCCATGCAAACGACTTGGGCATCTTATGCTGCATCCTCAGAGCTTTAACAGTGGCTAAAACGTGTACAGTATCTTGGCCGAAGGTACAAGCTCCCAGTGTGCGTTGATGAGGCACTTGGCCGCGCAGCTGGACAGGTCGGTCTTCAAATGGCTATAACTTTTGATTGACAACTTGGACTAGGTTAATTCCACTTGGAGGTGAATCTTGACTCTTTAAGATTTCCAATGAAACCAAGAGATAAAAATTTGGTGCACGGGAAGATCTCCAACGAATGCCAAACTTCTGATGGTCCGAAACTATCCTGCAAGTCCTTTTTGCTCCCTTTTGATCATTTTTCCCTAAGACCTGTAAAAAGTCTCCGTTCTTGCTAAAACTAAGTTATTGGCTTATTTGCATTATAAATGCATCAAAACCTTATTAAACACCAAAGAAAACGATAGCTAAAATGGGTAAAAATCCCATGTTATCAGACAACCACGTACAATAGTAAACCAGTTGATGAAGGCCATTGGCTGTGGCGGTATAAAACCTTATGTAGTGATTTACTTTACATTGTCGAAGAACGTTTATGAGTACAGTTATGGCAGCAGAAGCAGATGTAGTTGCAAATGTATGTGTTGATGTGACATGAAACAATGGGAGATAAATAAAACAGTCACTCACTATCCCCCTAATAACTTATCAAAACATCAAGAGAGTGTTATTTTTTACTTACTCCATCTACAATAGTGAAAGATTAAACAACCGAGTGATTTTTAGCATAAGCATCGACGAGAAAAAGAGACAAGCTCCATATGCTTTGCAGACTAACAACAAGAACCAAGAAACCGTCATATATGAGTATTATAAATTCTTGTCAAATTCATATTAAACCAACCAAATTGCTCAATTAAATCTAAATTCTAATGCCCAAATTAAGAATGTTTTAATGCTTTGTAGACGAAAAAGTTGAGGTTTTAATTGAAACATACCTCATTCAAATATAAACAAATGCATTTTTTCGTCATTTATCTTGCTAATAAAGAACGGAAATGCTAATATAATAAAGAAGTTGAGTTTTGCTTGCGGATTTTACATATTCTGTTATATAGTAAGTTTGTTGTGGTATCCCGTTCGAGAGTTGTTGGTGTGCAAGAATGAAGTCGGAAAAGTATTCCTAAAACGCCTGCAACTCATTAATTTCCGAATTAATCTATATTTATATTTTGTTGAATTTAATTCGTATAAATAAATCAGAAAATACATCATTAATTTTACTATTACAATTGAGAAACATATATTATTTATGAAATAAAAATAAAACATTTGAAAACTTATTAAATTTTAAGAGAGTTTCTAGATAAGATAAAATACGACATTTCTTATGGATCATGTTTGTCAGGAGCCTTAGCTACAGTCACTCAACTCAGAACAAGAAACATCCCTCCAGATCCGATATGTCAGAGATGTTGTCAAGCAGAGGAAACAATACCTTACTTACTTTTTCACATGTCCTTTTGTTTAAGCGGTTTGCCGTTGTGTGGATTCGGTGATAGGAAGCCATCTTACACCTAATAATAATCTTGAAGGAAATCTGAAAAGACTACTCAGACCTACAAAAGATCAATAAGTCTCTCCCTCTTCGTGTTAGGTTACTCCCATTTTGGTTGATGTGAATTTATTTATCAGTAGATCAATCGGAGTCCTGATTGTGAAGCTTTTAAAGCAGCAATAAATGAAGTGAATAAGTGGGTGGAAATTGTATGTGTTAAAAACTTAAAACTGTATAAGAACATTTATAAGAAATTATAAGAGAAAAAGATACCTATCTACACGAAGTATGCTACAATACATGGACACATATGCAAAGTTTAATAATGTATCCCTAACTACATGAACTATATGTTTAGCATGCCCACATATACGAACTATATGTAGTCATATCATCAACATCACGAACATATTTTTCAGGTACACTTTTCGCCGGAATCCGGCGTTGACCAGTTTGACTGGCGTTGACCAACATAAATATTCAAAAAAAAAAAAAAATTAGTTTTTTAATATTTAGAAAATTATGTTATTGAACCATTTATAATATTGTATAATTAAAATATACATATATAATATTCAATATAAAAATATTTTGTATATATATTCAATGCATTGATTTTTATAATTAGTTAGTTTCAATAATTTTAAAATTAAACTAAAAATAAAATAAAAAAAACAGAATTATTTTTTGCTCTCGACTTTTACATGTTCGTTATATAGTAAGTTTGTTTGGGTATCCTGTTCAAGAGGAGTTGGTGTGAAAGGATGAAGATGGAAAAAATATTCCTAAAGTGCCTTCAACTCAATCAATTCCGAATTAATATAAATCTATATTTATATTTTGTTGAATTTAATTGGTATAGATAAATCAGAAAATACATCATTAATTTTGTCTTATAATTTGAAAACTTTCACATTTTAAGAGAGTTTTAGATAAGATATACATGTAAATAATAAGTGGTAGACAATATTTCTTATCCATAGCCAGATTCTGAAATCTAATCCAAACTTTAAAAATGCTCGAACTGGAGCAAGTAGGGTTTAATAAGCACCTTTTCATCTCTACATATAACGAAGCACATGTAGATTGACTTAACACCTCCGTAAATCTGATACACATGGGGAACGACTCAAACGCTGAGCAAGCTTTAGCCAGAGAAGCATCAAGCAGCGGCCGAAAGAGGCACTGACGTGTCCTATCTCTTAGGTATTCTCTTCCTACTTAACAACTTCTTCTTATAACTAATATATATATGTGTGTGTGTGTGTGTGTGTGACTTTTAGGATATATGTGATTAGCTAGCAATGTGAATTCATGTTTGTAAATTTCATTTCATTAGTTAGTGTAAAAGTGATTCGTATGAGACGTTTTTTTTTTTTTTCATTTTGATCTAATCGCAAACTGAGTATTATGAAATATTGATTGAAGAAACACAATGTATGATTGTCCGATCGTTTCCAGAGAATTTATGTATAGACATGGTGAACGTCTGTCTTGTATTCTTTGTTTAATTAGACGGATTTTGTTAAGTACGGTACGCAATCATTTCTATTTTATATTAGATAAATCAGGACATTCTCATTCTTGTTAGAAAGGTCAAAGGTAATATACCCATCAGACCTTAACTATCAATGGCTTACTTCTAAGTAGTTGCACAAACTTCATTAGCGCACTTCACATCATGGGTTGCCATTCAATTCTAACTACCTTAAACACCCCACAACCTTAGAGCAAACAAGCAATCTACAATATATATAAACTGTCATAGACATAAACCTTAGAGCTAATATTGTTCTCATACATTAATCCGATCTTATCACTTGTATCTCAATATCATAGTGCATACTCCTATCCATTTCGATAGATTCCCACTTTCTTATCCCTGATCAACGGAAACAACACCGAAAAATCATTAAAGAAACAAGAATGATCTACGGGTCTCTCTGAAAATTTATCTCATGGCGGAGGAAATGAAGCGCCATATACTTGGGATGAATCAGGAGAGAAACTTACATTGTTCTAGTTCGTTTTATGATTTTCCCGTGTTGCTTTCGGTTATCATACCCTAGAAAGTGAGAAATCTAGCAATGGCGTATACACTATGGCATTGAAGTACGGATGATAAGAGGATTAAAGTATGAAAGAAGTTTTAGCTTTAGGGATCATGTCTATGATAGTTTATATACAATTGTAGATTGTTGGTTTACTTCAGGGAAGTTTGGTGGGTGTTTAAGTTTAGGGTAGTTAGAACTTAGAATCAAAGGGACAACCGTGATGGCCAGTGCGATAATAAAGTCTGCGCAGACACTTGGAATTAAGTTAGACATTGATTGTTAGGCCTGCTTGGTTATATTACTTTTGACATTTCTAACTAGAAGTAGAATGTCCTGATTTATCTATCATCATATATATCCATTGTAGGTCGCTTTTCTGATGCCCTTCTAATACATTTCTGATGTTTTTTTCCTGCTACTCTGTGTTTATCTATGCAGTCTAGCTAAACGAATATATTTCATGGCTCATTTGTTTTCTTAATGCTGATTTTTCTAATCAATCATCACTATAATGGCTAGCTTTCTTTATTGGGGAATGGTTATTCAATCAAATTCTTACTCGAACATGTGTGAGCATTTGTTGTAGTCAATTTAATTATTTCGACGATAAGAAAACGAGTTTTCTCCACATAAATGACAAAAAATTCTATGAGTAAATGCATAGATTCGAAAAATTGTCAAATCTTTCCATCACTAACAATGACCTTTTCCAAAACTGTGAAAAATGTATTATTATTACGAAATTAATAAAGTTGTAGTTTTCCGTAAATAGTCAAAAGTCTTAAGTGTAAAAAGTCGTAAAATGTTAATACATTGACTTGTTCTTATTGTTGGAATATTAATTTAATGTCTTTCTCTCTCCCTCATGCATGAAGTCTCATTCTCTTTCCTTCATGCATCACTTATCATTATATCTCTTGTAACAGCTAGTTTTTCTCATCTTTTTCTATATATTTTGTATCTTTTTGTACAAAAGAGATTAAGAGAAATAAGATACACTTTCTATTTTCTCTTCTGCTTATAATTTCTATATGGTATCAGAGCACAAAGATCTATTTTCTTCTTCTTATTCTCTGTTTATTTTTCGATCTTGGTATGGAAAATACAAAGCAGATCGCTCTTCCATTTGTTCTCAACGGGGATAACTACTTATTTTGGTCAAAAACCACTAAAACTGTTTTGTGCAGTCGTGGTCTATGGAACTGATGGGGCGTGAAATGATCACGCCTTCTCAGATTTCACCTAAGAGAACTTAGGCTTTTAAACCTTCAGCAAAACAATCAAAAGGCCGCAAGTGCACAACCAATCGTTTGTAGTACTTAGGGTGTCGATCCACGGGTAAGAGATAACCAGTCGAATCCTAACAAGAAAAGATGTCTAATCAGGACCAAAAGAGAAAGAGTGTTGTGGATGGTGTCACGAATGCAGTAAATAAAAGAAAGCGAATGAACCTAAGCTAGTAAACTGAACGGAACGAGAGCGAGGATGCAAAGCAAAATAAACTTAAACTAAAAGAAACTAAACTAAAACAAGTAAAAGCAATGAAAGTAAAGAAAGCAACCTAAACGTAAGACTAAATCAATGAGAGAAAACGCTGGGCATTCGGGGATTTTCGCGGGGGATTCATAAGTAGGGTTCACTTGAGGATTATGGATAAGTAATCGATTTAAAGCCTATTCAACAAACTACGATTTCTAATGGCCATCAGACCCCTGGTCTGTAAGGTTTGATGTTATTACGTTCCTACTCGGTGACTAGGTGCAATCGCAGAGAACTCAATAGGAGGCAAGCATTATGATCAGAATCGGTAAGTTTACTAGATCACACGACAATGTGAATCTACAAGTGTGATATTTGTAGCTCTTCTAGACCTAGTTCAGATAGTTAACAATCAAATTTCACTTGAAAACTATTCTATGATCAAGTTCAAGGTTAATTACTCCTTAAGCAAGCATTAGGTTTAAGTCAGAAGACGAATAGGAGCAAAAGAAACTATCCTAACAAATCCCCACTCAAGTTTATACTACCATAAAATCCTCTTTGAGTTACCCCCTAAACCCAACTAAACGACTACTCAGACATGATGGTTTTAGCCATCAAAATAAACAAAAGATAACTCAAAGGCATACGATATTGAAACGAATGAAAAACGCAACAAGGTATCAGATTTACTCTTCAATAACAAGTAGTGAAAAGCAAGTCTTCTCCTAAACAAACTAAGTAAACTAAGTAAAGCAAAAGAACATAAACACAAAGGGATCAAACGTAAAAGTACTAAGAGAGGCGTCCAAGGGGATGCTCTCGAAGGCTTCGGTCTTCTCTCTAAGGCGGCGGTGGCTAGGTTCTCTCCAAAGGTGAGCACACAAGAAAGCGCACCAAAACCCTAAGGCATAAAGAGGTATTTATAGCCTTAGGTGCTCAGGATTAGGGTTAGGACGAACCTTAATTCGTGTTATATTCTTGGGCCAAACGACTCGGGCTTTTTGTTGCACTTCTAGGGCTTTGAGGCGGCTAAAATACGTGACTTGGCCGCACACACGGGCTCCCAGTCTGCGGTGGACAAGGCACACGGCCGCACACTCACGGCTTGGCCGTGCGGCCAGACAGGTCGGTCTTCAAACGGGCATAATTTCTGATTGACAACTCCAAATTGGCTGATTCCACTTCGAGGCGAATCTTGACTCTTAAAGCTTTCCAATGATATTAATATCTCCAAATTTGGTGCAATGGAAGGTCGCCAATGGATGTCAAACTTCTAATGGTCTGAAACTGTCCTTCAAGTCCATTTTTCCCTTTTCTTGTCGTTTTCCCTTAAAACCTGCAAAAGCTCTTTGTTCTTGCTAAAACTTAGTTTTTGGCCTTTATGCATTAGAAATGCATACGAACCTTATTGAAAACCATCTAAAACAAAAGCTAAAATGGGCGAAAAACCCATGTTATCAGGAACCACATCATTGGTGAACAAACCGAGTCTCCTGCGAACCATGACAATGGCAAAAACGTGGTTGAAGGTGAAGAGTCAAGTTCTGTCATCTCTAAAACCAGTGCAGCCGAAGAATCAAAATGGTTTCAGGAAGATCAGATGGTGCTTTCTATTCTTCAAAGCTCTCTAGAGCAGTCTATTCTTGCTGCTTACTCATATTCTGAAACAGCAAAAGATCTTTGGGATACTCTTCAAGGGGTCTATGGAAACGTTTCCAATCTCAGTCGAATCTTTGAAGTGAAGAAGGCATTGAATGCTCTCCAGCAAGAGGAGAAATCATTTAAACAACACTTTGGTGAGTTTAGAGCTCTCTGGTCTGAACTGGAGAATCTTCGTCCTGCAACTACTGCTCCGGTTATTCTGAATGAAAGGCGTGAACAAGACCAAGTCTTTCGGCTTCTCTTCACTCTCAACACCTCATTCAATGGTCTCATTCGTCATATTCTTCGTTCTGATAAGCTCCCTAGTCTGAAGGAAGTCTGTATGCAAATTCAGAAGGAAGAAGGGTCAGTTGGTTTGTTTGGTCAGAAAAACGAGTTAGCTGTTGCCAACCAAGGTGTCTATCAAAAAGGTGACCGTAACAAGTTTGTGTGTGATTACTTCAAGAAAAAAGGTCATGTAAAAGACAAATGTGGGGTTCTTCATCCACACCTAAAACCTACAAAGGTGAAAGAGGGTGGTAAGGCCATGTCTGCTTCTTCAGCCAACGATGATGTAGTCCGAAAATCTGATCTTGAGTCTCTCATCAAAAGTATTGCTTCCTTGAAAGAATATGGTAAAGCTTTACTAACTCTTAAACATCATAAACCACTTGTTGTTGATTCTGGTGCATCTCATCATATGATTAGTGATGTAAGACTCATTGATAATAGTACACCTGCAACTGGAGATGTGATTGTTGCAAATGGCCACATAGTACTTATTAAAGGGACTGGAAATCTGAAATTGTTTAACAAGAACTCTAATGCTCTTTATTTACCAGAATTTACTTCAAATCTTTTGTCTGTCAAATAGGCAACAAAAGATCTTGATTGCTTCGCTATTTTCAGTCATGACAGTCTTTGGTTTCAGGATATTAAGTCTGGAAAGACCATTGGAGAAGGATCTACTAAGATTGGCCTATATGTTCTTGAAGATCTAAACTCTGTTCCTGCTTCTATCTACGCTAATAATGCAGTTTGCCATGCTAGATTAGGACATCCTCACACTACTGCTCTCAAACTTTTGATTCCTAATGTATCGTTTGAGAATGATAAGTGCGAAGCTTGTATCTTAGGAAAGCATTGTTGAACTGTTTTTCTAAAGTCATCTACTATTTATGAGAATTGCTTTGATCTTATTCATTCTCATGTTTGGACTGCTCTTTTTGCAACAAGAGATCAATTCAAGTATTTTGTTACTTTTATTAATGAGAAGTCCAAATACACTTGGCTAACGCTTTTACCTTCAAAAGGCCGTGTTTTTTAGGCTTTCTCAAACTTTTGCAGTTATGTTTCTATTCAGTATAATGTTAAGATCAAGACCTTATGCACTGATAATGGAGGGGAATACACCAGCAATGAGTTAAAAGCCTTCATTTCTAAGCAGGGCATTGTGCATCAAACTACTTGTCCATATACTCCTCAGCAAAATGGTGCAAAAATCGTCACCTTATGGAAGTTGCTAGGACTATGATATTTGATAAAAATGTTCCAAAACATTATTGGGGTGATGCGGTTGTGACTGCTTGTTATATCATCAACCGTCTTCCAATTAAATGCCTCAAAGATATCTCTCCCTATGAGGTACTCAACAAAGTTAAACCATCTATAAATTTTCTAAAAGTGTTTGGTTGTGTTTGTTATGTTCATGTTCTAGATGATCTGAGAAACAAGCTTCAGCCTAAAAGCATGAAATGTATTTTTATTGGTTACTCTACCACTCAAAAGGCTACAAGTGTTACAATCCAGAATCAAGAAAAATCTTTGTTTCTCGAGATGTCAAGTTTGATGAAAACAAATGGTTTTATGACAAAAAGGATTGGGTTGAGCTAAAAGACTTTGGAACTTCTAGTTCTGATCTTGCTGCCAGCCTCAGGAGTCTTCTTGAAAACATCAATATGCCATCTAAAGATGTTTCAGTTGTAGCAGACTTGCAGGATCCTTCAGCAGATTTGCAGGACCCTTCAGCAGACTTGCATACTTCAGCAGACTTGCATGATTCTTTTAGCAGACTGTATTAAATGTTGGAGAAAGACTCATGTTTGGGTATGCATTCCAATGTAGTAACCTTAGGCGACGCGGAAACTCCATATCCTCTAGTATATACATTGTATCATCCCCATCATATATACCTTTGTAGACTTTGAGGAATCGAAGATTAGGCATTCTTTAAAAAGCTTTATTGGTTATAGACACCTCTTCGATAGAAGATATATCAAACGATATACCAACAACGTTCCTCGTACCCTAAACCAAATTCCAAATAGAAAAAAAAAATCTTCACCAAACTTCTAATTTTTAAAGTAAAACTTAATGAACGACGTATGTTACAAATACAAGCGAAAGAACTTACATTGCCTTGTTCAAGAAAATCACAAATCTCTGAAGAATCCAATAAGATTTGGCGTTTCCAAGGCTCTTGTTTGTGAATGATAGTCTTACCCATCTGTTGTAGTAATATGTGCATCACTATTCTTTCTCCATTTATTATCTCTATGAGAGAACTGCTTTTAAGGATTTTTAATCCGTATTTGACATTCAAATCACTGTCAGCGAACATGGTTTTCAGAAGATCATCATCTCTATTGTTGAAGAAGACTGCAATGAAGAGAAATAGTGTTTGATCATTCTCATCTAAACTTTTGATATACCTCATATTTTACCCTCCATCTATGTGTTTTAGGATTCGTTTTTAGAGTCTTTCTAGTGTTTTTGTAGTGTTTTGCTATGTTTACAGGTTAATTGACGTTTGAAGCTTACTTGGAGCAAAAAGATCAAAAAGGGATCAATTTGGAGCTTTGGAGAAACAATTGAAGATCAATGCAGATTCACAGCCTTCTCTGTCCAGAAACACGAGATATGTCGATCGACACAGCTTACTCGTGTCGATCGACAGGAGACGAGAAAACAGAAGTTGTTCGAGTTTGAAGCCCAATTCGATTCCAAGTCTATTTGAGATTCCTTAGACCGAATTTCTCAAGCCCTAGACGTCCAGAGACTTGTATAAATAGTGTTTTTCGAGTTTTAAAAGAGATATCGAGACTTTGTTAAGCTTTAGAGAGATATCTTGTTTTCTGTTTTAGGTTTTGAGAAGAGAGCTTTGGGGAGATCTTTCTGTTCCTGATCCTTCAAGTTCTGATTGTGAACCCCTGTTATTTCTTACTCTTAATCTTAATAATGATTTCGTTTCTTATCTCTTGTGTTATTGCTTTGATTATGTCTGAGTAATTCACCTGTTAGATTTAGGGTTTCTCACAAGGGTTTGATGGTTTGATTGAATGAATTGATTAGTTAAGGATTGTCTATCTTCTTGTATTTAATCTAAGATTGTTCTTAAAGCTTATTTTTGATTGATCACCTTGAATCTGAACCTAGGTTGTTAGTTACGACGGAAGTGGGATTGATTTCCTGAACCTATCTCTGATTAGCAACACTCCTATTCACAAAGGAATTTGGTTTAGGGTCTTGTGAACATATTGAACTTGATTTTAATGCAAACTTAGATTCTTTAGAATTCACAAAGGGATTTGGGATTCTGTTTCTAGGTTTAGAAGTTTCCACAACGGAAGTTGGTTAGCTTTACAATTGTGTTTAAGTTCTAGAACATTGATTGATTCATCCTGACTAATCATACATTTATCATTCCTGATTTCCTGAGAATACCCTAGGTCTAACGCTTTCTCTGATTATTTACAACTTGATTTAATATTCTGCAATTTGTTCTTTTAATTTCTCTATTATTGGTTTAGCTTAATCTGAGACTAAAAGCCTATTGTGTAACGAAGTCCCTGTGGAAACAATCCCTAAGTACTACAGTGATCTCTTAATTTGAGAGAGTAGCTCTAGGGTTAATTTGAGCATATCAACTTTCATAGCCAACTCTTAGTACGTCCTCGATATCTCGATCAATCATAATTTCTAACCTGCTTATCACATCTAACCTAGAGCGTAAAGATGAACCCACGACACACAAACCCAATGGAAGCTTTCCACAAAGCTCTGTTACTCTGTGTAGACGCCTTTCACAACCATGATAAAGAAAATTTTTTCTAAAAGCATATCCACATAATATCTTGTCAGCTTCTTCATCGGATGGAAATCCCACATGGTACGTATTGTTGATACCATGTTCCTGCAAAAGCTCTTTGTTTTCTGTAGTAACTACAATCCTACTTCCATAACCAAACAATGTAGTTTCGTTTACCAACGCCTTCAATTGCTTTATATGGTTCACATTGATCTTCGGGTCAAATAAAAACCTAGAATAAAACAACTACCGGATCAAAGACGGCAATCAGTTGTAGTATTTAAGGGTCGAATCCACAGAGACCAAAGTTGCACTATAAGACAATTAGACTAAATATAGCTAGGAGCAATTAAAAGATTTGATTTAGGCAGACGATTAATTCAAGCAAGAAATTCAGATAATTAAACAAGTATTAGGTCTAGGGTATTCTTCCAGGATGTGAAACAACAAGCAAATCAAAGTAAAGGAATATTAAATAATCGTTCTTGAACTCAATTCACAATTGTAGTGGCAAGTCGCTTTCACCTCAAATGCCTACTTAGCAATACTAAATTAAAAAACACGCCAGTCGCTCTCGCATCAAATGCCTACCTAACAAAGTAAAACTAGCATTAATAACCAGATCGATATGTTCACAAGGTGCCATGGCAAGAACTTTCGTTGCCAAGCCATGGGACCTTGCTCGCCTAATGTTGATTCTAGCGACTAAACACCACTTTCGCGCCTAGTTTAATCACCTAAGATCCTAGAGCTAGGTGATCAGTCTAATTCTAGCATTAAGAACAACAATAGATAAAGAACTATAAATTTAAATTCTCAGACTAACAACCTAGCGAATCAATCACATCCTTTCCGAAACCCTAAACCTAATAAGGAAACTACTCAGACATAGAAAAGGAAACAAAGAATTCAATGAATGAAAACATCTTTATTTCCAAAAATAAAAGACTAAAAAGAAGCTAGAGACTTTTGAGGTCTCTTGCCCACAAACTAAATAAAAGTAGTAGAATGAATTCTGATTTTCGGTGTGTCAAATACAAGGGGCGAGCCCCCTTTATATAGTAAAAGGGGAGAGCAACGAAAGGAAACAAAAGAAATGGAAAGTCTTGGAGAGGAGGCAAAAGAGGCGGTGGACCGGTCGATCCATGGGCCGGATCGATCGGTCCTCATCTTCATGGGCTTCGGCCGAAATTCTTCATAGGATCGATCGATCCAATTGTGGATCGGTCGATCCCAACTCTTGTCCGTGGCGGCTTCGTCAGCAGGTCGACATGTCTTCAGTAAATCGGCCATAACTCGTAGTGGCACCGTTGGATTTCCTTCAAACCATTTGGAGATGAAAGCTAACTCCCTTAGCTATCCTGTGTCAAAATATCAGAACGATCCAACGGTGAGAATGTCTACTTCTGAGGCCATACTTCTGACGGGTCTGCTGGACTCTGCATCTTCATATGTATATTTGCATCCAAAATGATCCAAAACTCTTTCTTTTCCAATATTTGCTTCTCACACCTGAAATACACTAAGTAAAGCAAATAGTCCTAATATCTATCTAATATAAGTTAGTTGACTCAAATAATAAACCTAAATCCTATATAGAAAACGGTAAATATGAGACTCATCAATTCCCCCAGACTTGAATCATTGCTTGTCCTCAAGTAAGAACAATCCGAAATACAAATCTTAAAGGGAAAGGTTTTGAAAAACAGGAACTTACAACTTCTCGAGAATCTCCGTACATCTTCCGTGAATCTAACACTCAAAGGATCGAGCTTACAACATGTACTAACCATTGGCTTAGCAACTCTCCGTACTGATGTCCCGAGATTTCAAGGAAGCTCCAAAATCTCCATTGTTGACTCCCTACATTCATTCTTTACAAGCGTGCGGTCTCAACGAGGGAGTATCGATCAAAGATCGCGTAGACGCTTACCTTCTTCTAGCTTCCAAGACATTCTTCTTATGGTTCCTTTCCTCCTCTTCCCTTTTACTCTTTTGAGATCGATTTCTCCCTACTTTTCTAGGGTATCATTTTATTTTTTTCTATCGATCTCCTTTTCTCTTTAGCCCGGGGTTGGTTCTCATGAGTCCGAAGTATGCAAGGGGGTAACCACACATCCCTCGGCCCACTTCTTTGTTTACCACATCCCTTTTATTTTCTTTTTCTCTTTTTCTTTTTCTTTTTCTTATTCAGGAGAAGAGATAGGGAAACCATACTTTTTTAGAAGTTATGCACGTCTCGGAAAGCTTGAGTCAGAGGTCGCGTTCGATGTATACCAAGCCCCAAGTTGAGAAGATTAAGTCCAATTAAGCGTCTTGTCATGGGTGGAGTCAACGCCAAGTCAATCGGATTTCCAAGAGATAGGGACTTCTAGTGAGTTGTTCGGCTATGGCGTTCCAATATTCGGCTCTTCTTCAAAAGAATAATCATGACGGATAGCAGAAGACGTTAGTACGAACACACGATTCACAAAAGAAGTTCCAAGTTCCAACCATTTTGACTCAATAAAACGACTCAAATAAAAGCAAAAATAAAAGATAAAAAATAAAAATGTCAATACGAATGGTTACATTCCTCCCCCATACTTCTGAAAAATGTAACACATATAATTTGAACCTGAAAAATTCGCATGTTCTGCGTGTAGAGCCGGTTCGTAATGGGTTGCCTCCCATTCAGCGCTTGGTTAAGGATGTAAGCTCGACCGTATGATGTTTCTAGGCAGGTGGAGGATCAGCCAAGGGAAGTAACCAAGGTTGTTTGATCTATCACTTCGTCGACAAGATATCGCTTCAAACGTTGCCTGTTTACAATAAATTCGCTCCCATCTTTACGCGCAAGGACCACACCACCATAGGGACGAACTTTTGTGACTAGAAACGGGCCGGACCAGCGAGATATCAATTTCCCAGGAAAAAGTCGCAATCGAGAGTTGAAGAGCAAGACTCGATCATTAACTTCAAAGTGCTTAGGAACGATCTTCTTGTCATGCCAAGCCTTAGTGCGCTCCTTGTAGATCTTGTTATTTTCGTAAGCATTCATGCAAATCTCATCGAGCTCATTAAGCTGGATCATGCGTCTTTCTGCGGCAGTCTTGGTGTTAAAGTTCATTTGCTTCGTTGCCCAAAATGAGTTGTATTCAAACTCGACCGGCAGGTGACAAGCCTTCCCATAGACAAGTGTAAATGGGGTAGTACCGATTGGTGTTTTGTAAGCAATTCTGTAAGCCCATAATGCGTCGTCAAGCCTCAGCGACCAATCTTTGCGCGTACTATTCACCGTATGTTCCAGAATGGCTTTGATTTGTCGGTTAGATACCTCCACTTGTCCACTGGTTTGAGGGTGGTATGGCGTATCGACTTTTTGAGTCACACCATGCTTCCGAAGTAGGCCATCAAATATTCGATTAACGAAATGCGGCCCGCCATCGCTGATAACGATTCGAGGGATGCCAAAACGTGGAAAAATCACGTGTTTGAAAAGATGGAGGACCACCTTATGATCGTTGGTCGGGCTGGCAATGGCTTCGACCCATTTGGAGACGTAGTCGACCGTGACGAGTATATACTCATTCCCATAAGAAGGAGGGAATGGTCCCATGAAATCAATTCCCCAACAATCGAAAACTTCGATCTCTAAGATGTAGTTTTGAGGCATCTCGTTACGCTGGCTTATATTCCCTCCGCGTTGGTATTTGTCACACTTAGAGATGTAAGCGTGTGCATAACGAAACAGGGTAGGCCACCATAATCCGGCTTGCAAAACCTTCGTAGCAGTCGTGAATGTAGCGAAATGACCAGCGTAGGCAGATCCATGGCAATGGTAAAGAATAACATTCATCTCAGACTCGGCTACACATCTCCTGTAAAGCCCATCGGCACAGCGTTTATAGAGGTATGGTTCATCCCAAAAATAGTGTCGGACGTCGCGTAAGAATTTCTTCTTTGCATATCCCATGGGCCGGATCGATCGGTCCTCATCTTCATGGGCTTGGGCCGAAATTCTTCATAGGATCGATCGATCCAATTGTGGATCGGTCGATCCCAACTCTTGTCCGCGGCGGCTTCGTCAGCAGGTCGACATATCTTCAGTAAATCGGCCATAACTCCTAGTTGCACCGTTGGATTTCCTTCAAACCACTTGGAGATGAAAGCTAACTCCCTTAGCTATCTTGTGTCAAAATATTAGAACGATCTAACAGTGGAAAGGTCTACGTCTGAGGCCATACTTCTGATGGGTCTGCTGGACTCTGCATCTTCATATGTGTATTTGCATCCAAAATGATCCAAAACTCTTTTTTTTCCAATATTTGCTTCTCAGACCTGAAATACACTAAGTAAAGCAAATAGTCCTAATATCTATCTAATATAAGTTAGTTGACTCAAATAATAAACCTAAATCCTATATAGAAAACGGTAAATATGAGACTCATCACACATCATCAAGAATAATGAGCACTTTTTGCTTGCATAGCCTTTCTTCTATGACTCCTGAATGGTATATCCTTATACCATCCTGATTCAAAACCGCAAAAAGAAAGTTTTCTTGTAAACGTAACTCATGTTGACCACTATGAAAGCTTCCTCTAATATTCTCTACAAAACAACTAAGCTGAAATCTATTAGAGAGCTTACTTTGTAAAGCTCTAGCAATGGTTGTCTTACCAATCCCTGCAGGACCAACGATTGCGACCATTTTAACTCCATCAATATCTAAATCTAGTAATGACTCCATTTTTCTCAAGTGAGATTCAATAAAATATCAAATTATATGTTGTTTCAATGAATATCAATGTGACGACACTTCTATTAATATTTTATAGTTTATTGAAATAATTAATTAATCAAAATTAAAAAATGATCAAAAGTAAGCAAAAACCAAGAAAAACATAACAAAAATCTAAGCAAAACAAAAGTTAAATATGACAAAGTACAAAATTATAGATTCAAAAATTGAGATATTAAAACATAAATAAACGATTAGTGATTACCAACTACAAAAACAAAAATTTAACAATACGAGAATCCATATATATATGAATACATGTATAATTTCCTTCTCTTTTATATAATCCATAATGAACGTAATTAATACACTACAACTTTATTTTGGACAAGTATGAAGTTTATACTCTACATCATTTGTGCTAATTTATTTTTGAAGTTATATTTGTAGGTACTAAGAGGGTTACAAAAAAGGCGGATATTTATGCATTTGGAGTGATCTTAATGGAGATGATCACATGAAGAAAAGAAAATGATGATACATTGAGTTATGAGGAACAAAATGTGGTGATGTGGTTACGTCCGAAGATAAAAGATACAACGTTCTTGAAGTCGATTGATGGCACTTTAGCAACGGATGAAGAAACCATTGAGAGCATAAAGAAGATTGCGAAACTGGCAGAATACTGCACATCTCAAGAGGTTGAAAATAGACCAGACATGTTTCAAACAATGAATTGGCTATTACGGTTCTGAAAATAGCAACCAAGGCTGAGTTAAATCAAAGACGGGTAGATTCCCGCAGCTGCAGATCTCTATCATGAAGCCGTCTGGCTCATGAAAGACTATGCCCATATTTTAATACATCCTCTATATATTAAAAAAGAGTTTTGATGCTTATTTAGGAACCTCACAATTTTTCTCATATATTTTGTATTTTATTTAAACACTATTAATCATATTATCATTATACTTTTGTAATCTTTACTTTCTCTATTACACTGAGAGATCTATTACACAAACACTGCAAGTGGGAGATTTTTCTAATTTTGAATAGAAAACTCGATATATATATATATATATATAATTAAGTTCCAAAAACGTACTAGTTAGCAAACTCACCCTTTATTATTAAATGGGGAAAATCACATTTTAAACCTTCAAAGTGTCACTGAGTAGCACTTTAAACCTCGAGAGAATTTCACTAACACTATAAACCTTTAAAATGATTTTACTAACACTTTAAACCTTAAAACTAACTTTTATGTTTGCACTGCCATAAAAAATGACGGAATAGTAATATCTGTCAACGCAAAATAGTTAAATTATGTTGGTTTAATTAAAATTTTAATTTGTTTTTTTTCAATAAAAAAGAAAGAAGAAAAAAAGATTAAAAAAAATTCTATCTTCTTCGATCCGCTAACCCTCCAATCACAAATTTTCAAGATTTGTTATTCAGTTCATAGTTTTCAATTCATCCTTCTTCTCTTGTGCTTCAGTCTCTAGTTTCAAAGGTTTATCAATGGCGTACGTAAGAATTAACTATGATGCAGCTGAGATTAGAGTTAGACGAGAGTTATATGGTCAGACGGTTAATAGAAGAAGAAGATAAAAAAAATTTGTTTTTTTAAAATTTTTTTTTATTAATCATAATAAATAATCAAATTAAATTAAATTAATTAAAATTTAATTAAAAAAGTATTTAAATCAAATTAACATAATTTAACTATTTTTCATTGATGAATCCGTCATTTTTTGTGGGGGTGCAAACATGAAAGCTACTTTTAAGGTTTAAGGTGTTAGTAATTCATTTTGGTGGTTTATTGTGTTAGTAAAATTTTAAAGTGCTACTCAGTTATAGTTTGAAGGTTAAAAATGTGATTTTCCCTTATTAAATGTGTTTTCAAACCCAAATTAACATTTGTAGACATAACAGAGAAAGCTTACTAAAAAGTTAAGCCACTTTTACTTATAATATTTTATTCTTAATTATTTCTTATCTTTTGCTTATGTTTTTCTTTGTTTTTGCTTTTTGTTTTTCATGTTTTTAATAAAATAGAGTAATAGTGATAATAAATTATATATCAATAATATCAATGAAAACTAATTCGATGTTTAAAACTTAAAAGTTATAGAGTATTTACATTCTATAGAAAGAAAATAATTTTAAAAATAGTATTTGAAGAAAATAACAGCATAATATATGAATCATGATATTGATCTTGATACTTGAAGTTCCAGCAGCTCTAGCATCTGCCTGATGAAACTGAGCATATAAATCTTCCTATGTCTCTTTTGTAGAATAACATTCCTCAAACTCTCATCGATTTCCTTTCAAACAATATTCACTATTTAATCTAAGTAAGCTCCCAAAAACTCACAAAACTATCACCAACTTAATTTGTACCGTGATCGTCATTGCCTCCACGTCCACACACTTAGTCTACGGTTCATAAACTCTGTGCTGATTAGGCGGCCATCATTACCATTTCTACAAGCAAGCTTCGTCATGCTCTGTGCTAATAGAATATAGTCGGACGACAAAAAGCAAAAAAAAAATACATAATATCCATTCATGGATACGTATAAATTAAATGTTTGTGTTATTTTCAACAGGATGTCTATACATGCAGCAAAGAGACTTCTTTGACTTGTTCTCCTTGAACCTTTGTATGTATGTTGTGAAAATCAAAGATTTCCCATTCCCTTCTGGTTCAAATGTGTGCACTTCCATAACGTTAGAACCTTTTCCATGCTTAATTAACAAAGGAACAATCCAACAAAATATTGTAAAAAATATTAGCTTCGTGGATTTTTTACATACATACATTTAATAAAGTTTGGCAGTTGAGATCACATATTCAAAATTTGTTAACTGTTCTCGATTTTTTTTTGTATACTTCGGTCTGCAACTAAAAGGAATATGAATTACCTGACACACTTAGGGAAATTGATATAGGTTAAAATTTTCGGGTACCCGAAATCCACTTCAAAATTGTATACCCAAAACTCACTCATTTTGTTTATAATTTCGTGGATTATAAATGGACGGTTTTATTTCGGGTTTTGTCATTTTTTTTTACATCTAGCTAAAAGTTTTAAAAATTATACTAAGTAAAATTGTTTTTTAATACTTTTCTAAAACTTTAAATAAATATTTTACAAATTTAATTACAAATTTTGTAAGTTAAAATACAGATTTTTGTTAAAAGAAAACAAAAAAAAACGGATACCCGTGGATAACCCGAAAATTTGCGGGTTCCATTCGGGATATCCTAAAAATTTTGCGGGTTTCAAATGGGTTTTAAAATTTGGGTTATAAATGGGCGGATTTCAAACGGGTTCAGGTCGGGTTGGGTAAAAACCCATGCATATTAACATCCCTAGACACACTACAATATAATTAAACATGGCTCATCCCTGAATTTTAGTACCGTACATTAATTAATTATGAACAAAATACTTTAACAAGCTGATTATGAAAATATTTCAAAAGTATATTGAGAAAAATCACAACGTTAATACATATACTTGAACGAAAATTCCATTTAAACTCTAGGGAGAAATACAAAAAAAAAAAAAAAAAACCTGAAACCGAACCTACAATCATCGTTCTAAAAACCAACACACAAAGCAAAAAATAAAGCTCTTCGACAAAATTCCATCGAACTATGAAAACTACGTTGACAACCTTCAGTCATATATAGAGCAAGCGCATGTACATAATAATGATTAGAAGCGACTTAGTCTCCACGGACAAATTTACTAAGGTCATCTCGAGCTCCAACGAGCTTTATTAGTTTGCGAATTTGCTAACTTTAGATTCGGATCTCTTTGTCAATATCATGAAAGACGAGGCTCTCTCATGGTTCATATAATCCTAGCTATAGGAAAATCAGAAGAAGTCGACACAATAGTCTTGGAAGCAATCAAGCAAATGCTCACCGATGTATGGTGTTACATATCATACATATTTTCAAGAAAAGAGGACCCAATTATGAAGTGAAGCATGAAATCTTTGGTACAACACTTGATTGATCTCCACATCGAGAATCTTACAGGCCCTATTGCATGTATGCTTTAACACCATTTCGTCGAGCTTTCGTTTCATAAGTATGGAAGAAACGTTGTGGAAAACTTGTCCGTAACAGTAAGTCAGTGGTGGTTTTGGTTCTCATATACGAAGAGATTTTGAGGTGTGATAAAGATACGTTGGTGAACTTAGCCGAGAAAGATTATGGGAATAAAATTTTGAAAAATACATTCGAATTTGCAAGAAAGCGCAGGCTTGATTTGTTTGTTTAGCTTGTTGAGAAGTTCAAGCTTTTTGTTGATCGGTTGCATGCGTCTCAAGGAAAAAACATTGCAGCTATCATCGACTTAGAGGAAGAGATCAACTGTTAAGGTCCTTAAGGATCCTGTTGCATAATAATTAAGGGAAGAATTAGCGATTTTATTTTGACAAGTCGCAATAGGTTTATTTTGGATATCTAATATCTTTAAGAGTAATAGTTGGATTCATTGATTCTCTAACCAGAGAGGGGTTTTTTTTCTTTTTGTCAACAGCATATATTGATTAGCTTAGAAAAACAAATTTGACGGAATGTTGTTTACATAGATAACCAGAGAGGGTTTCTTGCACTCATTTTTAATGTATGTGAACATATTTAAAGTTTACCGTCATTGGACATCTTCACAACAATTTGTCATTGGACATCTTCACAACAATTTATGTTTTATTAAGACAACTGTGTGTAAAAATATGAGAACATGGATAGTCGTACACATATTCTCATATTTAGAGAGATACTTTTTCTTTTAATAATACATAAACATTTTTGAAAATGTCCACTGTGAACATATTATTTAAATTTTACAATTTGTTCTTTTAAAACGCGTAGTCACTTTAAAAATTCCTTTAAAACTTGAATTAATCAAAGTGAGCACATGAATATCTAAACGGTTGAAGTCAGAATCGTTTACATGTTTATTAAAAGAGACGAGATATATAAACGGACGGCAAATATTATATCGGAAATAGGAGAAACAATTATATAAATTCAAATCAACAGATTTCAAAGTATAAAAGATCAATATCAAGGCTCATAAGCGTAAACTAACCTCAAATCTGGTAGTTAATCTTTGATCAGAAAGACTGTCAAAAAATCACAGTTGCCGCTTGCGTTTTTGAACGGTCGTCGGTGGAGCGATTTCAACTAGAAAGAAAAAGATGAATAGTGGAATTTTGGGAGATGATGGGATTTAGAATTTTCAGAATAAATGACGGGATAAAAAGGAAGCGGAATCGATAGAGTGAGATGGATACCCAACAGACGTCAATTAATAAAGGTAATAATTAAAATCACACGCTAACCCAAAACGATAGATATAAGTCAATTCGATTATTCCCTCTTTCTTCCTCTAATAAAGAAGCGCGTGGGGGGGTGGGGGATTTAGGCAAAAAGAGGGGCAAATTATTTTCATTGCTGGCCTCCAAAAATAATTTGGACAAAAAGTTGGGTCTCTCACCCAATTATCTCTATAAATAAAGTGTTGCAGAAAGCATGCTTTTGTTTTGTACCTAATTATTTTTCTATGTGAAGACTTAATTTACTAAATGAATTTAGATTTCTGCAATATAAACGTACGATTTATGACAAAATATAAATTCATTTAATTGTTATACTCGTAATTGTATGTGTCAATATTTATACATTGGACTTCTATTATTATTATTCAACGTATTTAATATTAACACATCCAATTACAAGAATACCGAATATATATATATATATATATATATATATTAAATATACATTCAATATAATTAAAAAAATATTAAATTTATTCCAATTTCTTGCGGGTACCCTTTTACCATTTTCTGATATAACTAAGCTCATATCATTCATAAACCTGCACTTCTCTTCTGAACAAAAAAAAACATATTCTTCGCTCGATCTATTATTTAGCTATTTTCAGCAATGGATTCTTTATCCGGTGAATCTGCAAATGAACAAGGTACGCTTAAATTAGTACTTGATAAATTAAGCGGTGTAAACTTTTCTAAGGGTTTTGATGTTGGTGTAATTAATTTGAATAGACAACTTTGAACACTAATCTTCTTTTTTCTTTTACGCTTTTTAGATGATGGTTTTTGATTCAATAATCAACAAAATCCTGGATATATGCACTAATTAATCCTTTTGTTTACAACATATAACCGTAACATTTTTTATTTGTAAAGTAAGTTTGTGGTAAGATTACAGTTTTACATGTTTTCTCCAACAAAACATACTACAGTTTTACTATCAAATGGTCAAGGTTTCGTGTGTGTTTTAAACAATTTTGATCAAATTATTTTGCGCATATGTTTTATTTTAACTTTATAAGAAATTAACCAAAAATCTTATACGAACTAACATGTAGGATATATGCATATATGCAGATAAGAGGAAGAATGAGTCCAACAACGAGATTAAAGAAAGTGGCAATCACGGACTTATGGTGCATTCATCTTATTCAAAGGTTTAAATGTTTAATAAACGAGCAGTTTGTTTTTAGAATAATGTATGGAGAATGTCTAAAAGTTTATTATCTTCATTCATCAGGGTGGTAGCTCTACTCCTCAATCTTTGAATTCACCTTGTTGCATCTTCAAGATCCCTGAGTGTCTCACTCGCAACAGGTACAGTTTATATGGCTATCAACCTATAAGAGTCTCAATAGGTCCTTACCATAATGGAAATCAACAACTAAATGGGATGGAAGGGCACAAAGACGAACTTCGAAAGTCATTGGAATCAGAAAAAGGTTTAGTTAGGCAACATCTAGTTGAAGCAGTGAAAGAGAAGATAGATGATATAAGAAAATCTTATTTCGATCTTCCTACAGTTGGAGATGATGATAGTCTGGTCAATATGATGGTTCTTGATGGTTGTTTTCTTCTCACATTGTTCTTAAAAGCTTCAGGACATGTCCAAGTCGAAAATTCGATTTTCAGTATGCCGTGGGCTCTGCCAGCTATTTGTCGAGATCTTCTTCTTCTAGAAAACCAGATTCCACTATTTGTTCTTGAAATTCTACTAAAACTTATTCATCCGAAGAGTGACTTAAACGAAATAGCTTTGAAATTCTTTAGCTCCTCCTTCAAAAAAGACCAAGATTGGGAAAAAAAACACAACAACCGCAACCTTAAAGCAACACATCTTCTTGATCTCATATGTCAGACTTACATTCCCATTCCACCTAAAACCCATAATCCACCCATTCATCCACAAACCGATCATCCAGACGTTCAACCACAAACCGATAATCCTCCTGGATTGGAATCTGACAAAAAATCATCCTCAAAGCCTAATTTTCTCAAGTTAAAATTGTCAACCAAAGAGCTTTGTAACCGTGGAGTTAAATTCGAGTTGAAGAATGATGTCGACACATTCTTAGCTATAAGTTTCGAGAATGGCGTGCTTAAAATTCCAGAAGTAATCCTGGATGATTTTATCAGCGTTGTTTTGTTAAATTGTGTTGCATTTGAGCAGTTCTATGCAAGTACAACCCACATAACAAGCTACGTTGTGTTCATGGGCTGCCTTATAAACAGTGAGAGGGATGCAACATATCTTGTTGAAAAAGGGATCGTACAAAACTACCTCGGGATTGATGATGAGGTGTCTCTCTTCTTCAAAAGCATTTTAAAGGATTACGCGTTTGATATCGAAAAGAACTACTTGGCAGATCTAATGAAAGAAGTTGACGATTATTCTTCGAATTGGTATCATGTGATGTGGACAAATTGCAAGCAATTTTACATGGGTTCTCCATGGATCTTTCTATCAACGTTAGCCGCTTTAACTCTTCTTCTGCTTACGGTAGCTCAAGTCGTCATGGCAGCCATTGCTTTATAAAGTACCCCACAACGACAAGTCATAGAGAATGCATGGTTGATTTTGGTTCGTGGCTTACCACTGCTTTAATTTTCAAGGAATTTGTGTTATCTTGTCTTGTTGTGTGTGTTTTATTTCTTTATTGAACATGTGTATCGGCTACTACATGTCTGCGTCTTGTGGTTTTTCGTTTTCTTTCCCAACTTTCGATTGAGTTTCTTTGTGGTTTATAAGTCCTGCATGGCTTCTAGCTTTGGATTTGTAAGGGTGCATTTGATATTTAGAAAAAGAGTCATGAGAAACATTCTTCAAAATAGTTTGGTTTCAGCATTCATCAACCTTATTGAATAAAGCATTTTGTGGTGTAATGTAATTGTAGAATCGATCTCACTTAAACATTCACCAAATGCATTCACAGAATTGAACAATTTTAAAAGATAAAGAAAGAAAGATTAACGGTGACTCTCTCATCTCTCTGACTGTCGGTTTTTTTTCTTTCTACTCTAATTTTTCATTGTGCTCAACTAATCATCTTGTTATAAGAAGCGCAAATAAAAGATACAATTTCTAGCCCATTGCTGAGTTGGATTCTAGCTACTATACCAAACCTGAGCCTAATCCAAGGTAAAATTAGCCTATAAAATGCTTACTTACTTTGTCCTGGTAGTAAAACAAGGTAACAAGTGAAGACCAAGAGAATCATACACTAAATTTATGAGATTCCAAATTAGTCTTATAGTTGTTTTTAGTTTGTAATGTAACACTAGACACAAAATTCAATCAAGTTAATGATCAATGCAACGATGACCATGTAATATGATAAAAGCATTAGACCTTATTGAATTTCACTTGGATTAAAGAACAAATAAAATCAATGGATCGCAAGGCAACATGCAAAATCGATAACATGGACCATTATACTAGATATTAATCCTCTCTCTAGACATTAGTCCCTAAATCAGAAATTAAGATTTACTAAACTTTCATTTGCAATTATGAAATGAAATCAAATCAACAATAAGTTGAAGTCTAAATATTAGTTCACAACACTTTCTAACATCAAATAGTTTGTTGGTTAGAGCCTAGAGGAGTGTTTATTTTTTTATTTTTTTTAAGTAGTTAGATGAGTGTTGTTCATCATTAGTATATTCATGAAATTTGATACGTAACCCTAAGTTCTAGAACTAGTTGATTAAGACAATTCAAGCATTACAAACATATTAAGATGAAGGAACCAAGAAGAGTAGCCATATTCAACATCTAACTCACTAATCCATCAATCCCTTTTTAATCTCTAAAATCCAGTAAAAGATCTACGTACTCACACATATTCAAGGAACAAAAGCAAAGCATATACACAGTTCATGACATATATATATATATATGGTTAAAAAGCAAATGTTAGTCCATGTGAACGAGATATTTCACACCAAGATGAAATCTTTACACATACATGAATTTATTAGAATTGAGATCGACCAGAATACATTTGTATCTACAACTCGTCTTTTGCATCTTCCGCGCTTGGTGAGTCCTTAACCGGATACCAGGCGGTCATCGCGATACCACAGAGCCCTTGTGGACTTGTGACATCTTTCTTAACCCTTATGTAGCCATTTTCTCCCCATTTATCTCCATATGAGTTTTTAACTATCCAAAACTTGGTCCCATCCGGGTCAATCCCGTACCCGACCACCGTCATTGCGTGGTTCAAAAATTTTCCACATGGTCCGTCAAACACTCCCTATAAAAATTAATCAATATGATGAATAATGTTATTATACCATATGGTTTAATTTGAGCTGTGTTTTTTCTTAAGTTGGTTCACATCCAACAACAGCGTAGCTATATATGTTGTATTATACTTCAGATATATAAAACAAGAAATGTAGTCTCTATTACTATTTTAGATTATATCCTATTACCCCAGTATAATGCATAAATCTTCTATCATCAAACGCAAATGCAATAGATATTGGTTGGTCTACGACATGCTTGGCAAGCGCAATTTCGTTGTTTTTGGGAACACGATTGTAGCCATCAATCTTCACGATATTTGTCTGAACAAACAAACATATCTCATTAGTTCAGGATGTATAACGTAATTTCAATAAAAATATATAACATATTAATCATATGGGCTAATGGACACACTGTTATCTATGGACCTTTTTTTGTTTGCATGTGCCTGAAGTACACGCTCTGTAAGGGTAGTCTGACTCGGTGTTTATTCCACCGTTTTCTTTCATGAACTCGAATGTAATGTTTGTGAAACCACCTCGGCAACCCTGGTTCGAAAGGTCACAGTCCACAAGTTCTTGTACAGACAGCGGAACTAGGACACCCATACTGATCTTGTTGATTCCCTCGACGGCTGCAACTGCCGAGAAGGCCCAACAACTACCTAGTAATACTCCCGGAATCGTAAATAATTAAAAACTAGTATGACATATATCTTCTATATTTTAAGAGAGGGTATTTTTGCTTACATATCAATCCCACAATTTTTTTTTTGGGTTAACATTTTTTGTTTTATTTAATTCTGTTATATTTATTAACAAACATATGTATTTCCAAAAATATATATTTTTGTTATCATAATACCAATTGCCAAACACATTTAAATAATAATAAACTCATCAAAAATAATTACTTAAAAGTTTTAAATATTAAATCTTACCACTAATTGTGAACAAAAATCTTAATATATAAACTGGAATTTAATGTAGTTAAACCTGCAAAAACTACTTTCTTAATAATTTTTTTATTAGTTAAACCACCAGAATAAAATATTATCATTAATTTTTCAGCAATTAGAATTTACAAAAATATAATCTAACGCAATAGTTTTATAGTTTCATAATAAATTAATCATTAAAAATTATTAAAACTAAATTAGCATAAAATTCGACCGTGCATAACACGAATTCTTGCCTTGTTAAGTTTAATTGACAATTTTCAGATTGTGTCAACGTATTAAATATTTTTAGGCGGGTTGTAAATTTGCCGAAACTTATTGAACATTCAAGACGTAACCCGACCTGCTTTTTTACATTTGATGGAAACTAAATCTTAAACTGATGTTTTTCTTAATCGATCAATCTACTAAATAGTTATTGGGGTTTTAAGAAACCGGAAAACAATTTTTTTATTTCCTTGAAAGTGAAACAAGGTGATTCTTAATAGAATTTAACTCTTCTTAAACTTACCGCAATCCCCTTGATCCTTGACTGGAGTGACGGCATCTTTCGTTCTCCAGTCAACCGATTCGGGGAGTTGGGTCACGTTCTCATACATGACCTGTCCTGACCCACTTTCAATAATCGCTTCACTGTCATTGGAGGTGTGACAATCACCATAGATGTTAAAAAACTCTTCGAAGGTCCAGTCAGCAAAGTTGTTGAGTTTAAGGTTGTACGGTATGGTCATGGTACTGTGGACATACATCACAGTATCTTTGAAAACATTAAACCTCTGATCCATCTCCTCGGGGAGCCTTTCAACAGAGTAATGACTTCTCCACCTCTCGTAAAGCTTCAGCAAGCCCTCCTCGCTCTCTAATTCCCACTCTTCGTAATCGAATCCCCTAACAGATTGGAGAATGAGAAACAAAGAGAAAATGATCACGAAATGTTTTTTCATTTTATGATTCTTTGATTATTATGATAACAAAAGTAAATAAAGGCGATAGTTTTAAAGTAAATGGTGTTGGAGACATATATGAATGTATGTAATAATATAGTATAGGTTACGAACTTCTTAAATGAAAGGCGAATGTTTCTATCTTTTATTCTTTTTAGTTGTTGTTTTTATTTTTGTCAAAGGGTTTTCAAATGCCACTAGATTATAGTGCCATTAAAAAATAGAAAAGGAATAATTTTCATCAAAGTTTATATGTATGAGAAATGTCATTCTCTAGAGAGAGTTATTCAACTTTAATTTATAGAATGCTGATTCACACTAAATTATATTGCATAAGTCGAAGCTCTTAAGAATATCGAAAGATCACCCAAAAAAAAAATCAAAATTATAATAGATTTATTCATTTATTAAATCTTATAAATAGCATACAATTACAATGTTGGAATTAATCAAAGTGTGTGTAGGTGAAAATTCTCCAATGATATTTTCATATAACAAAGGATTATTTTTAAGGATTATTTTTTTCTACTGGTAGAAAAAAAAATACTTTGCCTTTCTTCATTCATGGTTCGATATTCTAGTGTCCTAGGCATAGAGGAACAAAAGATCTGAAAAAGTTTTCTTAACATCTTCACTTAAAAAAAAATACTTTATAAAGTTTAGGTTTGGTAATTAAAAAAATTTAGTGGTTCTCATCTGATGGAAGAATTGCCCTCTTGCCTCTTGGTCAAGGTCAGAGATCAATTCTCCTCAGATGCAGAATTGCTTCTCATTTATCATGTGGCCACATGGATATGGACCCTTGCTTTCGGTCCATTTGAATACCCGGAGAGAGGATCTATTTGTGGGCTGCACCTCCCCCAAAGATTAGTCTTGGGGCCCTTCATAGGCCTGAAAATTTACCCTTAGTTATAAAAAAAAAAACAAAAAAAAACAACGTCATTTTGATAAGCTTTAATCCGTGGATATCTTCTACAACTCGTCTTGCATCATCCGGAGACTTGCTTCTGATTCTTCGAGCATATCCTTTATATTAGCTATTGACTCTTACGATGTGTGGTCCGAGTGAAGACGTGCTCCTTGGATTTTTTTTTCCTTTTCTTGCTTGAATATGGTGTCGATATGGAAAAAATGAAATATAAAAATGCTCTAATAGCAAATGATGGTCTCAAAACAAAAAATACAAGAGAACTTTTCTTTGGCAGATTAAAAATGTCTATCTTTTGGGTTTTTTTTTTTAATTAGTTTAAATAGAAGCAAATTACAACTGGAATCAAAGATTTCTATAATTTGGGAATGGGACGACTTGGAGGTGATGTTCCTAAACCTTAGGAAGACCCAGTTTCACTTCTTTTTTTTGTCAACAACAGTTTCACTTCTTATTAACAACACTTTTTTTTTGTCAACTATTAATAACAACACTTAAAAAAAAAAAAAAAAGTAAAGACCCTTGATCTCATTTCAAGTATCTTCCGGTTTAAAATTCTTGTTCGATTTGAAGTCCTCCGGTTCACTTGATTAAATACCCCTAGTTTTCTTGTGGTTATATAATTTGTTGTTGCTTCCTTGCTTGTTCCTAGAGTACTTTAACAAATTACTCAACAAAAAAGTGTACATAAAGTTTGCCTACCATATGCTCATGGGTTTACATCATTTTATTAAACTTAATAAAACAAAGATCACTGCCTTTATTGCATACCAACAATTCTATATTTGTTTTTTCAATTTACCATAAATTGTTTTTCAAAATGTTCCAAAAAAATGATACCTTCATTTACAAATCACTTTCTTGAAGTGTGAGATCGTCTACGGGCCCGGAGCTCTTGGTGATCGAGAGGGTGGGGTTTCTATGGGTATACCTGGTAAGATCGATGAATTAACGAACCCTTAAGTATCTAGAGATTAGATAAATCAAATCATATGTTTTATTGCATAACCAACCGCATGAGTCAAAGATTTTAACAAAGATTCGAAGCCTCATTAGTTTTGCCTTTTATGTTATTTATTTTCAATTTAATTTCAAAAATTGTTTACAGAATATTAACATGTAAAAGCTAAAGTGTGAAATCAACTTCTCCACTCTAAAGTTTAGAACTTCCAATCGATTTAGAATAACAAAGATCAAAACAAAAATACTAAAGTTGACTTTGCAAACCAAAATAAAACATATTACAAGAGATCTCAAAATTGAATGTACTAACCTAGCTCGCGGCGAGAAATCGTAGCCTCCACAGACTTAAATGGATAAAACATGTAGAGAAGTAAAAGATACAAAAGTAGAAACACCTCTGCAATACGTGATGTCTTCGTAGCCATCTAATCGCTCTTAAGGTTATCACAAATACGTTAACTAAACTAAGGGACCAAGGACCAGTTTATTTTGTCTGTTTCCTTATTAATCAATTGGGATGCATGTTTTTTTTTTTGTCAACAATTGGGATGCATGTTTGAATTGAAAAAAAAATTATATATATATAAAGAAGTTTATTTAGCTAAACAAATGTCATTCCAAATGACAACCGGCATAGACAACGATATTTGATTAAATATTAATTCAATAGTTGGCGACTAAATTTTTATGAGACATTTGATGTAAACATTTTGCTTAAAAATTGGTAGCTATAACTAATGACAGAGTGGGTATCTCACATAATAGTATTTGAAAAATGTTTACAGTAAAAAATGTTAGCATTCATAATTACTTTGATTCTCATTTTTATTACTAGATTTTATACAACGCGCATGATTTTTTATTTTAAAAAGTTTATCAATTTAAATTATTGAATATAAATATATGTAGCTCTTTTAGTATTTTCTCTCTTAGTCACTAACTAAATCACTTGTTGTTGTTTGTGTCAGAACAAGAGGACGTAAGAAGAAGAAGAAGAGAAGAGAGAAGAGAGAAGAGAAGAACACACGGGGTTTACAAGTTCCCAAACCCAAGGTGGCTAAGGTACGTCTTGGTGAGCAAAACCTTGCTCACTAGGTTATTAGTAAGCGTTCAACCAGAGTACAAGAAACCAGAGAAACCAACACCAAGAAAGATTACACACTCAGATCAAGAAGAAAGGTATGAACTTTCTCAAGAACACTCAAATATCTCTAAGTTTCTCTGCTTGCTACTCACGCTCCTCTACTTGTCTTTTTCGCTTTGCATTCCCTCTTATATCAGCTCTGAATACGCATTTACAGCTTGCATCATTAACCTAGGCGTAACAAACCTTATCTCCACGATACTGTGTACCCGTACAGTCGTACACACAAGTGAAGACAAGAGGCAAAGCTTGACCACACAAGACTTAGCCGTTACCGAGAGCTGCTTTTGTCACCTCGGCCAGTTCAAATCACTTAGGCCCATTCGCAACCCTCTTTGGCCCAACACGGAATTGGATCGACTTCTCACAATATAGGATTTTAAAAGAAAAATCTGTAAACACCAAACTTATTTTATTAAGGTATATACACCTAGATATAGCTCTATGGAGAGGAAAAGAGAGTCGTTTCAAGACGATATTCATAAGCAAAGAAACCTGGAACCAAAAACGTGATAAGGTGCAAATTTCAGATTGGCACGCATGTGTTTGGTTTAAACATGCTACCGTGAAGTACTCTTTTTGTGTGTGGCTGGCTGTACACAATCGGTTAACAACGGGCGATCGAATGTGTGTTATGTCTTGGAACGGCAATGTCAATCTCAAATGTGTGTTATGTCAGCATCCTTTGGAAACGAGGGATCATCTTTTTTATGCTTGCGCTTTTTCAGCTCAGATTTCGGAGCAGCTCACTACGAAACTCCTAGGCCATCGCTACACCAATTCATTTGGCGCTATCATTGGCATTACATCGGATTCTACTTTGGAGACTACTCAAAGATTCTTGGTGACATACGCCTTTCAAGCAACGCTTTACACGATTTGGAGAGAATGTAATAGGTGACGACATGCATGGTGAACTACCGATGCTACCAGAGACAATTATATATAAAGCAGATAGACCGCCTTGTCCGCTATATGCTATATATCCTCCCTCGCAAGCTCTGAGCCCTTGACAGTTGACTACATCTTTGGTTTGGCTCACATGATACTGTTTTGATTTCTTTTAAGCACATTAAAATCAAAACAAGGTTGTAAAAAGGGTTTTTGGATGAATACAATTTTACATTCAAACAAAATAAACAATTCAATAAAGACCAATAAACAACATCGACGATCATCCCATAACCCTTTAGTACCACAAGAATTCCTTCCATATATATTCATATCACCGTGACGGAAACGGGAACATATACGGGAACGGGTACGGGGACGGAAACGGTAAAACTAAAAATTTATAAGATACGGGTACGGCATTGGTACTTCAATAAACATATAAAAAATACCCTCAAATTATAAATATATGTCTATGTTACATTAGAAAAATATGCAAAACAATCTTTGACAACTTATATTATTAAAATATATGCAAAACCATCAAACAAAACCATTGAAATATGCAAAAAGGATGACTATTGACTAATCTAATCTATGATCATACAATAATATATGCAAAACCATCGACTGAGTTACAAAAATATGCATATATGTTAAAATAGCAAGAGGCTGTTAGTATTATTAATCTATGAAACTCAAAATTTATTATAGAACTAGGTTTTAAACCCGCGCTACGCGCGGGATATTTGCGAAATTTGTAGTGAAACTATTGTATTACTAATAATATTTACAAAAAAATTTTGAAGAAAAAAGGAAGAAAATAAATTAGTAGTTTCAACACATAAAAAATATTGAACAACAGGATAAATAATTAGTCGATGGTAGATAAAAACCACAAAAAGTAATTTAAACACAAGAAATAACCAAAAATTTTATACTTTTTCTTATCTCTGCTAGGGTATGTTTATCGATTGTTTTGAAGTAGTATATAATGATATATAATATGCAACCGTATATATCTAAGTATCATTTATGTTTCTTTTACAAAAACAATTAATTTTAACCAAAAAAAATTAGAAAGTAAAAAGTATATTTGCATAATTATAATTATTAAAATATTATTTTTAACATATAGATGTTGATGATAATATTCATCTAACACACGACAAAAATAAGCTCAAATTTAACACTAAAACTTCATATAGTATTTTGGTCTTTGAAAGTATATTGTATTTGGCCTAACTAACTCTATTGTCTTCTTTTTTGCTATGATTAATGTTGATTCTCAATCGAACTGACCCTACTTTAAAAGTCTTTTATCTCCACCACACACTTCTTCGCCGTTAAAAGCATCTTCGTCGCATCAACCACCGCTTCCACATAACGCTAATTCATTACATAGACTCTTTACTGTTTCTTTCGGATCTTCAATCACGGATTCCCTCGATATAACATCTTTACTGGTCTATTGCATTCACTTCTTTGTCACCTCCGTCTTGTACTCTTCCAACATCTCTCGGACTTATTTATAGTCATCTATTAGCTTCTTGATTATTGCTTCTCGTTCTTCAAATAAATCAAATCTTTGTTTGTGCTTTTGATTCAGCATCTTGTACGTACCTTATTGCTCTAACAAAGCTTTATGCACACCATTTATCTAATTATATAACGCTGGCTAGTCTTGCTTGAGTTTATGATTAATTAGTAACTTTGGCTTATCTAGCTTTTCAATCCATGCAACAAACCATTCTTTCAATTGCTTTTAAAATCACAATTGGATGAACTTAGACTCGATTCATTGCTGAACTTAAAACACAAATGAAACAGTCTAAAATCGGGAAAACTCAAGAATATTTATTGGTTTCTAGTCAAAGTAGGTTAATAGAAAATAATTCACCTAAATTCTTGAAAACAAAAAGACACTAAAAAAAATATGGACATTTTAAAATCCGATAATTATTTTTCGCTATGATCTCTTCCCTTTGCTTGTAGAAACTCAAAAACAAACAATCAATAAATCACCGAATAAGAATATAATTATGTTTATGATTTAATAAATAGAGTATGCAACTAAACGGAAACTATATACATAAATAAGATGCATACTATGATCTACGACTCACCTTGGAATCTTTGATTTGGAACTATTATATGAAACTCAAAATAATCACTTTAGTAAAAAAAAATAACTACTTGAATTAGAGCGCAAAGATAGTAAAAAAACGATAAGATTCAAATTTTTGAATACCACCTCTTTTTCTTCATCGTAAATGTAGTTCAGCCTACCGACCAAATCATCAAAACAACAATTTAATTAGAGGTAGATGAGAATCCATTCGTCGTATGAAACCGATTCAAATATTTATGTTCTATTCTCGGTTTTAGATGGCTATTTATACATAAAGTTAGTACTTTAGAATTTAGAAATTTTTTTATTTTCCTTTTTATTCCTATAGCTATAAAAAATTAGAAATTTTTCTTTATAATTTAAGAAAATTTAACATATATTAACATTTAAAATTTAACAAATTTACGTTTCTCTTATTTCCGTATGTTATTATTTTTATTTCTAAAATATTTTAGAGGATTTAACATATATTGACATTTGAAATTTAGCAAATTTACATATTTCTTATTTCTATATGTTATTACTTTTACATTGTAAGTATTTAAATATAATTAATTATTTAAAATGTTAATTAATGATGTGGCTAATCGTGATTAGTCGTCTAAAATACTATGTGGACGGCCTTAGAAGCATTAAGCCTCAACTTTTATATAGTATAGATTTATGACTAAGCACGTTTCCTCCGTCCCTATGGAGTATCCCGTTTCCGAAACGTTTCGGAGACGGAAACGACATGAATTTGACGTCCCCGTGCTAATTATATCCCATGAGAACATCTATTTAAGGTTTTAACATTGAATGCGATTGTTGATCTAATTTTAGAGATCATTTACATTTATCAATAAATGTTGAAGCTAACATAGCGTCTAGATAGTACTCTTTACTTTTATTTTACTAAAATATGTAAAATATGAACTAATAAAAATTATTCTAAATTTTAAAATATGTGTACTTTTCCTAAATCCAAATTCTTCTTAATTTTATATTCTCCACCATGATGTGTTCTAAGAATCTTTATTCTCTTATCTAATTGATTTTCAACTTCTGCTTTGAATTTCTTAAACATATTCAAAGCGTCATCTTTCGTATCAATTAAATAGATATAACAAAACTTACTATAATCATCAATGAAGAAAAAATTACACAAGTCACTATGTATCAATCCAAATAAGGCGTTTAATTTTTCTACAGTGTCGTGAATACTTTGACTCTACACAAACTTCACATTTGCTTTTATTACTATTATATGAAGATCGTGTTTTGGCAACAATCCTAAATTCATCATTTTTTATATAACGAATGATAATTGATATGTCTCATTCTTGCATGCCATAAATCACTTGAATAAAGCAAATAAATAGTAGCAGAGATGTTGCTTGCGTTTTTATTAACGATCGGTACAACATTCAGTTTAAAAAGACCATTACAAAGTAACCTTTTCCGACGACATACATCCCACATCTAGTGAGTACAACCTTGTTAGATTCAAATACAATCTTCAACCCTTTATTGCTTAGAGGTGAGTCCGAAATCAGATTCTTACGAATCTCAGGGACATGAAGCACGTTTGTGATCAGTTTGTAGGTGCAAGTTCCTTATGGATGTGAGTTTTATAACCACTTTGTCTTTTCCTTCAATCGTCGATGTGCTCGCATTTCTCATATAAAGCTTTTCTCCACTTGAATCTTGTTCAGATGTTGAAAACATGCTCAAGTCCGAACACACATGTTTCGTTGCACCAGTGTCAATCAACCAATCATTGGAGTTTTTAACCATATTTTTCTCGGAAACGACCGCTACAAACTGATTTTCGGTAAGGTTAAGATTGTTAGCGTCTCCAACCGATCTTCCTTTCCTTCCTTCTTATGACGGCAATTCTGGGCTCTATGTCCAGGCTTTATACACACCCAACACGCACCTTGCAGTTTCTTCTTGAATCTATAGCCCTTTGCAATGGTGAAAGGTTTCTTAGCCTTCTTGTTACTCTTTAAGTCTTTGAATTTGGAACTATACCTCTCAACTACATTGGCCCTTGCTTCCATAAAAGAGAATTCAGACTTCTCATTTTAAAGATTTTCTTCTTCGAGTTTAAGAATGAACTGGTCTAGAATCATATATATCTTGATGAATATGTTTCAGGTGCGTCTTGAACTCTTTCCAAGTTGGAGGCAACTTTTCAATAATAGACACATATATATTGAAGGGATGGTTCATTAATTTACATAAATAGATGTATAGTTATGTGAATAATTTACAACCCTGCTCTAAAACTTTTTAAAAGTAGTTTTAATGGAAGACACAAAAAAATTGGTTGAAGAATCAGTATTTGGGTTCAATCTTGTATGGATTCAATTACTAGAAACGATTCATTTAATAAAAATTGGTTGAAGAAACAAACGACGATAGAATGATGATATATATATCCTTCGAAATAACACCTCTAGAGGTGTGCATTTTTCATTCTTAATTTTCAACTAAAAATGTATCTAAAATCTTTCAAAATCAGTTTTCAGTATTTTTTTAAGAAACACTAGTTAAGTTTGAATAACAGTGGATTTGATATGATTTTTAAAAATCTTTGATTGAATAACAAAATATTGTGAGTTATTTCGAATGATTTTACATAAATTTAAAATTCAATAAAATAAGATATACGATAAGAGTTTACAATCACAAGTTAAATAGCAGGCTTTTCAAAGAAAAATACACCCAGTTAATATTAAACTGGTGGATATATATAAATATTTTTAATTTCTTCTTATTATTAGATATACACATATGATTATATCAAGCATATTATTCTTTGTCAAATTATGCTTCTCAAACATATTACTCTATGCCAATAACCAATCTTCTTCCTCATTATGGTCATATACACCGTCTTCAAAGTCTGTGGCAAATTGTCGTGGTCCATGAAATATCATATAAATTTTGCCAATAAAACGAAAACTAGACGATCTAACAACAAGAAAATAAAATAATGACGAGGAAGAAAAACAATTCTTTTATTAGTATAACAAGAAAAAAAAAACAGACACTAAACAAACTAATGATGAGGAAGAAGAGATTTAGGAGCAACAATTGAAAAGTGAAAACCTCAGATTTAGGAATTATACATAGAGATAAATAGAAACTCGAGAGAGAGAATGCACACATATCAGGTGGACGTGTATGATGAGAAAGAAGGAAACACGTCTTATTATGGTTGGACTTTGGATCTGTATTTTTATTTAGGAACAGGGCCGGCTCAAAATTATTATGGGCCCTTGGGCAAAAAAAAATTTTAGACCCTACAAATATTTTTTTAGATATTTTTTTATTATAAATTTTTTTTAATGTATTTTTATTATATAAATTTGTTATAAAAACAAAAATATATACATGACTATTTTTTGAGTTAAAATATATATATATATATATACACAAATTTTTTTTTGGTCCTCTTTTTAATTTTATATTTACTTTACTATATATTTTTTTACAAAAAAAAATAATATATTTTTAAAAATGGGCCCTTAATTACTAGGGCATGGGACGGGGCCCCGGGCGGTCGCACCTATTGTCCCTCCCTCTAAGCCAGCACTGTTTAGGAATTATACATAGAGATAAACAGAAACTCGAGAGAGAAGAAACACATACCAGGTGGACGTGAAGATGGGAAAGAAGGAAACACGTCTTATTATGGTTAGACTTTGGATCTGTATTTGTCTCGTTCGTAGTAGAAAAACAAATCTCTTTCTTCATGTATAAACTAGGGTTAATTGATTTTAATATTGAGATTTAAAGTTATTGATTTATTGAGTGTTTTTTTTTCTTTTTTTTTTTTTGGGTAGAATATTGAGTGTTTTTCTTACATGAGACAAATGTTAGTGAGATCCATAATTGATAGTTTAATTGTTTTGTTTAAATAATATAAATTATTTTAGTTAGTTTATTTAGATGATAATACTAAATTTGATTGGTTAGTTAGGAGGAGGTGAATTATTGAAACCTTTAAATAATAAACTGGACTTTTTTACGTGAAATATCTTTTTAGAAATTCACTTTGAGCCCAAACGTCCATTCCTCTCTTGGACTTTTTTACGTGAAATATCTTTTTAGAAATTCACTTTGAGCCCAAACGTCCACGCCTCTCTTGTCTAACTCCTATAGTCTCGCCTACCTAATGTACCTAACACCATGACTGCGTCGCAGGAAAATAACGCAACTTGTATCCATTCTCCTGCATATATGTACCTCTATCATATGATGGGTCCCTATTTGTGTTTGCTGATTAGCCCATATTTCTTATATGTGTTTGCCGATGTATTGCGTTTATAATACAAAGCTTGAAGGATTCTTCTAGGGTTTATATTGGCATTACAAATGTCTCTTACATTCTACCGATAGTTAAGGTGGTAATTTTGAGAACGCTGATAAATACCATTGTGACTTGTGAGAAAATTTACATAGTAAAGCAGTCCATGTCCACATCGCATCATGTGTTGTGAGGAGATGGTTACTATCAGAAATAGTATTTTACCAGTTCAAATTGATTTGCACTAACGGATGAGTAAAATGTGTTAGGAGAAGGAGAACCATACATGACAGTTATAAACCAAGGACAAGGATGTGATTCAAACAAAGTTCCGGATCATACCAAAAACCAAAGACTTCCTAAATGTGAAGACCTGCCTTTCACATTCTTCTGACCTCATTTCTTATCACCACCATTCTCAAGCTCCTTCCTTAACTGCCGTGAGAAGTCGTCACTGACATCGTCATCGTCCCAGTCATCTTCCCATTGCTGGCTAACTTCCTTCACTTCCTCTTTCTCAACCCAATCTGCCCACCATACAAAAGGATTAATAAACCTATCTCATACCGGAAAATGACACCAAATAGATCAATTTCAAATCACAACTACCCAATTCATACAACAGAGTCTTTCTTTGTCAATTCTTTCAATACAACTATCAGTTAATTAATTCAAAGAAATCGTAGCCTAGGTTGAATATGAGAAGATCTCAATTCTTCCTAAGGTTCTCAATGCCCCAAACAATTCCCAAATCCACGAAAAACCTTCACCAATACCCAAATGAAGCCTTGCTGATAAACCTAATCACCAATCAGTAGCTGAAATGGCAAGTGATTAATGAACTTCTATCAGAACCATCATTCCCAAATCAACTTAAGTTTGCATCACGCAAGTATATCATAACATGGTTCATCCAAGAAGCACGAAATTTCAAGATTATACGAAACCAAATCATGTACATATACACCCACCCACCAAAGAGACCAAATAGATTTATTCTACATAAGATCTACCCACATATAACAACACAGACTATCTTTAGTCATTTCTTTCGACTCAACTAACTTACGAAGCGAAATTTTGTTAAGATAAGAATCTGATTCTCTCGTTTACTTTTGAGATGAAATGAAATTGTAACCTAAGGTGAATTCTGGAGGACCCCAAACTACTCAATGCCCCCAAACAATTCTCAAATCCACAATAAAACTATTAGTTGCTGATTATCATCATTCCCATATCTTTCAATAAAACTATTAGTCAAATTTAATCAGAATCTGATCAAGGAAAAGAATACGATGCAGAAATCAAATCCAGACACAAAATTCGTAGCTTAGGTTGAATTCTAGAGCAACCCCAAACAATTCTATTAGTGTCCCACATCGAGAGTAAGAGAGTCTTGTGGACAATATTTAAGTGATGTGGCAATCCTCCACCCTCGAGCTAGCTTTTGGGTGTTGAGTTAGGCCCATTACTAATATGGTATCAGAGCCCAATGTTAAATTTCTCTACTCTCTGATTGTGACCCACCCGTGGATGTTCAGTCCCACAAACTTCAAGTTCAGATGTCCAATCCTGAACTTGAGGGGGGTGTATTAGTGTCCCACATCGAGAGTAAGAGAGTCTTGTGGACAATATTTAAGTGATGTGGCAATCCTCCACCCTCGAGCTAGCTTTTGGGTGTTGAGTTAGGCCCATTACTAATAAATTCCAATTTCAAATTGCTCTTATATCCATGAATTTTATAACGGAAGATGAATCAATTCATTAACAACAAAAAAGTTTACCTTCGTTGATTTCAAATTCCTCGAACTCATCGTCGTCCTCGAACAGATCTACTTTCACGTCTTCAGTCGCTGCCTTCGGCTCTGTCGCCATAGTTTTACAGATGGTTTAAGCAACGAACCAGATCGAGAAAGCTAAGAAGATGATCACGAAACTCGGTAAGTATCCCAAAGCTTCACGCTGTATAATGAAAAGCCTAACCTCTTTAAGAGCTTTAACAAGCCAATTGAACAAGTCAATAGTACTATTAGTACTTCCGGGTTAGCAAGCACATATTAGTGTATTTTCATTTTGGAAATTTGGAAATTTATAAGCATAGATGATTTTTTTTTTAATTATATAAAAGCATGTGCTATGCACTTATGTTATTTATTTATATGAGTAATTTTATTTATAGTTTTATACATATATACATTTTTATCATATTATTAAAAAAAAAATTATGTTAAAAAATACAAGGCCTGATTGGTTATGACGGTAGATTTAGACTTTTGACTATAGATTTTAAGTTGTAGGTTTTTTTGTTGTGACTGCAGAATTTATTGTTGTAATATTTTGACAGTAGAAATTTAAATTTTGGAAAGCATAAAGTTATGTGCTTTAGGAAAAAATGTTTTCTACAACCAAAAAAATTAATTAAGAAAATATTTTGGCTATGAGAAAAAAAAGGAAAGCTAAACTTTCTAGAGTTTGATTGGATCCACTTTATATCTTTAGAAATTTTTTTTCTCTGTAGAGTTTGTAAAGCATTTACCAATCAAGCCCATAGTAATTGTTTTCGTTTCATAGTATGTTTTAAACACAATTTGAAAATCAAATTAGATTATTTTTAAGTCACCAAATCTACGAGTTAAGTTGGTCCGAGTGTGAATTGTGAATGAAATGTTTTCAAGTTTTTATTAAATATTACTCCCTCTGTTCCTAAAAAATTGATGTTTTACCTTTTTCACACATATTAAGACATGATAAAGTTTTGTGTTTTAATTAGTTTAAAATTATTTTATGAGTAGAAATAGAAAATTTAGACAATAGTTACCATGACATGTGGCAAAAAGCATAAAGAAAAAAAAATTATTTTAGTTATTAATTCTAGAAAATCAATCTTTAAGGAACAAAATTAAAACCTAGAACATCAATTTATTAGGAACAGAGGGAGTACCGCTTAACAATTTTTTTTTAACATTGGTTTTCTTTGATATACTAGTAACAATTCAAGCTCCTAAATCCCCACAGCCAAAAAACTAGTAGGTCTAATGTTGTTGGTTAGCCAAAAGCATTCCCAACACAAAGTTTATATATGTGGGCTATCTCACCGAATTAAGAATCCATTGCTGAGGACGATTCAACTTGCAGACAGTGCAACTTGTAACCTGCAACAATCAATCACTTGTTCTTGCACTATAGAGTTTAATGTTTGGTCGTTTCCACATATACTTGTAATATGGATTACAATTTGGATCATGTGGAGTATATCCAACAAGGTCATCTTCAATTATTACAAGATCCTGTAAATTATTCACTATATGATTAATGTGCTAGACTTTTTTTGAAGTTAAAAGTCCCAATTTATTATACATATATTCACTAGCTGTCCAAGCACTGGTGAAACCGAACATACAAAGATCGAAAATCTTCTTGACTTAATCGTGTCATCACTCTCTCAGTAAGAGCAATGTACAAATAAACATAATATTCAATGTAATGGTACATGTATGAAGTTTTGAAGTGATCAGTTTAATCTTTCACATAAGCGTTTAGCCAACGGTAAGCTATACACTAAGAAACCGTTACTAGTAGTAAATTGATTTTTAGTTTGTCTAAGGCCAAACAATATTAGGACTCTCTCAGGCACCATAATTGAATAAGAAACTTACTCAATGGCGTGCTTATCAGATTGACGTGACGTGTAATGTGCAGAAAGCAAAAGGAGAGAAAGAAAAGCGCTTGCCACGAAAATTGCATCAAACCATCGATGATAGAAATCAAACTGAATATCTCCACCCAAGACATCCGTTATAATTCCCCTGCGAAATAAAACCAGTAAAGCTTCAGATTCCAGTCTCAGAACTTCTATACACGGCAAAAATATGGACCAAGAGCAGACTACTAGACTCGCAACATAGAAGCAATGCCACTAAAACTCTAACCAAGACAAGCCAGTATGTACTTTGATTAAGAATATAAGGTATTATTATCTTCCTCATTATCAGAATTATGCGTACCTGTACTCATTTCTCAAGCTTTTTCTGATAAGAAGAATGGAAGACAAAAAGTACATTCCCATGATTTCAGATAGGAAAAGCACAACATTGCTTGAAGAGCCACTTCCAACTCTCGAGACTGCAAAGAAAAACTGAAACATCCACAAACTCCAACTCATTAACCAAAAATACAGCATTCAAACTGACCAAAAATTCAGCGTGCAGTTTGTTATGATTCCACTACAATCACAATACTCATATGTGACTAGAACACGGTAACAATTATCGCCAGCTTAAAAAGTGAAAAGATTCTACACTTTAAACACGATCGCCTCTAAGAAGTAGCTTGATTAAATGGTGCAGAGACATAATTGAGACTAAATCAAGGACTGTATGAGCAATCATGTGAATGTGTTTTTGCACAAATTCAACGGATCCAGAAGAGGCTTGGTTGCATAGATGACAGTATAGAGGCACCAATGAAAAAATTGAGAAACTAGAATCATAATTCACCTTCATCAGGTTCGTCAAGAATCCCCTTACAGAAATCACAATCAACATCCCAATAAACAACAGGGAGATATACTGCGAACAAGAAAGAAAGAAACAGAATTAGAGGTAAGTCACAATCTAGATACCAGACGCAGAGAATTTGAGAACTCAGCATATATTTTACTTTATTATGATAAATAGTCAGGAATATAACTAGGCCCTAAGATAGCTCTGATCTCTTTAATCATTTAACTTTCCATCCCATCAAAGGCTAAGAGAAAGTGACTTATAAATGAAGATATAAATGCTTTAGCCTTTCAATTCTAGAAAAGAAAACATTTTTAAAGAAGAAAAAACGTCCAGATTGGATTGCTCTAGCATATTTACTCTATTATCAGAGATAGCAACGTAAAGTAACGCAAACCTGTGAGAGTAGTGCAGCATCTACTCCTATATCAAACAACCGCAAGAAAATGCTGATCATCGTCGTGACAGGGTCTTTTGTACCAGCCTGTAAACAAACTGATTACTAACAATTTCAAGTAGAAAGAGGTGCACATAATGATTCATTAAAGAGCGGTAGCGCTGCATAATTGAACAAAGACAAATTAGCGCATGGAGGTACCTCTTTGAAGACAACACTTTGCAGAGACTGCAAAAACAGAGCAAACAAATTGGAGAAACTAGAGTTACACAATGAGGATAGGGAGAAGACTTTTAACAAGGGACATTGAGAATTTGAGAACAGTTTATCTTGCATAGATGTCCTGATAATAACTGTCTAAACCGAACAACATAAAGGGTTTCAGAGAGAGATAGCTAGATGAACAATCACAATCAGGAAAGAACTTTCCAAATCTAATCATCAAATGATCGCCCAAAAACCTAAGGTTTTGAATTGTAACTTAGAGAGGAATGAGAGAAATTATTCAAAAGGTTGGATGAAACATTTTGGTCGTATGGTTATATTCTGTATCTAGGAATGTTCTTTAATTACAAAGAGAGGTGTTCCTATTTAGTTACAAAAACAAAGATATGATAAGAAAGACATGGTTATATTCTGTATCTAGGAATGTTCTTTAATTACAAAGAGAGGTGTTCCTATTTAGTTACAAAAACAAAGAGATGATAAGAAAGACTTATTCCAACCGAAAGGAAAACTTTGGAGTATCATTAATGAATGATTTAGTTCTACTTTTCAATCTTCTAAACACATTACCATTCAAACCTAAAAGTTATCCATATGGAAACTGATACACTCTTTTGAAGGAGAGTTAAGGACTCAAAGAAAAATTAGACAACTTCTTGAAGTTGATCTATGCATCAAATATCTATTAACGAAACCAGCATTGATAGCAAGAGCTGTTTTCACATGCATGCAAAACAGTTTAAAATTCTCTTGCAATTGATTCGAGAATAGGTTATAGCTAAGGCATTAAAAGCTAGATCATCGTTAGAAGGATAAAGGAAATTACCTTAAACATTTTATACACACAATAAATGGAACATGCATAACCAAGTAAGTTCTGCACATGACCCTTCCAAGTTCTAGAATAAGCAGCAGCATCCTGCAAATGGGATGAAGTCAGAGCAAATCCTTTTAAAATATTACAACCAAAGAAGACAGTCAGAAGCACTAATCTCAAGAATAGAAAATTCAACCAAAGTAAGATGTCACCACCAAGTCAATGAGTAGAATTCTTTAGTGAATCGAAAAACAAAAGCAACTGAAAGCTAACCTTTGCTTGACGCAGCTCATATATTTCCAAAAATAACTGCTTTGACAGTTCCTCTAAGCCTTCCACCTCCGCCTCCAATATTTTTATGTCTTCACAAGGAAAAATTATCAGTAAATTGGAGGGACATCACTAGCCATTCATAAATAAGATTAATATCTCCCCATGTACACTTCAATTTTTTTAACAAATGGAATCATCCTAAGCTAAAAGTTCAATTTCGCAAAAAGTGATAAGGTGTTAACTACTCAACAAATATACTAATTCTTACAAACAAGGAAAAAGTTGGTCTACGTGAATACATTACTTCTGTACAAGATTCATGGTCAACTCAACATTTTTATGGACAAAAATAGACGTAAATCTCCCCCTGTAGTAAGCACTACTTTTTGGTTTAGACTATTTCGGGGGAAGAAAGGACTGTAAGTTTCCCTTTCGTTGTTATAATTGATATAATTACTAACAGCACCATCAAAGCACAGAATACATGCGCAAATAAAGTAAATTAACAAACGTCCTTATTCAACTAAGATAATCCCTGTGACCAGGGTCATTCTCCTCAAGCCAAAGCAGCTTATTATTAATGATAAACAGATTTCACGAAAAAAAATCGTCTCAAAGTAAAGCATCCAGAGTATACTCATTTCCGTTTTTATACAAAAAATATTTTGTGGAGCACAACTACAAATAAAACCAGTACACACAAACTGACCTTGCTCCTTTTGGTCATCTTGAACCGACCGTACAACCGTCCCAACGATTCTTCTGAAGAAAGAGCTACGTTTCTGATTCTGGGAGAAAAAAAAGCATCAGGTGATTAGCTCCCAAACTCATCACTTAAAACAAAGGCATATCGTTTAAGTAATAAATATTAGATAGAAGTTTGAGATAACAGCAATGAAACCCACTCACAAAAGGACGCACAGCTGAGCAAGGAACCAAGATCATGGATTGTTTACTCGAGACCGAAAAAATCTCTCTCTGTCTTAAGTATGATCAATAGTCTTGGTTCCTTTTACAGCACCATTATCTTATGATCTTATCAGTCTATCGTAATTCAGAAAATCTTTTTTTTTAGTCGCTTGCTGGCTAATGCCAGGAGAAGTATCAGGATACAATAAGTTCAGAGTTTGACACATAAGTATGAAACATAAGATTTTATAAGAACTATGACACAAGAACTGAAAGGTAAAGAATATGAGACTAGACAATACAATCACATGATTATGAGTATGCTAGAGGATAAAACAAAAACAAACCTCTTCTGATCCTTGACTTCGTTCAACCTCCAATTGACACAAAATAATTTTCTTCTTCTTTGCTATGCACGTCTCGGTTGACTGCATCAGTTGCCTTTCCAAAGATATTATATCTGCTTCTTCAATCTCCCTACATGAGAGGAACAAAGTGCTATTAGAAAGCAATGCCTTTTATACAATCCTGCCAATCCAGTGTAGACCCACATATATCACAGAAACGACAATCCTCTGGAAATAGCTCATAAAAATATCCCAACTGAACATCCAGCACCATTTGTCTCATTCAAGATAAAATTGTGGAATATAAGTTCCCACTTTGTGCAGTTTCTTAGCAAATATATTTACATCAATTCTACATTTTTTCTTTCCTAACTTTTCTTCTTTCATTCCACCTTTTTTTGTTTTCTCTTCAAAGAACGTGCAGGTGGCAGTATATGCAAGCGGTGCTAGTTATGTATGCTTTACCATTGTAGCCCATTGAATGGTGCCACTAAAGGGAAACACTATTATTGGTGGTTAAATATAAATTAGAAAAAGGGCAAAAAAGAATAGGAAAAGACCGGTACATATAGCAGCTTTCAGAAATAGAGTTGAATGTTAGTACCTAATGAAGAGGGATATATAGCTGTAGGGCAAATTTACAGCTCCAAATCCTGATAAGACAGCCATTAAGGTCACACCAATGACCCCAATTCTACTGACCAGCTGAGGCATCGTAAAAAAACCTTCGAAGAAATAGGATCTTTAAGTCAACATGTTCAACAGAAAACAAAATAACTTAAGTATCCAGAACATGCAAATGAGAATATTTGGATGCGGAAGTTAGTGCCGATCAGAAGTAGACAAGAAAAGAATAAAGAGTTGTCCATTTTAAGCTTTTTTCTGAAGGTATTATTCAGTAAGGTAATGCCATACACTCTTATCTAGATCTCACTATAGTTTCATGCCAAACTAATCGAATCTAGATATTCAATAGTCTATATTATCTAAACATTTGTGCATACAACAATGGATAAACATGCCACATAATTGCTACTGGCACTAGTTACAATACACAAACAGTCAGCCATTAAAAAAAAATCGGTTTTATGTCAACTAATTGATATAATAAAATTATGTCTTAAGAATATCAAAACACTAGCACACTAGTATATACTACCCAAAACGATTATCACATGGCCACTAAGGGTGGCAGTTGAAAAAATAATAATAACATGGTCATTCTATAAAGCCATATTCATCTATAACTGGTACCAAGCTAAGTTCTAAAATTTTATTATAATAACTAGGTAAGGATTCAAAAGTTCATTGCAAGGGATAAATGAGCTTAGCACAGAAAAATGAGTAGCAACTAGCAACATAACGTCGCAGTGCTGAAACGAGAGGAAAGATTACAGTAGTTCCAAATAGATACCTTTATCTGCTGAAGGCATAGGAAAATGAACTCCCATACGCCAGAAAGCGTAAAGGAATGCTGACAAGATTAAGAAAGCCCCAGCAGAGGCACGCTCCCTTCTTACACCTGAAATGTTATTTTAAGTTAGCAAATTACAGACAGTCCATACTAAATGATGTAGCATGTAGCAGCAAACTGGTAGTCAAGGAATTAATCAGAAAAAGAACAAAGAATTCAACAGCTGCTAAGGCAATAAAGCGATGCTTTCTCAAAATTCATTTATCTCCATCTAACTGAACTCACGAGTCTTTGTGAAAGAAGAAACAAAAGCCAAAGATAAGGATTACGATTATTCTAGCAATAAGATGAAACTGATAAACCCAAAGACTGTTTATACCGCTGCACACAAGTCTTCTCTAAGAAAATCCCAGTTAAATAGCATTTGTATAACAAAAACGCTTTCAGGAACTCCTAAGAAACTTGCAATGACACATTAACCAATTATAACGATTACCATCTAAACAAGAAAAAATAAAATAAGAGAACAAAAAAAAAAATTTCACAGACGGAATAAAGCTTACCACTATTACGAAGCATCAAATAGCAATGGTAATACGGCAACATGAAAACCAGAAGAAGTATCAAACAAAAAAGATCCACCTTCCAGTTTATCATCCTTGCCCTGCAACATAAAAGAAAGATTGGTCCAAGTCTTAAACTAATTTTTCAACTGAACAATTTCTACAGGTTCCATGACTATCCCTCCAATACAAGTACACTAAGAAAAGCCTTAAAATCTCAAATGATCTCTCCATGCTACTTTTAGCAACTCACATACTATCAACAATATTTTTCACCTCTAGAGCAACCTATAGGTCACACATACCATACAGTTCGTATAGTAGATTACATTAAACATACACTCTCAAGCAAACAACGATCACTCGAAAACCGATCAGTCTACTGCATTCTTATCTTTTGTTTCAATCTACTTGTCATTGCCAATTAGGTAAAAAAAAAGAACAAAGAAGTCCAAGAATCAACCAAATGCAAACAATCCAGCTAAGGAACAATCTAAAAACCACAAATCAAACAAGCAAAGTTTCCGAAAATCTCCAAAACCACAAGACACCAAAACTAACACAGTAGATTTCTGAAGAAGAGACTTACTCTCTAGAGAGAACAGGTATGATCTCAAACAAAACAAGCTGCAATAGATTACAAGAGAAAGCGAAGACGATGCTGAAAATGATCTGAACCAAAGCTCGTTTCTCTTCATACTCTTTGTATAGTCTTCGATTAAGAAACCATAAACCTGTCCATCCTAAGAGACACAGTGACGCCATCACCACCGTACCTTCGTAGATCGCCCATCCGTAACTCATCGTCAAATCCAGATCTATCGACTCAGATCTCACTCTCTGTTACTCTCAATGTCACTTTAAATCTGCGAAATCTCCATGGCGATTTCAACACCAAAGCTTCTGTTGTTCGATTCAATTCGAATTTTTACATTTATGAAACGATTAAAGTATTTTATAGAAATTTAAAAAATTAAAAAAGGTATTTAAGAATACCTCATATGGTTTGATTTAGGGTTACTCATCATCAATGTCATCATCATCATCTCCACCACCACCACCACCATATGACTGTACTCGAACTCGTATGGAGGAAGACATTTATTAACGTCAACCATCCATTGAGCTACAGGAGTATTGTCAGTAAGACCGTTCAACAGTAATATTATCACCGATAATTCGTTTTTTCTTTTTTTACTTTTTGCTCAACAGTAATTTTATCAACGATAGATTTTTATTATTTTCCTTTTTTTTATTATTTGTCTTTATAGATTCTGACTTTAGTTTAGTGATGATGATAGACCACTCAACTCCATTTTACCATATTCAAATTCTCAAATTAAGGTTTGAGTTATGATACAGGAAAAGAGAATAAGGATCTCATAGTGACATGTTAGAAGTTAATTGGATGTTGAAGAGAAGACACGTGGCAAAAGTGAATTGGCTAGAAGAATTTGTTAGATGAAAGAGATCGATAGCTGAAGGTTGAAGCTATATAGGAGGCTGAAGATCATTTGTAGAAGATAACAAGAAAAATCATTTGTAAAATTTGGAGATTCTGAAACTTGTATTGCTAGGTTTCTCTCTTTGAGAGCTAGCCAATCGTTTGTTGTTTTATGAACATCTATTCGATTCTATCATGGATTTGAGTTGTTTGATCGTGATTTTAGTTGTTGTTGTTGTGTTGATCGGTGGTTTTATTGTATCAAGGTATTAAGGTTTTGAGTTTATTCCGAGTTTATTCTGAGTTTTGTCTTGGTTGGTGCGTGTAGGATTATCAAATTTGCATAGTTTTTTTTTGTTCCTTGTGTGCATTTGAGATTAGACAGAATTTACAGAGTTTTTTTTGTTCCTTATCAAATTAGGTCTTGTTTTTGTCCATCGACGAAATGTGAAGTGATTTGGAAAGATACAACATCGTTACAATTCTAACCAAAATTTTATTACATGCACTTAGCTTTTTCCTCAATCAGGAAGCATAAGCTTGAACACTACTGGTTTCATTATCTGTACATGCACTTAGCTTTTTCCTCAATCAAGAAGCATAAGCTTGAACACTATTGGCTTCATTATTTGATCCAGTTTAAAACGAGTTAGTACAGCTCATAAGAGCAGAGCACTTTGTTCTATACTTTTCTGCTGATCTTGGAGTTATTACTTATGTTACGCATAGCTTATCTTCAATAGAAGTTTCAGAGAGACCCGATCTTCATAAAATAAAGATTCTCAAGCTCACCTTACAAGAATCCAGAGATAAGAATAGATTCTTCGAATTGGATGAACAATTTGATTGTTACAGAGAAGAGGAAGAAGAAAGAGATAACAATTTCAACAACAATTTCACATGAATGATCACAAATCTGTTTTTGCTTCCCTTTAACTCGTCTTCCTTCATTGTCTTGAGCTCCAAATAATCTCAGCCGCTGAACACTTCCAATGTAACTTCAGCATGAACGAAAATTTCCTGAAATTTGAACCTCCAGGATCCCAAACTCGGTTTGTCAAAATTTTGTAATTATCGAGCCTTCCAACGATGCCACACATGGTAACTTGCACTATTTTGTAATTATCGAGCCAAGGACCACTATTTTCCTTTTGCACTTAACTGCCGAGAAGTTAAAGACTTATTTTTATGTCTTGGTATAACATGATTTTCGTGGACAACTTATATCATAAGATTTGTATAAAAATGTCTGTAAATGATTTGACCCTGATCAGAGTGAGATACATCCTAGAGGCAAATGACTTTTGTGTCGTATAATTGTGCAAAACTATGGCCAATTGTTGCATGTCCCCACCGCATTAACTAATGACTTCTCCATATGAAAATGTTCATCTGATAATGCAACACTCTCCAAACTGAACTCCAACTCGAAAGCTAGACATAAAAGCATAAATCTCCACCTGTGCTTTATTTGGAACTTGACTTCACCAAATATATACTCATATGTAGCCCTGGGACTTGGTGGGGTGTATTGGATTAAGGATTTCAAAAGAGTTTGAGTTTTTTAATAAATCACCTGTTATTCAAGTAATGATTTTTAAATGTCTTTCCAAATTTTATGTTATTGAAAATGGAATTTATGTAAAATGATCCAAAATCATTTACAACCCTATGTTATTTAATGAATGATTTGTAAAAGTCATATCAAATCCACTGTTATTGAAAAAATAACAAAAAAAAATTTTTTTGTCAACTGTATATATTGATTAGCTTAAGAAAGCTAATTTGGCGGAATGTGGTTTACAAAAGTAACACTATACGGTAGGACACGAACATTTCGTGCCAACTTATCCGCTTGAACATTCTCGCTTCGTTTAACAAAAGATAAAGAGAAGGATAAAAATTCTTCCCTATCGGCGGCAATGTCTTCTAAATAGACTGCAAATGTCGGCCATTCTGTTGGGGAAGACACCATCTTCACCAGGTCCGAGCAGTCTGTCAAAAACGCGACATGTTGATTTCCAGCGCCAATCATACATCGCATCGCCCACATCAAAGCCTCCAATTCCGCATATAAGGGTGTCAAACTTCTTCGCAGGTTGGCCGCTCCCATTGTTGATGCTGAATTAGAGGAAGTACAATACCATCCATAACCTGCAAAGTTATCCGTCTTCTTCCATGATCCATCCACATAACACCTAAATCCCGAAAACGTGGATTGTAAGAGATTTGACCGTGAGAGGGATCCAGGTTGACGCACAAGGGTATTTGGAGAATCCTCCTCCTCCACCTATGCCTGTTGCCAAGCCTGAGATTCCGAATTAGCCAACCTAACAATCTCGGGAGGCTTCTCCTCTATATTTTCGAAAATTTTGCATTTCGAGCCTTCCAAATGTACCATAATATCCAGGGATAGGAGTCACTGACATCCTGTTTTGCATGCCGCCAAAATAAATAATCCATATTTGTAAACAGAGAAGCCGAGGGGAATTGTGGGCTTGATGGTACCTGGGATAGTGCCCACACCTGTCGAGCAGGTGGGCATTCAAAGAGAACGTGATTTATCGTTTCTTCTCCAATTCCACACCTCGCACAAACAACATCACAGTTAATTCCCCTGTTATGGAGATTAACCGATACCGAAATACAACCAGTGAGAGACTGCCACAGAAAGTGTTGAATCTTTGGAGGACACTTTATCTTCCAAACTTGAGCCTGTAGCGGAATACAGTCAGGACCGTATACCGGATCAGAAACCGAGGAAAGATTTGGAAGACGAACCGTTTGGTACCCTGATTTTACCGAATATTGGCCATTCTTTGTAAAATGCCAACCAATAGAGTCCGAAATCAAATTATGTCCTAAAGGTAAGGCTGAAATCAAAGCCACATCCGTTGGCTCGAAGATAGCTGACAGTTTATCGAAGTCTCATGATCTTGTCTGATGATCAATTAGGTGATGAATTTGTAAAGAGGGATCCATAAAAGACCCATAAATAACAAAATTTTTAAGAAAGATTTTAGGTGATTTCATATACATTTTTAGTTGAAAATAGAGATAAACAAATCACACCTCTAGAGGTATGATTTGGAGGAATTTTAATTAATAAAAATAAAAAAAAACTCTCGAGAGAACTGAAGATCCTCTCTCCTTCCCTCTCTGACTCCACCATATCAAATTCATTCTCCCTGCTCTTTAAATGAAACCAAATTATCAAAATCCCAGGAAATTTTTTAATGAACACGAGCTCCAATCAAATTAATCAAACATATGAGAGAAAACCCATTATTTTTTTTTTCTTCTCTAATCTACTCCACTCTTCACATGATTGCCTTTCTGTCTTCAGTCTCGATCAAAAAAATTAAACTCGCTCGCGTTATAATCAATCATGTCTAATTCTTTAAAAGTGTTGTTTTAATTTTTTTTTTGCCAATGTGCTTAATTGGAATGATTCACAAAGATGTCAACAGAAAGCGATTAACATTCTCATGTTAATGGTTAAGAAGGGATATGGCTAGAGTTCTTCAGCACCACATCGATGGTATAGATATTGTCAGCACCAAAAGCAAAGAAGAAAACAAAGGTGTATGGAAGTGACGAGGGTTAAAGAAGTATATGGTGATTTATGATAATTGTTTATTGGATTGCAAAGTCACACGTAGCACCACAAAATCTTTCAAAATTTGATATAACAAATCTCACCAAATTAATGATAATCAATTGTGAAAATCCTAAAATTCACTGAAATCTCCTGAAAATTCTCTGAAATCACTTCAGATTTAAAATCCACCTACTCTACTCTAACTCTAATTTCTAGTTGATGCAATTGCAACGCTTTCTTTCTTAATCTTATGCTTCTAGAAATCCATCAAATAAATAAATATTGTTGAATTCTACATCTTCATCCCTAAGTGCAGCCAAGAAATCAAAATTTTCTGGGCTCACTGGCTCTTGTTCAAAGCTTACCACCTCAGAATGTGGCAATTGTTGTGGCTCCTGATGATCTTGTGCTAAAAGTAAACAATATTGTGGTTGCTGCTGATACACAATATCCTGAAGCTGTGGTTGGTCCGGTTGATGCCAATCCAATTGCGATTGGTCATGTTGATGCCAATTCAGTTGCGATTGGTCCGGTTGATCCAAATCCAGCTGCGATTGTTCCGGTTGATCCAAATCCAGCTGCGATTGGTCCGGTTGATGCAAATCCAGTTGCGATTGTTTCGGTTGATGCCAATCCAACTGCGATTGTTCCGGTTGATCCAAATCCATCTGCTCAACCTCCTCTTTCTCTTCTTCTTTCTTCAGCTTCTCATTCTCTTCTTTCTCAGCTTTCTCCTTCTTTAGTACATGTGGACTTACATAGATCTTGTACAAAGCATAATCCTACACGCACCTGATCGCAGGTCAAATAATAAACCTAAATATGCAAACTACCGGATCAAATACGGTAATCAATTGTAGCACTTTAGGGTCGAATCCACAGGGATCGATAAGTTACACTACGAATTTATGGGATTAAAGTTAAGCTAAGACAAAATAAATAAGAGTTTGTTTCTAACAACCTAAAGAGAAAATAAAATAAGCAGATAATAATAAAAGAAATATTAGGCATAGGGAAACCATCCGGGATGTGACAAAACAATTAAATCGATTAACAGGAAATATTAAGATATGTTCTAGAACTCAATTCACAATGGTAAGGTAAGTCGATTCTCACGCAAATACCTACTTAGCAATATTTAGAGAACGCTTTACGCTAGGCTTCCCTAAGTAAAACTAGCATTAATAACAAGATCGATATGTTCACAAGATATCAAAACGAGAGCTTTGCGCTTGCCAAGTTATGAAATCTTGCTCCCCTAGTGTTGATTCCAGCGTTACTTTCGTACCTAGTTTAATCACCTAAGATCTTAGAACAAGTTAGCTACTCAAGCCCTAAGCATTAAGAACAACAATAGGAAAAGAACTATAAAATAAATTCCCAAACTAACAACCTAATAATCGGTCACATCCCTTCAAAATAACCCTAGCCTAATATGGAAACTACTTAAGCATAGAAACAAGAACAAAGATGAACACAAAAGGAAACATCTTTATTAAAGAATCTAAACCTAAAAAGAAAGCTATAAAAAGGAAACTAAAATATTTATAAAACTGGGGGAGAGCTACAGCTCTCAAAAGAGAGAGCCACTGCTCTGAAAAGGTGTGTGTATTACAATGGGCGAGCCCCCTTTATATAGGAAAAGGGGAGAGCAACAAAAAGAAACAAAATAAATGGAAAACTTGGAGAGGAGGTAAACTTGGGCCGCAATTCTTCATGGGATCGATAGATCCTAAGTGTGGACCGGTCGATCCCACTCTCTGTCACGGCAGCTTCGTCAGCAGGTTGACATGTCTTCAGTAAATCGGCCATAACTCTTGATTTCACCGTTGAATTTCCTTCAAACCACTTGGAGATGAAAGCTAACTCCCTTAGCTATCTTGTGTCAAAATCTTAGCAAGATCCAACGGTGGGAAGGTCTTCGTCTGACGCCATACTTCTGACGGGTCTTCTGGACTCTGCATCTTTCAATGTATATTTGCATCCAAACTGATCCAAAACTCTTCCTTTTGCTCCAAACACCTAAAAACCCTTGAAATACATAAAGTGAAGCATATAGTCCTAAAACCTATCTAATAGTTATAGAAAGACTCAATATACCAACCTAAATCCTAGATAGAAAACGGTAATTTTGGGACTCATCAGCACCAACCAAAACAAAAATCACAATAAAATCCAAAACTAAAAACCTTAATAACTTGACAACCAAGAAACACATATATACATACCTTCTCGTTATTGTTAGCAGATGAAGACTCAAACCAATATTCATGCATTAACCACTTAGTTTTTACGCCATCTGGTTGTTTTCCAACGTAGTAAGATAGTGCGCTTTTTTGCCAACGAAGCCTTGTCCAGATATAATCGTCTTGGCAGCTACTGTTGCGTGCCAGTATCCTCCAATATCACCACGTTTCTGCTTTATTCCACCTTTAGCCACCTTGTTCCTCTCAGATATAAAGAACAAAAGTACAGGCAATACTAAGGAAGAAGCTCACCGAAATTCAAGTTCTTGTCGACAGGAGATGACAAGAGATACTGTAGCAAAGACTATATAAATGTAGTAAAAGAGTTTCGATCTCCTTTGAACTCATGCAGAAGCTTCTCAAAATATTCTGGTCAGAGAGTGTATCCATGACGTCGGAAACGGACTGATGATCAAAGTGGCTACGGCAGAGCGCGTTAAATCCTCTGGTAGACGTTCATATAGCTTTGGTGTAATAGTTACTGATGTGTTATTGATGTGTTCCACTGCTTCTTTTCCACTTTAATGCATCGGTTATAATAATGGTTTTCTTAAAATCAGTAAAACTAGAAAGCTGGAGTCTACGTGTTAAAATCAGTACTTATCAAATGCAGATTGCAGACTGCCATAATGAAAACATTTCTAGCATCACTTTCATACAAGACTTAAATCTAGTTTGCTTAATGTATAAGGAAAAAATGATTTGCCTTGATTTATCACAGTGAAGTAGCAAACATGACCATAAGAACCAACCAGCAAAATCTTCTGTATCCATTTTCCGTCTATACTACAAATGTTACCACAAGAGTTATCAGAATTGCAGGCCAAGTTATCAAACGAAATGCCGACTGACTTGTGTTTGAAAAATGGTATCTAACTAATCTACATTCAATGATCATGACAAACATATAAATCTTGATCACAATGTTAACTAACCCATTATTTAATTTGACTTAAGACTCAAAACACATTTTTTGTATATACATCAATCCCTTTCCTACATCTGGATCCTCTTTCTTGCCTGCAATTTCAAGTAGGTAGAATTGAGAACACACACATAATAAAAGCAAAACATAAGCACGTATTCAGTTCAAGGAGCTTACGTTTTTGAAAAATAGAATCATAGGTCGAATATGCAGCTTGAGAACGTCATCCCAGTCTCCAACTCCAATTACCTGCACAACCAACATACTTCACTTAGTCACAGATCAAGCAACTTGCTTGTCTTTGACCAAAATTTCTTAAGCTTCACCACAATCTCAGAACAAAAATGTCTGACCCATCTCTTATTTTCATAAGCTACACAGTTGTAAAGATCTCTATGGGACCAAACCTAAATATTTAAAATTGGATCAGTTGTAACCTAGGAAACTTAATATCGCACTAATATCTATTTTAGTCGCTAGAACAGAAGCTGTACTGATGATCTCTTCTTCAGTCTCATTGTTCTCCCACTCAAGTGCTAAACTACAATACAAGAAAACATTCTCAAAACTACTACAATTTGTTGTTAATGCTACTAACTAACTCCATACTTTATCCGAGGCTTGCCAATTGCAAAAACATACTTATTTATGGTACGATTAACATAGTTTCGTTCCCCACATCCTTTCTTGTCGCAAGGAATCGTTTCATTGATCCTGATGACCTTAAGGATAGTCTCAAATGTAGAACCCTAGAATGCAGACTGTTATTACCAAAAAACGTTTTATGCATCACTCTCATGAGACTTCATGACTCTTTTGCTTAAAAATAAGTAAAAAACAACAATGACTTGCCTTGAATTCTATGAGTGAATTAGCACTGATGACCATACCACATGAGAACGTTCACCTGGATGTGCTATATCCGTCTTGAATCTATTACATATTCTTTTTGGAACTACGTTCACTGCAAAGTGCGAATTCCAGAAATGGCTTTAGGCTTGTTTTCAGCAAGGCGACTTTGCGGGCTTGGTGCCACCATAGTTACACTGAATATGATAAAGGAAATGCCTATGCTCAAGTAAGAGAAATGTGTTATTCCATGCGGCTAAATCTTTTTTTTTTGTGGAAGGTAGCCATAATGTGCTTGTTGGCTTATAAAAATTGATTTTAGATTGCAACAGGGACATATGACGTATACAAAACTGCATAGGCTGTAAAACTCTTTCGAGGAAAAATCACAAGGGAACCTGGTGTATAAGAACGAAGATCACAACGTCTTTGGATCCCGATGGTTGGAAGTCGGTAAGATTTTGGTGTTGAGAGAGATTCATTTTGATGAGAAGAGCTCTGAATATCGTGTGTTTTGAGATTGCGATTTTTGGGCTTTAAATGTATTTGTGGACAACATTTTCAGCTGAGAGAGTTAGAATGAGAGGAGAAATGAGAAGAGAGGCACCAAATGCACCAAAGTGGCTTATTGATGGATTAACCGCCAAGTAAACGACGTCATATAAAATACTAAATAAACTTTTATACGGCCTCATAAAGATATTTTTATTAGAAAAATATATTTTAGATGATGAAGACATTAAAACATGTAAAACGATGTCGTAAGATACTAATTTATTCGACGTCGTTTGACATGTTGTTTAGGTTAACTATTTGGTTCTATAAAAGGACCTAATTCACAGTTCATGTGCTCATATCCTGTTGGGAATGTCCCGAAATCATCTCAGTACTTACTCTAGATGTAGTTGTTTGTCGAGATCATACTATCATCTAATACTAGGTAATCATGATGCTTTGCTAGAAACTTCTCATGACTAGTGAGTTATGAACTCATTACTAGTATCATTTGATCCTACAGGGTCACACACCTAAGCAAACAGGATGCACTTAAGCAAGGAATGTGTAAAGAGGGAAGGTGTCGATCGACACCAATAAGGTGGTGTCGATCGACACCAAGTGCGGACCGAAATAGAGATTTCGGCCCAATAACTTAATTCGTTCTGGCTCGGCCCGTGAACAATTGGGTCTTATCCCGTGCCTATATAAAGGATATGAGGCACGAGATTTTGACCTAAGTTTTGTCTCTCCTCTCCAGTTAACACAGGTTCCTCTGCAAGATCTGATTCCAGGCACTAGCATCCCTGCAGATTCCTGTTTGTGTGAGTGTGGACTCCAGTAGAGGCGTAGCACGTGTGACGCTTCCAGATCTCTGAATACCTGACCTTACTCCGCTGCAATCTCCAGGTATCATCGAGATCCTTCTGATTCAAGTTTATAAACCTTAGATCCTAGGCTTTCAGGAAACTGTTAGGTTGTTGATAGAGATTAAAACCTGTTCAATTTCCTTCAGTGGTATCAGAGCCATGTTTAACTTTGAATTCGGATACATATGATGTATAAACTGTTTGATTTGATAAGTTTTCTGTGAAAATCGTTTTTTGCTAAAATCTTGTCGAACTAGGTTTCTTAGTGTCGATCGACACCATGGTATAGGTATCGATCGACACCTTAATAAAATTAGGGTTCGATCGGAAGATCGAAGTTTCTGAAACCTAATGGTATCGACCGACACAAAGGTTGTGTCGATCGATACTGCCTTGCGAATGGTTAGTCGGTTCAATTGGATTGAATCGGTTATCATGCTTGGAGGAAATCGATTTAAACCAGCTGATTGCGGTTTAGTGCGATCATGTTGGTGTCGATCGATACAAGGGTTGTATCGATCGATACCAACTGGAAATCGGTACGGTTCAATTTGATTGACCGATTATCGATCCAGATCAATTGGATTGACTGGTTATCGCAAATCGGTTTGATTGGTTGAGTATCGATCGACACTAACGAGGTAGTGTCGATCGACACCAACCAGTCATCGAAATTGTTTTGGTTACACTGATGAGTGTCGATCGATGCTAGCATCGGTGCACTGCAGAAGTCACAACCGAACGAAATTTCACCCACTTCTTAGATTAATTAAAACCTAGATTAAACTGATTGTTTTAAATGAAATCTAAGCCTTCTTGATTGCATATAAGATATACATCAAGATTAAAAGTTCAGTTCCTCAAACTAAATATCAAGTTTTCTTGATGTCTTCCCGAATCTAGTCAGCTGTCAAGACTCGTTTCACTGCGTGATAGGCTTGCAGTGCAAGGTATCTGTAGTTACATGAGTAAGGCAGTTAGTAATAGGGCTGATGGGCTTGCAGTGCATGACATCAGCTATTACATGATTGATAGATTTGGTTGACTTGAGTGGGCCATCAGAAGTTCTGGGCCCATAGACATCAGGTGGATGAAACATAAGATGTTTTGTCCACAACCAAAAGTCATATTGGATATGATTAGCAAAGAGTTGCTTACCTAAATAATTAAGATTTGGGTGATAGCCAGTGGCTCACTCAAGCTTTATGAAATATGGATTTTGGAACGTTATATTCATTGAGGAAACATTTGTGTTGAATATAATGTGAGTTTTCTTAATTGTTAAGATTTCTCTTTTCTTGAACACCTTAACTAAACCTCTATTTTGTTTGTTTTTTCAGCCATGTCAAGCTCAAATTCAAACACTTTCTCCTTGAGATCCGTCCTTGAGAAGGACAAATTGAATGGATCTAACTTTCTTGATTGGTATCGGAACTTGAGAATCGTTCTCAAGCAGGAGAAGAAGGACTATGTCCTTGAGAAAGCTCTCCCTGAGAAGTACCGTGCCAATGCCCCGCAGTCTGAAAAGAATGCTTGGGATAAACATTCTAATGATGTGGTCGATGTGACTTGTCTGATGTTGGCTACCATGAACTCGGAATTGCAGAAGCAATATGAGAACGTGGCGTCGCCCATCGAGATGATCACTAGCCTGAAAGCGTTGTTTCAGGAGCAAGCACGAACTGAGAGACACCAGTTGGTGAAGTCTCTAGTTGGGTGCAAGCTGCCGCAGGATGCTCTAGTCAGTCCTCACGTCATTAAGATGATGGGTTATATTGATAATCTGGGGAGACTGGACTGTCCCATTAGCCAAGAGTTGGCTACTGACATCATACTGCAGTCACTGCCGTCAAGCTTTGATCAGTTCATTATGAACTACAATATGAACAACTTGACGAAGACGTTGGCTGAGTTGCATGGGATGCTTAAGACTGCTGAGCCTAACCTTAAGAAGGCCACCCCGAGTGTACTTATGGTGCAAAAGGGTAAAAAGCAAAATAAATCTGGCAAGGGCAAAGGAAAAGGTAAGGCTGTCCAGGTTGAGAACAAGGACAAGCCGGCGCCCGCTCCAAAGCCAAAGGCTGGTCCTTCTGAAGCTGATAAGTGCCACTTCTGTAAGGAGCCCGGGCATTGGAAGAGAAACTGCAAGAAATTCCTGGAAGGTTACGAAAAATTGAAGAAGTCATACGAGACGGCTTCTCCAGGTATTTATGTTATTGAAGTAAATGTTACTTCATCAGGTTCTAACTCATGGGTATTGGATACCGGCTGTGGTGCTCATATTTATACTAATATGCAGGCGCTAAGTGAGAGTAGAACGCTGGAAAAGGGACAAGTAGAGCTGCGAGTCGGGAATGGAGCAAGAGTTGCTGCATTGGCTGTAGGCGTCTACAAATTGTCACTGCCTTCAGGCTTGGTTTTCAATTTACATAATTGCTACTATGTACCTGCTATAAGCAGAAACATCATTTCAGTTTCCTGTTTGGATTTGGATGGTTTTGATTTTATGATTAAAAACAAGTGTTGTTCTTTTAATCTTAATCATATGTTTTATGGTAGCGCCCCATTAGAGAATGGGCTTTATGTCTTAAACCAATCTATACTCGTTAACAACATAAATACTAAACGGTTTAAGTCAAATGACGAAAACCCGACTTTTCTCTGGCATTGTCGTTTGGGTCACATAAACGAGAGACGCATACAGAAACTCCATAAAGATGGGCTTTTGGGCTCATTTGATTATGAATCATGTGAGAAATGTGAATCTTGTTTAATGGGCAAAATGACTAGGGCCCCTTTCAACAAACCAAATGAAAGGGCCAGTGACTTATTGGGCCTAATACATACAGATGTGTGCGGCCTGATGAGCACGAGTGCTAGAGGAAATTATCAGTACTTCATCACCTTTACTGATGATTTCAGTAGGTATGGCTATGTCTATTTGATGAGACACAAGTCGGAATCCTTTGAAAAGTTCAAGGAGTTCCAAAATGAAGTACAGAACTAACTTGGCAAAAGTATTAAAGCTCTTCGATCAGATCGCAGAGGAGAATACTTAAGCCAAGAGTTCGATGACCATCTGAGAGAGTGTGGAATTGTTTCACAGCTCACTCCTCCTGGAACGCCCCAATGGAATGGAGTTTCCGAGAGGAGGAATCGGACCCTATTGGATATGGTTCGATCAATGATGAGTCAAACAGACCTTCCATTATCCTTTTGGGGATACGCTCTAGAAACGTCTATGTTTACACTAAATAGAGTTCCTACAAAATCAGCTGAAAAGACACCACATGAGATGTGGACTGGAAATGTTCCAAGGTTGTCTTTCCTGAAAATTTGGGGTTGTGAGGCTTATGTAAAACGGTTGATATCCGATAAGCTCGCACCCAAATCTGACAAGTGCTTCTTCGTTGGTTATCCTAAGGAAACCAAGGCGTACTACTTCTACAACTGTTCTGAGAACAAAGTGTTTGTTGCTCGGGATTGTACTTTCCTGGAGAGAGAGTTTCTTTCCAAGAAGAGTAGTGGGAGTAAAGTACAACTCGAAGAAATTCGAGAATCACAGGAGGCCACTCAACCTGTAGAGGAAGAGCAGCCAGTGGAAATACAAAGAGTTGTAGAACCCACACCTGTGGAGCCTCAAGTTCGCAGATCCGGAAGGATCCGTCACGAGATCGAGAGATATCAAGGATTTCTCATAACCGATTGTCATGACTTGTTGATCATTGACAGTGACGAGCCTACGACTTTCAAAGAAGCAATGTTGGGCCCAGACTCCGAAAAGTGGCTTAATGCCGCTGAATCTGAAATGGGATCCATGTCAGAAAACCAAGTATGGTCCTTGGTAGATTTACCTGATGGTGTAAAAGCCATAGAGTGCAAATGGATCTTCAAGAAGAAGATTGACGTGGATGGGAATATACAGATATTCAAAGCTAGGTTGGTGGCTAAAGGTTTCAAACAAATTCATGGTATTGACTATAATGAGACCTATTCCCTAGTCGCTATGCTTAAATCCATTCGGATTCTCCTAGCAACTGCCGCTTATTACGATTATGAGATTTGGCAGATGGATGTGAAAACAGCTTTCCTTAACGGAATTCTGGAGGAGGATGTGTACATGACACAACCTGAGGGTTTGACAGATCCTAAAAATGCTGGGAAAGTGTGCAAGCTTCATCGATCCATTTATGGATTGAAGCAAGCATCACGGAGTTGGAACCTTCGTTTTGATGAAGCGGTCAAAAAGTTTGACTTCATCAAGAACGAAGAGGAACCATGTGTATACAAGAAGACTAGTGGGAGCGGAATTGCATTTCTCGTACTGTATGTAGATGACATACTTATTCTCGGAAACGACATTCCGTTGCTTCAGTCCGTCAAGACTTGGCTCAGAAGTTGTTTTTCCATGAAAGACATGGGTGAAGCCGCGTACATTCTTGGAATAAGAATCTATAGAGATAGAGTGAATAGGCTAATTGGATTGTGTCAAGATACTTATATCGATAAGGTCTTGCACAGATTCAATATGCATGATTCCAAGAAAGGCTTCACGCCAATGTTGCATGGCGTTACTCTCAGCAAGAAGCAGTGTCCTTCGACACAAGCTGAGCGGGAGTGGATGGATAGGATTCCTTATGCTTCGGCTGTGGGATCTATCATGTATGCCATGCTCTGTACTCGTCCAGATGTTGCTTGTGCTTTGAGCATGACGAGTAGATACCAATCTGATCCAGGTGAGAGTCACTGGACAGCTGTCAAGAATATCCTCAGGTATTTGAGAAATACTAAGGATAAATTCTTGATCTATGGAGGAAGTGATGAGCTGGTTGTGAGTGGATTCACTGACGCGAGTTTTCAGACGGATAAAGACGATTTCCGGTCCCAGTCCGGTTATGTCTTTTGTCTGAATGGCGGTGCAGTTAGTTGGAAGAGTTCCAAGCAAAGCACCGTAGCGGATTCCACTACAGATGCTGAATACATTGCTGCTTCTGAAGCAGCGAAGGAAGCTGTTTGGATCAAAAAGTTCATGATTGAACTTGGTGTGATTCCTAGCATCTCAGAGCCAGTGGCATTGTTGTGTGACAACAATGGAGCCATTGCTCAGGCAAAGGAACCCAGATCACACCAGAAGTCCAAACACATTGAGAGGCGGTATCACTTGATACGCGATATCATTGATAGAGGAGACGTGAAGATCAGCAGAGTTCCAACGGATGAGAATGTTGTTGATCCTCTGACCAAGCCACTCCCGAGGCCTAAGCATGAGAGTCATACGGCTGCTATAGGCATTAGGGACATTGAGATGAGATCTTGATTTTAGTGGGAGTTGTCTTATTTTAGTTAATTTTGGTGTTCATGTAGACATTTTGATTACATTAATGAAATTTGATTTCAACATAATTTCAATGTGTCTTTAAATAAAAGGTCCCAAAATAATTTATGTCACTTAATAGGTCATCAAGTTGAGGACTTGATCATGAGACCCTATAAGAAATAAATGACATAGATTAATTTTGTCCCTAGTCAAGGTTGTCAAAGTGGGACAATGACAACCGCGTGAGACTAGATTGTGAGTTGACTGATGACTAAGTTTCATGGAGTCATTAATAAGAGTATTAAAGTCAATCACATAGATATATGTTAGAGAACATATGATCGGACATGACCCACTAATGAGAACTCTACAGGATAATAAAGTGTCATGAGAGGTTCTCATTGCGACTATAGAGTATAGTCCTTAGACCTGAGTTCATCATGATTTCTTACATATGAATTGGTCCGCTTTGACTTTGCCAAACGTCAGCCGTAACAGGTGACTATAAAGGCATTGATTGGGTGTATCATGAAGTGTGTGAAGGAACAGGGATGGAACAAGATGGAATTTGTCCCTCCTGTAAAACAGGAGATAAATATCTCAGGGCCCATCGGAGATTTGATACTGAGAAATGTGTGGCCGCACTCGAACGAACTGAATGTCAGTTGTTTGTCTTGTCAGTATAAATCAGAGTTCGATGAACATGATATTGGTTTAATAAGGATGACACGGTTCTTGCCTTATGCCTTATCGAGATATAGAGACGAAGGGATTATCGGAATAGATGATTCCAGTACAAGTGGGAGATTGTTGGGAATGTCCCGAAATCATCTCAGTACTTACTCTAGATGTAGTTGTTTGTCGAGATCATACTATCATCTAATACTAGGTAATCATGATGCTTTGCTAGAAGCTTCTCATGACTAGTGAGTTATGAACTCATTACTAGTATCATTTGATCCTACAGGGTCACACACCTAAGCAAACAGGATGCACTTAAGCAAGGAATGTGTAAAGAGGGAAGGTGTCGATCGACACCAATAAGGTGGTGTCGATCGACACCAAGTGCGGACCGAAATAGAGATTTCGGCCCAATAACTTAATTCGTTCTGGCTCGGCCCGTGAACAATTGAGTCTTATCCCGTGCCTATATAAAGGATATGAGGCACGAGATTTTGACCTAAGTTTTGTCTCTCCTCTCTAGTTAACACAGGTTCCTCTGCAAGATCTGATTCCAGGCACTAGCATCCCTGCAGATTCCTGTTTGTGTGAGTGTGGACTCCAGTAGAGGCGTAGCACGTGTGACGCTTCCAGATCTCTGAATACCTGACCTTACTCCGCTGCAATCTCCAGGTATCATCGAGATCCTTCTGATTCAAGTTTATAAACCTTAGATCCTAGGCTTTCAGGAAACTGTTAGGTTGTTAATAGAGATTAAAACCTGTTCAATTTCCTTCATATCCGCCGTATTTCTTTTTTAACAAACATTGCGAAAACATATTCTAAGATATTAGTGAGCTTTTGATATCATCAATGAAGAGACTTCGAATTCGATTAATATTTTGCGAAAGGTACATGCTTATAATACAAAATTTAGATTTTTTTTTACATTCATTCGATTTCATCTAAATATTTTAAAATAGTTGCTTAAATTTTTGGTTATCTTAATATTGAATACTATTTGATTGTATTTTTATTATTATTATTGTTTGATTGCCCAATGCTTATGTTTTGACTCATGAATTGTCAATGAAACAATAAAAAAATCAAGTTTGTTGTATAAAAAATAATCTAAATTTAATATAAAGCATATTAAAAAACAAATTTCGATAAACATATTATCTTAAGAGGCGGAAAAATTACAAGAGATCTAATCCAATATGATACTCCCTCCGTATTAATTTATTTGTCGTTCTATTCAATTTTTTTTTTGTTTTTAAATACATGTCGTTTTGACATATCTAGGTAAATTTTGCTTTATAATACCCAAATTAACCTTAATTAAACAAAACTAAATCTAATAACTCCTCTTTGACGTAAGAAATATTCTCATTTTTTTTGAGGATAGATTTGTCTTTATACAAGGTTTCTTAATCTACTCAATTATAGTTAAAACGGCAAATAAATCAATACGGAGAGAATATGCAAGATTGAATATATGAAATTTCTAGATCTGGATTCAAATATTTAGTTTGAAAAATAGGATATTCATATTTGACTTGGATTTACTACCAAATATAATATTCTTAAAATATATTTGTATGATAAATATAATAAATTTTCTTGTGGTATCTTTGAAAAGAATAAAATTGTGTGGTGTTTTTAGGAACAACCCTGGTAAATATGGTATGTTTTAAAATATTTATAAATTCTCTTGATATATTGTAATTTTTAATAGTTCAAAAATAGGAAAAAAATAATGAAAATGACCATGTGTTTTCATGAAGTGGTATCTTTGAGATTTTATCCTTTTTTATCGTTTTCTATTTTATGCTGATGCTGTTATTGGTATAAAATTTGGGTATTGTGGAAACAAAATCTTTTATTTATTTTTCAATTTTGTTTTGTAAATAAGTTGGCATAACAAAATAAAAAAATAGATTTTTACAGGAAATTTATATAATATAATGGTAAAATAAAAAAATACATTTAAATTTAACTTGTAGAATAGGAGAGTAGAATAATAATTAAAAAAGAATCTTTAGATTCTGTAAAATCGGTGGACATTTATGTAACTTCTGTTCGAGCTGCTTCTCCTATAAAATACAAAACGAGCTTTAGCAAAAAAATTGATATATAAATAATAAATGACATATTTTAGAAAATGTCTTTTCCTTTGAGGGTACAACCTTTTGTTTTGCTTCTTTCGCTTTTGTTTTACACTCTGCACTCTTGCTCTTAATGCAAAATGCTTGAACAACTTGTAGTTATATACATGTTTTTATGTACAAGGTGTTATTGATACAAAGTGGGCTATCGAGTTTGAAGAGCTAGCTCGGAATGCTTTTAGACAAAACCAGCATGAAACAACAGTTTTCGTTGACAACTGCAATGTGATTCTTATGTAAATAGCCATTTTCTATTTACCTAAGAATCACATTGCAGTTGTTAACAAAAACTGTTGTTTCAGGATGGTTTTGTCTCAAAGCTTACCCAGCTGGCTCTTCATACTCGATAGCCCACTTTGTATCAACAACACCTTGTACATAAAAACTTGCATATAACTACAAGTTGTACAAGCATTTTGAACGATATAACTACAAACTAAAATTACAAACAAATATTCACAACTTACATTATTTATATTTAGTAAGCTTAATCGTGGTTATTCTGTAAATATTAACATCGATTAAGCTAACCTTAGTTTTATTTGAGTCACAAGTATTCTTGATTATATGAAGTTGAAATTGAGTATTTTAATATCAATACTGTAATTCTTATTAATCAAAATATCTATTAAATTAAGTTTGATTTTGTCATGAGTTCGAAGTTTAGATATGTATTTTATTCATTTAAAATAAAATAAAAATAATTTCAAAAGAATTATAACACAACAAGGAATTTTATATTTTATATAAAAAACAGGAAACATTTATTAAACAGGAATTTAATTATATTTTATATAAACAATAATAGAACAAAGATGTGAAAAATGGGAAAGACATCTTAGTAGTAGAATAATAGAATAATAGTGAAACATAGTTAATGAAACGATTGATTTTTTTTGGTATTCCAAAATATTAATTTTATAGTAAATATTTAAAATTTTTCAATAATTCATTTCACTCTTTCGAGTTTTATATATGTCAAAAAAACTTAATTTAATTTTAGATGTATAATATATTTATACTTCTATATTATTTAACTAACAGGAAATAAAATAATATGGAAATACTTTAATAAAAAGAAATTAAAAATTTCTGATAAAACAATATAATAACATAATTTTTTAAGTATAAAATAAAAGGAGATTAATACGTTCTCATAAAATTAAGAAAGTTTTTAAAGTAAATCTGGAATTATATCTTGAAATAATCAAATTTAACTCCTTTATAAAGCAATATAAGATTTAATTAGTCAACAAAAAAAGTAAGAGAAATTACTACAAATGCCCCTCCTTCCTTGTCACTTTTCAAAAATACCCCTCACAGATCTACCCTCTATAATTTGTACTAAAGAGATTATTGGCGGAATAAATTATGAGATTATTTTTCCCGCCAAAAAATTACGGGAAAACTTTGGCGGGAAATTTTTTTGTTTGCGGAAAATTTTTGTCGAAAATTTTTTTTGGCGTGAAACTTTTTGTGGTTTACGGGATTACTTTTCCAACCAAAAAAGTTGCAGGAAAATTTTAGCGGAAAATTTTTTTTACAAAAATTTTTTTTACGAAAAAACGTTTTTTTACGAAAAATACCTTTTACATGGTTTTTTTACGTGGTTTTTATATGGTTTTTTTTACATGGTTTTTACATGGTTTTTATATGGTTTTTACATGGTTTTTATATGTTTTTTAATGGTTTTTTTACATGGTTTTTTGGCGGGAAAATTTTTGGCGAGAAAAATTTCGAAATTTTTTGGCGGAAAAATTTTGGCAGGAAATTTTTGAAGAAGATAGGATTTTGAGTCTTGAGGATAGGATTTTGATCATTAAGGGCAATTTGGTCTTTTTGCTACAAAATGAGGGGTATTTTTAAAAAGGAACAAAGGGAAAGTGCATTTTTGATTAGTGGCATGGTTGAAAGGGTATTTTTGCAAATCTCCCAAAAAGTAATTGAGAGATGAAACTTTCAATAAGATAATTTAATGTTTTTAAAAATAATCTATTTCAACATAAATTAGATATATGTTAGGAGTTTAAAAGTTTTTATTTAATTTAAATGAAAAAGGGAAAGAACTCTATAAACATAAAACCTAACTAATTTTCATTATAGTAGAAATATTTCATAATAAAATACAAATGGTAAAAACTCTTATTATATAAAGTTGGGTTTTCAAAGTTAGCAACTTGCTGGATAGTGACACGTGTTAATTTTAGCGATCCGAGATTTTGACACGTGTCAAACAAATATTTGTTTTTAATAATATTAAATATATAGAAAGATAATTATGACAGAAGATTAAAAATTAAATAAATTAAAAATATAAAAAGATAATGTTAAAAAAATTTTTAATTTAAATATTTTAATTGTTGTAAAAAGATAATTATATTACTAATTATTCTCGGCTATAACATGGAGTTCTTTTTCAGTGTGTGTAACTCAAGCAATATAACTGATGCAATTCTGGATTATGTATATGTTCAAAGTGAATGATTTTTCCTTTCAAGATCTAGTTTTAGTAAGTGTTACGTCATTTATATTAGTTTCTCTATCATTATTGCCACTTAATAAGATGATAAGTGAATGGTAAATAAGAAAAAAAAAAGTAAGATATGTATCGGAACTTATATTAAAAAAAAAACTTATACAATGCATTATGCATATTGTCTCTGTGGAAACATGTTAAAACATAGAATCCATATAAAATAAATCTAATAATAGATTTATAATTTTTTCCTCCTATTCTTATGCATAATCATATTTACAAGGATCTTTACACTAAAAAAATAGGTACTTAGAAAATTGAACTTGACATAAATTCTTGAATGTCTTTGTTTTGTTTGATTGGGAGTTTTATTTATAGTAGAAGATAGAAAAACGTATATTTAAGTTTATGAATGAAAGTTTCCTATAGATTTAGTAATTATACAAAAAAAAATCTATAAGATAGATCCTAAAAGTTGAAAAAAAAAATTATATGACATCGTGTGAATATGTTAAATAATTTCGTATAAAATTTTATTTTTATATGACATCGTGTGAGACGTTTAGATCACTGCATCCCCTAGGTTAAATTTTTGATCTAACACATAAATTTTTGTTTGCGTTTATATACACTGAATCTCTTAAAACAAACATCACGAAACATATCTTAACATAGTTTGTGTAAATCTTCGATTGCACCACCGAAGAGACCCCTTATATTCAATTTGAATATTTAGAAAAGGTAAGTGCTAGTAAAACAAAGTTTTACGTTTTTTACAATCATTGGATTTCATTTTAAGTTTTCCACTATTTTCATACTATTTTGGTTGTTTTTATCAATAAATATTGGGGCAATTCCAGTTTTTAGACCATTACTTGATTTTGAATACAAAAGTAGACCCAATATTCGAGATTTGAGAAAATAACCACTAAGGGTAGCACAATTATAGTTCACTCCCTTACAACCAAACAAAAAACAGAAGCCGAAAAGACAGATATAACCCGAGGAAGTCTGCAACAGATTTCTTTAAGGTTGATTACAAATTACGTCAACTTGAAGACATATAAAGAAGTCTACTCTGTAATTATAGTTTAAATTTTAATTAAAAAAATTATAAAAAAATAATTTGATAAACTTATTGATCAAATAATAACCACATAGACTTTCTGCATTGAAATAAAATAAATTTACATATAAACAAGTCAATTTAAAAAAGGTTGATTAGGCTAAAATTATTTGATTTAGAGTTTGCTTAAGTCTTTGTACACTATTGGTGGTTGACTTTGTTTCGCTATCAATCATAACCGACAATTTATCCAAACCGATCGGTTTTCTCGGTTTAACGGGTACACATATAAAAACTAAAAAAACCTAGATCTATTTCATTCTTCTCCGCCTACCACCAAAACAAAAAAACATCAGTCTCTTCCTTTCTCTCTTTCTCACACTAAAAAACCCTAGCTCTATTTTGCTCTTCATCTCTCTTTCTTTCACTCTCTAGTTGTTTCACTCTCATCTCAGCCACCGACATCCTCTCTCCCTCCAAGGTACTTTCTCTGCTTTGTTTTTCTTTGTCTCAGTTGGTCCTTATCTAAAATCTGCTTCAAAAATGAAAAATTGCTTTGGGTTGTTGTAATTGTGATTCGAGTTGTTGATTTGAAAAAATAATGGCCAATTTTGGATTTCTTTTTCTCTGTTGTTCACTTATAAACCCAAAATCTGATCTTAAATTAGAAGATTTATTTGTTTGTGGAACACTATACAGATTTTTAGAAGAATTGGAGCAAAAAGAACCAAAAATGAAGAAAAACAGTTTTCACACAGATTCTAATCTCAGATTACGGGCCACTTTTTAAGACCTTTCCGACATCCAAATTCAACGAGTCTGGTGTCCATGGAAAGCTTGAAGAGTCTTTTTTAACCTCCACTTGGAATTTCGCAATTGCGATTATCCAATATGAAGTTATGAATAAAACACTAAAGGCATATCATGTAGACACGAGAAGAACTAAGCCGAGGAGTTTGTCTCCTATGATGCGCGATTTACAAGCTCATGTCTAGCGGTTTATTCTACTTACCACCAAGGTCTGAATCTTACTAAATCATGAAAAGCCCATTTAACTTAAATTTCAATCATGATCTTGCTTGTTCTTATTTGTGTTTTGCAAAGTTGTCATTTTTATTCTGCTTTGATTTTATTATTTCAGTAACATTACTATTAGGAAAAGGAGCTCGTTTTGAAAGTGTACCATGTCTCCCACGCCAAAATCACTTGGAGGTGGAGTTTGAAGAAATGAAGGAGATTGTCTCCTCTATTGACACCAAGGTTTCTAGTCTTAGGAGGAAGTTTGACACACTACATGATTCTGTGAACATTCTTATTTAGTCTCGTTGTGATTTAGATTTGAGCATGGATGAATTTGATCTCTCTACCTAATCTATCTTCTTGGTTTCAATATGTAAAGTCCTTTAAGAACATGAATGCTTTTGTTCCTATCTCTTTTTGGTTGTGAATTTAACATTAATGTTATCTTAGGAATTCTTAATCTTTTGATTAATGTATGCTTTTGTTGCAACTATCTCTTTCATGAATGTGAAGGATTGCGCGATTATCTCTTGGTTTAATTCTTTGTCCATTAAACCTAATACACAATCAGGATCTAGGTTCTTAAGAGAAGAATCAAGGGATCTCTTGAGTTACCTTAAGATTGCAGCGGAAGATCTGGTTTCTGTCAGAGATCAGCAAAGAGCACCTAGGGAAGCTCCTCCAATGGCTCACACACGCTATAGCAGGACAACGGCTGCTAGACCTGTCAGGAGGGGAGGCGCAGAGAGAGAGCTCGAGTCGCTAGGGTTTTTCACGAAAGCTTATGGAAAAATCGGCCCACTTTTAGCTTATATAGGTCCGAAATTTTTCCAGTCCTTCTGGACTTATGGGCCCAAGGCCCAATCTGATTAATTCCCTTAGAATTAATCAGGCCCTTTTATTTCTCTCTTATTACAGTAAATGCCTGGCACTTTTACTGTATTTCTGCTTCATACTTTCCATACAGTTTCCTGGTAGCTTAAGCGTGTGACCCAAATGGGATCATATAATAAAGGCAATAAGTCCAAGACTTATAGATCATGAGCGGACTCTAGCAAGCCATCATGACCCCCAGAATTATATGACTTATGTCTGATCAATGACATCTCTTACTTTCTAGAGACAGTACAGAGATTACTGGACATAATTCCAACAATCTCCCACTTGTACTGGAATCTCTGAATTCATAATCCCTTTCGTCTCGATATCTCGATTAGTCATAAGGCAAGATGAGTGTCATCCTTATAAAGCCTAATCATGTTCATCGGACTCTGATTTGACACTGACAAATCCAAACAACTCGGGAGAGTCCGTTTGAGCATGGCCATGCATTTTCCAGTTCAAATCTCCGATTGGCCTTGAGATATTCACTCCATTTATATTGGAGGGACAAATCCCGTCTTGTTCCATCACTGCGAACTACTCACTTCGTAATGCACCCAAACAAGATCCGTATTACTGTCGCTGAACGACAGCGTTAGACAATGATCAAAGCGCATCAGTTCATGTGCAGTCACATGCATGCGAACTCAGGTCTAAGGACTATACTCTATAGTCGCAGTGAGAATCTCTTATGACACAGATATAAATATCCTGAAGAGTTCTCACTAATGGGTCTTGTCCGGTTGTATGTACCCCAACAATACACCTATGTACTGACTTTGATGCCGAGCATCTATGACACCATGAAACTTGGTCATAAGTCACGTACCAATCTAGTCTCCAATGGTTGTTGGTGTTCCAATTTCAACAACCTTCGACTAGGGACACGGATGATATAAATTATTTATCAAATATAGGGTCTCATGATCAAGTCAAATGATTTCGATAACTCAAGACCAAATCATTTACTTCGATGACCTATAAAATGATTCACATCATTTTGGAATGATTATTTCATCACAGCTAAAAAAATAATCAAGAAATTTCAAATTTCATTAAACATAAAATGTTTTGCAATAACATATTCATATAACTAAAATAAACTCTCATACTCCCACTCAAATTGAGATTACATTTCAATATCTCTAATGCCTACAGCTTCAGTCAAAGACTCGAGCTTAGGCCTTGGGAGTGGCTTAGTCAACGGATCAGCTACATTATCCTCAGTAGGAACTCGGCTGATCTTGACTTCCTTTCTATCAATAATATCACGTATCACGTGATATTTTCTCTGTATATGCTTGGATTTCTGGTGTGATCTTGGTTCCTTTGCCTGAGCTATAGCACCATTGTTATCACAGAAGAGTGCCAGAGGCTCAGCCGCATTGGGCATCACACCTAGTTCCATAATGAACTTTCGTATCCATACAGCTTCCTTCGCTGCTTCTGAGGCGGCGATATATTCAGCTTCTGTTGTGGAGTCTGCAACGGTGTCTTGCTTGGAGCTTTTCCAGCTCACTGCACCGCCATTCAGACAGAAGATATAACCGGACTGTGACCGGAAATCATCTCTGTCTGTCTGGAAACTTGCGTCCGTGAATCCACTGACTTCTAGCACATTACTTCCTCCGTACACCAAGAACTTATCCTTAGTATGTCTCAGATATTTCAGGATATTCTTGACGGCAATCCAGTGGTTTTCACCTGGATTTGACTGGTATCTACTCGTCATGCTCAATGCATAAGCAACATCAGGACGAGTACAGATCATGGCATACATGATAGATCCTATTGCAGATGCATAAGGAATATTCTTCATGCACTCAAGCTCAGCAGCCGACGTAGGGCTCTGCGTCTTGCTCAGCGTTGTGCCATGCACCATTGGCGTGAAGCCTTTCTTGGAACCAGCCATGCTGAATCTATTTAGGACTTTGTCAATGTATGAATCCTGACACAAGCCTATCAGCCTTCGAGATCTATCCCGGTAGATCCGGATTCCAAGAATGTACGCAGCTTCACCCATGTCTTTCATGGAAAAACAACTTCCAAGCCAGTCCTTTACCGACTGCAGCATTGGAATGTCGTTTCCGAGCAACAGTATGTCATCGACATACAAGATAAGAAATACAATTTTGCTCCCACTAGCCTTCTTATACACGCATTGTTCCTCTTCGTTTCTGATAAAATCAAATTTCTTGATTGCTTCATCAAAACGAAGATTCCAGCTCCTTGATGCTTGCTTCAATCCATAAATGGATTTGTGAAGTTTGCATACTTTACCAGCATTCTTTGGATCTACATAACCGTCAGGTTGTGTCATATACACATCCTCCTCCAGAATACCATTCAGGAAAGCGGTTTTCACGTCCATCTGCCAAATTTCATAGTCATGAAAAGCTGCAGTTGCTAGTAGAATCCGAATAGATTTCATCATAGCCACTGGTGAATAGGTTTCATCGTAATCCACTCCGTGAATTTGCCTGAAACCTTTTGCCACCAATCTGGCTTTATAAATCTGGACATTTCCATCCACGTCAATCTTCTTCTTGAAGATCCATTTACACTCGATGGGTCTTGCACCATCAGGTAAGTCAACCAGTGTAAACACTTGGTTTACAGACATGGAGTCCATTTCGGAATCAGTGGCCTTGTGCCACAAATCGGAGTCTGGGCCCATCATAGCTTCATTGAAGTTCGAGGGTTCATCACCATCAACGATCAGAAGATCATGACAGTCAGTCACGAGAAAACCCTGATACCTATCAGGTTCGTGACGGATCCTCCCGGATCTTCGAACTTCTGGTACTATAGGTTCAGGCTCTACAATTTCTTGTAGGTCCTCCTGCTGCTCTTCCATATCAGGTTGAGCAGTATCCTGTTCATCTTGAATTTCTTCAAGCAGTACCTTCTTATTCCCACCTACTTTCTTAGAGAGAAATTCTCTCTCAAGAAAGTTACAATCTCGAGCAATAAAGACCTTATTCTCGGATCGAAGGTAGAAATAGTAAGCTTTGGTTTCCTTAGGATAACCAATGAAGTAGCATTTATCAGACTTTGGTGTAAGCTTATCAGAGATTAATCTCTTGACATAGGCTTCACAACCCCAAATTCTGAGATAAGACAACACTGGTAATTTGCCAGTCCATAGTTCATATGGTGTCTTAGCTACTGACTTAGATGGCGCTCTGTTCAAGGTGAACGTTGCTGTTAGCAGAGCATATCCCCAAAGGGATAACGGAAGGTCTGTGTGACTCATCATAGACCAAACCATGTCCAACAAGGTTCGGTTCCTCCTTTCAGATACACCATTCCATTGAGGTGTACCAGGAGGAGTGAGCTGGGAAACTATCCCACACTCTCTCAGATGATCACTGAACTCTTGACTCAAATATTCTCCTCCTCTGTCGGACCGGAGAGCTTTAATTTTCTTGCCAAGTTGGTTATGTACTTCATTTTGGAACTCTTTGAATTTCTCAAAAGATTCCGACTTATGTTTCATTAGATAAACATAGCCAAACCTACTGAAATCATCAGTAAAGGTTATGAAGTACTGATAGTTTCCTCTTGCATTCGTGGACATTGGGCCACACACATCAGTGTGTATCAGGCCCAATAAGTCACTGGCCCTCTCATTGGGTTTATTAAAGGGGGCCCGCATCATTTTGCCCATCAGGCATGACTCGCATTTCTCACATGACTCGAAGTCAAATGAGCCAAGAAGTCCACCAGAATGGAGCCTCTTAATGCGTTTTTCACTGATGTGCCCTAAACGACAATGCCATAGAAACGTTTTGTTCTCTTCATTAGGTTTGAATCGTTTGGTATGATGTTATAAATTGGCGCGGATTGGTCAAGTATGTAAAGCCCATTCGAAAGAGGGGCACTTGCATAGAACATATTATTGCGATTGAAGGAAAATAACTTATTCTTAATAGAACAATCATAACCTTCCAAATCCAATAAAGAAACTGAAATAATATTTCTGCTTATCGCAGGTACAAAATAACAGTTATTAAGTTCAAGAACCAATCCCGAAGGTAAAGACAATGAATAAGTGCCTACAGCCAGCGCCAGAACTTTCGCTCCATTCCCAACTCGTAGCTCCACTTGTCCTTTCTTTAGCCTCCTACTGTTGCTGAGACCCTGCATATTCGTACAAATATGAGCCCCACAACCAGTATCCAAGACCCAAGAGGTGTTATCAGAAGTAGTTGTATTAACTTCTATAACAAAAATACCTGATGAAGAAACTTCCAAAGTCTTCTTCTTCAAATCTTTGAGACCTTCCAGGAATTTCTTACAATCCCTCCTCCAATGCCCCGGTTCTTTGCAGAACCTACAGATGTCTGTGGGCCCAGCTTTAGACTTGGGCTTGGGTTTAGTCGTGTCCTTGTCCGAGACAGGGACGACTTTGCCCTTTCCCTTAGCCTTCGCAGAAGGCTTCTTAAAGCCCTTGCCCTTTTGTACCATAAGTACATTAGGGTCCTTGGCAGAAGCCTTCTTCAAGCTGGGTTCTGCAGTCTTGAGCATTCCGTGAAGCTCAGGCAGAGTCTTAGTCAAGCCATGCATGTTAAAGTTCAGAATGAACTCGTCATAACATGCAGGTAAAGACTGCAGAATGATGTCACAGGCAAGTTCCTGGCTCATCGGACAGTCGAGTTTCTGAAGATGATCGAGATAACCCATCATCTTCAGCACATGAGGACTCACTGCCGCATTAGGAGCCATCTTACAATCAAGAAGGTTCTTGACTGTTTGGAACCTTTCGGTTCTTGCCTGTTCCTGAAACATCTGTTTCAGACTTGCCATCATCTCGATGGGCGACAGCACACTCTCGAACTGCATCTGCAATTCCGGAGTCATGGTCGCCACCATCAGGCAATAGACATCCGTCTCATCTGTCGAATGCTTTTCCCAAGCATTCTGCACATCTCTGGCGGCATTAGCAGGAGGCTGCTCGGGGAGAGGATCACTTAGGATATACTCCTTCCTCTCCTGTTTGAGGACCAACCTCAAATTCCTTGACCACGTCAGGAAGTTTGTTCCGTTCAACTTCTCCTTGTCGAGAGAAGAACGGATGCTGAATGTGTTTTGGTTGTTATTAGTTGAAGTCATTGCTGAAACATAAGATAAAAGGATTCTAGTTAATATGTTCAACATGAGTAATCTATAAAACAAGAAAACTCGCATTACATTCAATAACATAAGTTACCCTCAATAGAATATAATGATTCCAAGATCCACATATAACTGAGATCAAAGTGGGCCACTGGCCGTCACCCAACCTTAGCTTATATTGGTAAGCCCTATTTCGGCTAATTATATCCGCGATATAACTCTTGGTTGTGAATCTGGGCCCGTGGCCCAATCCACTCTGATGTCTCAAGGCCCGGGACTCCCGATGGCCCAGTCAAGAAAACCAGTCTATACAGTCATGTAATCACTAATCTCTGGGACTCCCAATGAAATTAGTGAATCACAAACCGTCTTGCCCATGCAAGAGCAGTCACCCTCACACTGTAAGGCCATGAGTGCAATGGAATGGGCTTCAACAGCTGACATAGACCGGACAAGACATCCAACGCTTGATATTTATGAGGTTGTAGGTTTTTCCTAAAAATTCCCCAAAATAGACGATTACTATTTTGGGAAACTTTCCATTTTTGGAAACTTACTAAGTTTGGAAATTTTTCTTAATCGGGAAACCTACTAGATTTGGAAACTTTCCACAAATGGAAACTTCCTAAAAGTGGAAACTTTCTAACTTAAGAAATTTCCTAAACACGGAAAATTTCTACTTATAGAAATTTCCTAAATCCTAAACAAGCAAATCTAGAAATTTCTAATTTAGGAAACCTTTCTAATTTGGGAATTTAGGAATTATTTAATTAAAATTTCAAATTTAATAATTAAATTAATTTTAATTAACACAAAACCGGAATTCTAACCCTAAACCAACCTTACCGGTTCGGTTTAGGGAAGAACCCTAATTGCATCTCCCACTCGCCGCCGGTTGCTTGCCTCGCAAGCTAGCGAAGTCGCTAAGCTTTCCGGACGGCCGCGGGACGAAGCTGGTCTTGGCGAGAGGAGGCCGGACAGCCAGCGATCGAGAGTAACCTAACGCCACCGCCACCTTCCGCAAGCTCCTTCGCCGCTCGAGACAACCACGCGACACGATCCATAAGCGATCGGTCCGTGCGTTTCATCGAGCCGGACATCGCACCATGCGATGGTCCGACGCATGCCGATCCTCAATCGATCCGGCCATGCGATTTGAATTAGGTTTTAAGTGTTTTATCTCATCAAATTTTAGCAAGCTATATTGATTCGAAACACTTCTAGAAACAACCTAACAAACGATTCTATTCAAAAGAAACCTACAGAACCAATAGCTCTGATACCACTGAAGGATTGCGCGATTATCTCTTGGTTTAATTCTTTGTCCATTAAACCTAATACACAATCAGGATCTAGGTTCTTAAGAGAAGAATCAAGGGATCTCTTGAGTTACCTTAAGATTGCAGCGGAAGATCTGGTTTCTGTCAGAGATCAGCAAAGAGCACCTAGGGAAGCTCCTCCAATGGCTCACACACGCTATAGCAGGACAACGGCTGCTAGACCTGTCAGGAGGGGAGGCGCAGAGAGAGAGCTCGAGTCGCTAGGGTTTTTCACGAAAGCTTATGGAAAAATCGGCCCACTTTTAGCTTATATAGGTCCGAAATTTTTCCAGTCCTTCTGGACTTATGGGCCCAAGGCCCAATCTGATTAATTCCCTTAGAATTAATCAGGCCCTTTTATTTCTCTCTTATTACAGTAAATGCCTGGCACTTTTACTGTATTTCTGCTTCATACTTTCCATATAGTTTCCTGGTAGCTTAAGCGTGTGACCCAAATGGGATCATATAATAAAGGCAATAAGTCCAAGACTTATAGATCATGAGCGGACTCTAGCAAGCCATCATGACCCCCAGAATTATATGACTTATGTCTGATCAATGACATCTCTTACTTTCTAGAGACAGTACAGAGATTACTGGACATAATTCCAACAGAATGCTACAGTTAATGCTTGCCACCTTTGACCACTTTTCTGCATCATTATCTTCTTGTTTTCTATATAATATCTCCAATTTCTCGACCCTTTTATCATTGTCAATAAGCTATGCATCCCATGTAGGAAACATTTTCTTCTAGCAAATCAATAGTACTAGATTTGACTTAAAGGAACTAAGATTGCCATCTAAACAATAGCAAAAAGGATAAAATAGATATGGACTCTCTAGTGTAATTTTTTTTTTTTACCTTGAATCCACTAGCTTTGGTGTTCTTTGACCATTCCATACCCAACAATTTACTAGACATGTGATAAGTTACTTTGACAGTGTCACCATTGTAACATCTTCGAGAAACCGCAAAATTCCATATATCTTTTGCCAAATCATAGCACGTACATAACCAATATAAAAAAAAGAACAAAAAATTTTGAAAAAAAATCAATTATACAGACTTCACATACAAGTGCAACGGGTTGACTTTATGAATAAGTCTAAAACCAATGACCTAACTGTCTAACAAAACCAAAAACTTGATTTCTCCATATGTATAATATATAATCATGTCAAAAACATACAGAGGCAAGCACATAACATATATCAAATAATACAACAAGAAAATCTTAAAAATTATTCACCAATTTGCAATAAATTGGTTTTCAAATTTTGCCGACTTCATGTAGATGTAACACGAGTAGACATCAACAAGCCTCTACGTAGAGACAATAACTCGAAGTCTACGGTGTGGTCTATTTTTGCAATTGACCAAACCATTGGAATTTGTAGTAGACTTCATATATCCTTCAACTAAGAAAAAGTAGACTTCCTCGTGGTTAGTTTTGCAATTGACCAAACCATTGACTTTGTTGTAGACTTCTAGTTACATAATAGACTTCATCTATCCGTCAACTAAAAAAGTAGACTTCGACGTGGTTAATTTACATTTGACCAAGTTTGACTTTCTCATAGTAGACTTGAAACGAAGTCTCCAGTCACGTTGACTTCGTTTGCAGTCTGTCATGGTCATTTTTGGGGTTGACCATTATTTAAATAGTAGACTTCTTTTACAGTCAACTAATTTAATTTTAATCAATAATACAGTATTCCGATCAATGTTTCTATATTTTGGCCAACCCCAAAAATAGCCAAAATAGAAATCTACTCTTCTATTATGGTAATAAGACTTCGTCCAGCTGTCATAACTGTAACAACACGCCCTGTGGGACCCACAGCCCATGTGGCCACACTCTGCCACGTGGCATCTGTCAATTGGTAACAGCTTGTCTTGTGGGAAGGTTGTTAAAGGGTGAGGTCTTGGGTTCAAGTAACGCCAAGCGCACCAATAACATACCTGGTGGGCCAGGAGGGCCTGAGGGCCAGATTGGGCCCATATGAGAGAGGTTAGGGTCGATGCGCTGTAGCGCTGTAAGAATTCCAAGTGGCAGAGGTTGCCACGGGGCGGGTTGTTACAATAACTAAAAAGTCAACAATTTGGTCAATTGCAAAAATACACCTTAGTAGACTGCAAACGGAGTATCCGACGGAAAGATTATAACGCAGTCTGAACCATATTTTTTTTGTTCTCAAATGAAATTAAGTAGACTGAACGGGCTCGAAACTCAATGAAATTTTAATTGCAAAACTGACCAGATAGTAGACTTTACTTTGATATTATGATGGTAAACTAACAAATGAAGTCTACTTTCGCGGAAACAAATAGGAAAATCATGAAATCTACCGGAAAATAACCTTATCGGTGGTTGTTTTGCAATGCCAAGAACCGAGGACGTCGTCTTTAGTCACCACCGAAGAAACTCAGCACCAATTTAATCACTCTCCAAGAATCACGACATATAACAAGATGAACGCACTTGCAAATTTTCTTCGATTAAAATGGAGAGGAGATGGAAGAAAAATAAAGTTCTCATAGCATTGGGTGTTATTTAAGCTCACAAATTCGGGTTGTTGGAACATTAAGAGCTTCAAATTTGGTTGTTCATGGTTGTTGAAACATTGATGGCGGTGGCACAAACGTAAATAAGTGAAGAAGATGAGGATATGGATGTAATAAACATTTTCGAATTAAATTCAAATAAATAAGAAATAATGGCAGTTTCGTTAATAAAATGAAGACGTAAGGATTAAATTGGAAGAAAATGGCAAAGGTTGGAGAGAGAAAAAGAGGTGGTTAGTTTTGCAATTGACCCCAACTTAGGTGGTTAGTTTTGAAACAGTGTTTTGATACCCGGCCCGGACCGCCCGGTCGGCCCGGTTCAACCGCGACCCAAACGTTCTCCCAATTTGGGTTTAATGTTAAAATTCGGCAATAAAAAAACCGGTAAAACCTAGAAAAATTCGCCAACCACCCGTGACCCGGTGACCCGGTGAACCGGTTCAACCGATGGGTAAATAAAATTCTTTTGATTTTGGGAATAAAATATAGGATTTTAATGAGTTTCCATTGTTTTTAAAAAATTTTCAACTCTTCGTCTTTTCTTAAGCGGCCACCCTTTAGTCTCTCTTCAACTCTTTCACATCAAATCAGCAAATCATTAGTGATTGCTTACAATTTTAAATTTCTAATGTTTTCTTTTCGTCTTATATGTACACATTGAACCTTTGCTTTCTTGTCTTCTCTTTTAGTTCCCAAGTCTCACTCCTAAATTGCTTCAAATTAGTTCTTTAGATTCATTACTCTTCTCCAAATTCCAGTTCTTTCAAAATGTTATAGCTATTGAGAATGAAAGAGTAGAAGAAGTAGTAACGATGAACGATTGGATTTATAAAAAAATGTTTAACCAAGTTTCTTCACAATGTGGTAAGAACTCTCTCGACATCTTTAGCTAATGTTGAAAAATTGAGCAGTCAAGAAAAAGATGCAACTATGAAAAACAACTACCAGTTTTAAAGGACACGTAGAATAAGAAGTTTCTCATAATTCTACCTGCTAGAGATTACAAGAGCGACTTTTGACTCTTTGATCTTTAAAAAGAGATTTGTCAAGTCGTTTCCCCGTTGCTCGTCTTAATCTACGAAGAACGGGATCCCATATCTCTCAAAGGCATCAATGAGGTGGCTGACAAACCCATGACGAATCTCTTCTCCTCAGAAGCTAAGGAACAGTTGAGGGACAGGAACGTTTTTTAGCGAGGAGACGCTCTCATCATTGGGGAGTGGAGACGACTTTGTACCCTAGTGTATTTTTCCAGTAAGAGAGTATAGGGTCTAATGAAAGGTGTACCGTACTTAACTATTTATACAGATGACAGATCTGAGAAAAGAAAGTAATGGCAGTGTTTGTGAAAGAAACGACTTGACTCGAAAACCGCTGTAACCAGAATAATAACATATTAATTATGTGTAAGTGATGTTTTAAGAAATAGATTGATCGTGTCGTATTATTGGACCAGTCACTATCTTCTACTGGGTTTATGGGTAGCCGTACGTGCATAATTTGCCTTACATTAATCGAGAGAAACTTTTTAATGGATTAACTTCAAATTTAGTTGGTGGTGACCGGTGACTTGTGATGACTTATGACTTATGAGTAGGGGTGTCAAAATGGGTCGACTCAACTCGACTCATATCCATCAATCCTAATGGTTTGAATATTTGAGTCATAATAAGTTAATGAGTTAAATGAGTTGATGGGTTAATAAGTTAATGAGTTGAGTCATAATGAGTTAATGATTTCTAATGAGTTAACCATTAACCCATCAATTTATTCATTATCAACACAATATCATCATCATACCATAACTATCATACTATCATCATTATTATCATTAATTCATAAATTTCCCGCAAAAAATGTGAACTCACAAATTTCCCGCCAAAAACCAAAAATCCACAAATTTTCCCGCCAAAAACGAGAACCCGCAAATTTCCCGCCAAAAACAAAAATCCGCAGATTTTCCCGGCAAAAACGAAAATCCGCAAATTTCCCGTTAAAATCGAAAATAAATTAAAATTTTTATTTATTATTTACTTAAATTCCATTCAACAAATAATAAAATAATATACTGAATGTAATAAGTCAAAAAAACAAAAGTTGTTTTACAAACATGTCAAAATCTCTTGACTTTATATTTTTTGTAACATTATGTTAAAAAATTTTCATAATAATCTTTTTATTTTTTAAAAAATTGTCAAAAACAAAGGAAATTTTGATTGTGTCAACAACTCTAATTGATGATCATGAAACGTGTCGCGATTATGTGAGTTACTAATTTTCAAAACCAAGTTTTATATAATAAAATATATATATAAATATATTTATGGGCAATTCTCTAAAATACCATCATTTTGTTTTTTGGACAAAAATACCACAAAATTAAAATTAAATTTTCAATTTTCAAACTCTAAACCCTATATTCCAAACACTAAACCCTACCCCCTAAATACTATACCCTAAATGTAAAATAATCAATCCAAACCAAGAATTTAAAATTTTCTATCAATGAACAATAATTTGGTATTTGTGGTATTTTTGGAAATAAAACCAAAATAATGGTATCTAGAGTAATTCCTCTTTATTTATTTATTTATTTAAGTAAACAAAATTAGGTTTTTGTTTGACTCAGTTTTCATATTTATATTTTGTAAACATTTTTTAGGTGTTTGACTGAATTTTTCTGTCAATATTTTTGTAATCTTCTTTTCCATTTTACAACATATATTTAATAATTTATTGACTGTTTTTAAATGTTTTCACTTGTAGTCAATATTCATAGATTTCCTCTCTTCACTCTATTCTAATTTTTATCCATTTCAGAATAATTATATATATACGGTAGTCACATATACATTACTATTGCATTTATCGGTTAATTTTATTCAAAGTTTTCAATTTATTTTTATTATCAAAGATGTCTAAAACCACCATTGTTGTTATCTTCATGATCGTTTTCACTTTAGGTATGATTCATTTTTACATATTATACCATTATTAGTTTAAAAGATGAATGTATTTACATATTTTCACATTTTCTTCTCTTTTATTTGTTATTGTTTTTATTCATTTCTTTTTATAAAAAAAAATTAACATTATATTTTTAATATTAATTTCTATTAGGGACGGTGACGAACGAGACGCGAGGACAACAACTCTGTCATGAATATATGACAGGAACAGGACCATGTCAAGCTGAGCAGTGTGTCGTTCAGTGTATGTGGAGGCACGCGAATGGAAAAGGCACGTGTATGCCATCTCCAAGCAAGACCTGCCTTTGCACTTTTAGTTGCGGAATTTGATTTTTCATTCTCTTCGTAAAACTATCATAAATTCTATTAATAAAATAGTCTTTTATCGTTTTTATGTGAATGTGGATTATGATTACAAGTATTTAGCTTGAACTATTGAAACAACCATGCCCGTTATTTTTTTTTAATTAATTAACAAATTAATTTAACTACGTAGAAGTTAAGTAAAACAACCACTCATCCAAACCAGCAATTTCCATTAAATAATTAACAAATAACTCCAATTAATTAATTAAATCAATCATACGGTACCATAATCTAACCAGCAACTTAACAATGTTCTAGGACGGTTCAAAACACCAAAACCAAAGCACAAATAACCAATCAACGCCCTAGATCATCCTCCTCTTCATTGCCATGACTTCATGATCACACTTTATATTACATGCATCATAAACACGATCGAGATGCGTAAGTATTATCATAAATACTTAGTGAGGCAATCCTCCCATCAACAAGCTATACACACAAGCCATAAAGATCAATAATAAACAACAACAATACAAGCAAACATGTACCACCACAGGAAAACATACAAGAAAACAAGCCAAACTGGCTTCACCAATCATTGGTGTCGATCGACACCCTTCCCTTACTCAAAAACTCAGATCGCTCATGGACTTGTGTCGATCGACACAACCCCTTTATGTCGATCGACACCACTCGTGCTTCTACACGAACAGAACGATCTCAACTCCAGAAATCCGCAGGAATTCCACCTGCAATCACAACTCCAATCCAAATACAAGGAGCCACAAAACAACCAATTCCATCACGAAATCACAGAAAAAGACCATGAAATCGAACCTTAATCCACTCTAGATTCCAGAACTCAATCAATCAGTCTCTAGGCTCAGATAAGCTTATGGTCATGCACTCACCTTAGCTTTATCAGAGACGGAGAGAAGAAAACGAATCTGATTGATGATTCCTCACACCCAAACTCACAGCAAGCCTTATATCTACTCTCTTATCGAACAGATCTCTCAGAAAACTCCAAGAATCTCTTCTTTCTTTCTCTCATAAGGCTTTTCTCTCTAGGGAACTCTTTCTCTCTGATTTAGGGATTAGAACTAATGATTTTCGTCCATCAAAACCCTAGGTCCGCACCAATATATCTCTAAACGAGTTTCCCCAAAAGTCCACTTAAAATCCAGCCCGCAATTAATCTAAATCGCTGATATGCTCAAATTTACCCTGAGCTACTCTCTCAAATTAAGAGATCACTGTAGTACTTAGGGATCGTTTCCACAGGGACTTAGTTACACAATAGGCTTTTAGTCTCAGATTATGCTAAACCAAATAGAAGTAAAAGAAAGAAAGCAATTGCAGAATATTAAAACGAGGTTGTAAACAATCAGAAGAAAGCGTTAGATTCAGGGAATTCTCAGGAAATCAAGAATGATAAATGTTTGATTAGTCAGGATAAATCAGTCAATGTTGTAGAACTCAAACACGAATGTAAAGCTAACCAACTCCCGCTTTGAAAGCTTCTAAACCTAGAAACAGAATCCCAAATCCCTTTGTGAATTCTAAAGAATCTAAGTTCGCATTAAAATCAAGTTCAATATGTTCACAAGACCCTAAACCAAATTCCTTTGTGAATAGGAGTGTTGCTAATCAGAGATAGGTTCAAGCTATCAATCCTACTTCCGCAGAGACTAACAACCTAAGTTCAAATTCAAGGTGATCAATCAAGAATAAGCAATAAGAACAATCTCAGATTAAGAACAATAAGATAGATAATCCTTAACTAATCAATTCATTCAATCAAACCATCAAACCTTTGTGAGAAACCCTAAATCTAACTAGTGAATTACTCAGACATAATAAAAGCAATAACACAAGAGATAAAAAACGAAATCATTATTAAGATTAAGAGTAAGAAATAACAGGGGTTCACAATCAGGACTTGAAGAATCAGGAACAGAAAGATCTCCCCAAAGCTCTCTTTTCAAAACCTAGAACAAAGTAGATATCTCTAGCTAAACCTTAACAAAGTCTGGATATCTCTTTTGAAACTCGAAAAACACTATATATACAAGTCTCTGAACGTCTAGGGCTTGATTAAGGCGGTCTAAGGTGTAACGCCCGTGTCCCAATTTTTGGGAAGGGGTGTCGATCGACACCAAAAGGGTGTATCGATCGACACTAGTAATTGTGCAATTAGGGTTTTCGAGTTAAATTGCACGGTTTGGTCGGTTTGGTTCAAGGTGTCGATCGACACCACTAGGGTGTGTCGATCGACACGAGCATTTTTCGACACGATCAGTTTGGGCTTTCGGGCCTTTGAGCTTTTAATTGCGCGGATGGTTGGGCTTGGGTTAAGGGAAACCCTAGAGGATGCCTATAAAAGAAGGAAACTCGAAATTAGGGCTTTAGTTAGCCACTTTTCGTTCTGTAAGGGAAAAAAAGGAGAAAAAAAGAGAAGGAGCAGATTCGCTAGGGTTTGGGAGAAAAGCATTTTGGGATATCAAATCGTTGTCAAAGGTACCGAAATTTGGTAGAGTTATTCCCAACTCTCTTATCGTCATTCTCCTTTTTACAGAATTGAATTTGGGTTTAAATTCAATGAGTTATTGGCAGTTTCGTGGGACACGTTTTCTCAGGCGCGAATTCGGACCAGCGGGTGTTGTAACTGCGATCGTGGTCTGGTCTGATATCTGATCGGCGTGAAATTTTGTGGGAAGCTCCGTGACGGCTAGGGCAAGCTTTTCACCGGAGGGATTGGAGAGTTAACGGTTGGATTTGATTTTAGGGTTTCGTCTTTGAGACTGTTCGTTTCTGTTATTTTTGCCCAATTTGCTCAAGGTTGCTTTTGGGTTGTGTGGCTTGTTGTAGGGCATTTCTGGACTGTTTCAGACGCAACGAGAGCCTCTCCTAGTTGTGTTTGTTGTTAGGATCAGATTGTTAAGGTGAGTGCATGACCATGGCTTATCTGAGCGATTAGATCTTTGTGATTGTTTGTTTTATGTGATTGTTGTGATGATTTGATGGATTCACTTGATGTGGATTGTTTGATTGTGTTGTGGGGAGCTTTGGTGGCTTCTGTTAGATTCGTGATTGAGGTTTGAAGCAGTTGTATTGGAGGTTTCGCGGAGGAGAGATCGCTGGAGGCGTTCTGCGCGATCGGTGTCGATCGACACCAGGGAAGGGTGTCGTTCGACACCAGGAAGGGGCTGATCGTGAAGGATCGCGATCGGTGTCGATCGACACCAGAGGTGGTGTGTCGATCGACACCAAGCCATGTAGTGTCGATCGACACAGAGTTGGGGTATCGATCGACACAGTCTGAGGAGATTGTCTGGTTTGTTTGTTTTGATTGTGCTTTGGTTTAATCGTTTGTGTGTATAGCCTGTTGCTTGGGAGGATTGCCTCACTAAGTATTTATCATAATACTTACGCATCTCATTTGTGTTGTTGATGCAGGTAAAGGCTTGTGTGGATCGTGGAATCATGGCAATGAGGAGGAGGATGATCTAGGGACTTGTGTGTTATGTTTGGGGATGTTGGGCATCGCTAAGTTGTTAGATTCTGTAACAAGGCTTGTATAGAATTGACACTTAGGTTGCTGGTTGTGTGTTGAATCATTGAGTATTGATTTTGTTAATGTTATGCTTTCCGCTGAGTATTGTTATTATTGTGATGTTGGGTGCTCGTTAGGTTGATTAGTGAGCATAGGATCACTAGTTAATGATGTATTAAAAAAAAAAAAAAACGGGTCGGGGTGTTTCAATTTGGTATCAGAGCAATAACGATTCTAAGATGTGTACGAAATTTAATTGGATGAATTAATTTCCTGATGATTGATGTGTGATGAGCTAGGGTGATAGCTGAGAATTGATTATGGAGTGTTTAATCAATTGAGTGTTGTTGGAGTCCTAGTATCATCCTCTTCGAGCCTTCAATGAGATTCCACGGTGAGTTATTTGTTCTCTGTAAGTTGCTTGGGTTTTAGCTTCTTGCAGGTGGCTTTTGGGAAGCTGTTGGAGGTGTTGAATCACGTCGGTATTGGGGATACCGTGAGCGGTGATTCATGGGAGGGGTTATGCTGGAGGTAGGTTTCCGAGGAGTTAAGTTGGGTACTTACTTCGTCGGAGATGCCTGAAGCAGCTGAGGTTATCCATGGGAATATGGATAGGGCAATGGAGTTGCCCGAAAGTGAGGTGGCGAAATGTTTAGATGGAGATCTAACATTTCGTGGTTGCTGTAGAGGACGAGTCCTCGAGGGTACCAGCGAGAGTGTTGACCAGAGTGGTTCGCAGGCTGATCATTTGGAGCCCGGAGTTGGGGCTGGTCTTGGTGCCAATGCAGTCGCCGCGGTCGGAGTTGGTGCTGGTGGGGCTGGGGTTGGTGCCGGTGTGAATGCCGGTGTTGCTGGAGGCCCAGGAGTGATGGGTGCAGCAGCGAGAAGAGCTCAGGTTCCAGATGCAGGCATGGCGGATCTGTTGAGGCAATTGCTGGAGCGGTTACCGAGAGTGGTACCAGTGTAGGCTCCTGTTGCGCCACGAGTAGCGGAGGTGCAGCCGAGAGTTGTAGTTGCTGGGGGAGCTCCGTCATACATTAAGATGATGGAGCAGTTGCAGAAGATTGGTACCAGACATTTTCATGGTGGTACCAGTTCTGAGGAGGCTGACACCTGACGGTCGCGAGTGGAACGGAACTTCGGTTCTACTAGGTGCCCGGAGGAGTATCGGGTGGACTTGGCAGTACATTTTCTGGAGAAGGATGAACATTTGTGGTGGCGTAGTGTGACTGCCAGGAGGAGGCATGTAGATGTGACTAGAGGCGCGGTTCCTTAGACTGTCACAGGGAGAGCGGGCGGTCTAAGAGTATGACCAGGAGTTTAACCGAATTGTAGTGTATGCGGGTCATGATATGGAGAATGACCAAACCCAGACGAGGAAGTTCCTGATGGGACTTAAGCCTGACCTGAGAGCGCGGTGTATGGGGCTGAGCTATACCACGAAGACGGGTTTGGTGGAGATGGCTGCGGAGATCGAGAGTGATCTCGAGGGGCAGGACGTGGCTGATGATCCAGCTGTTGAACAGCAGGAGGTTTTGAGTGATGGCGAGGAGCCTACGCAGGGACAGAAAAGGAAGATTCCCTTGATGAGAGTCCATAGTGACTGAGATGGAGATAGCTTTTGCTATGATGTTGCAGTTTATTTTTCATTATGATCTAGAGATAGCTTACCATCCTAGTGAAGCTAATGTGGTTGTTGATGCACTAAGCCGTAAGCGTGTGGGAGCGTGTGGGTGCTGCTCAGGGGCAGAGTGTTGAGGCCTTGGTGAGCGAGATTGGTGTCTTGCGGTTGTGTGCTGTTTCGGTTGAGCCATTGGGTTTGGAGGCTGTGGATCAGACAGATCTTCTGAGTAGAGTTCGGTTGGCTCAGGTGAAGGATGAGGGTTTGATGGCGGCTTCTAAGACAGAAGTCTTTAAGTATCAGGTCGCAGCTAACGGTACTATCCTTGTACATGGGCGAGTTTGCGTGCCTAAGGATGAGGAGTTGCGGTGGGAGATTTTGAGTGAGGCTCATGCGAGCATGTTTTCCATTCATCCGGGAGCGATCAAGATGTACCGAAGCATCAAGCGGTACTATCATTGGGTCAGGATGAAGAGGGATGTAGCGGACTGGGTCGTGAAGTGCGACACTTGCCAGCTGGTGAAAGCTGAGCATCAGGTTCCAGGTGGTCTGTTGAGGAGTTTACCCATTCCGGAGTGGAAGTGGGACATGATCACTATGGATTTTGTAGTTGGTTTGCCTGTGTCGCGGACCAAGGATGCTATCTGGGTGATGGTGGACTGTCTGACTAAGTCAACACATTTTCTGGCCATCAGAAAGACCGATGGAGCAGCGGTTTTGGCTAAGAAATATGTGAGTGCATGGAGTACATGTGAGTATTGTGTCAGACAGGGACCCCAAGTTTACTTCGGTGTTTTGGGATGCCTTTCAGGCAGAGATGGGCACTAAGGTGCATATGAGTACGGCGCATCATCCTCAGACAGATGGGCAATCTGAGAGGACTATCCAGACACTGGAAGACATGTTGCGGATGTGTGTCTTGGATTGGGGTGGTCATTGGGCGGATCACTTGAGTCTGGTAGAGTTTGCTTACATCAATAGATACCAGGCGAGCATTGGGATGGCTCCTTATGAGGCGTTGTACGGGAGGCCATGCAGGACACCATTATGCTGGACCCAAGTGGGGGAGAGGAGCATATATGGTGCAGATTTTGTTCAGGAGACCTCGGAGAAGATTTGGGTTCTTAAGCTGAACATGAAGGAAGCTCAGGATCGTCAGCGGAGTTATGCTGATCAGAGGAAAGAGGAGGAGAGAGCTTGAGTTCGAGGTTAAGGACAGAGTGTACCTCAAGATGGCCATGTTGCGAGGTCCGAACAGGTCTATCTCTGAGAATAAGATGAGTCTGAGGTACATGGGTCCGTTTGAGATTGTGGAGAGGGTGGGACCAGTGGCATACAGGCTGGAGTTGCCAGAGGTTATGCGTGCGTTCCACAAAGTGTTTCATGTGTCGATGCTGAGGAAGTGTCTTCACAAGGATGATCAGGTGATGGCTAAGATTCCGGAGGATCTTCAGCCTAACATGACTGTGGCGGCGAGACTAGTGAAGGTTCTCGAGAGGAGGATCAAAGAACTTCGGCGGAAGAAGATTCCTATTATCAGAGTTCAGTGGGACTATGACGGAGTGTTAGAGGAGACTTGGGAGCCAGAGGCGAGGATGAAGGCAAAGTTCGGGAAGTGGTTCGAGAAGCAGGTGGCTGCTTGAGTTTGCCTATCCTTGGGTTCCAGTTTCAGAGTTTTTTTTTGGAGTTTTTGAGTTGTTGTTCTTATTTTCCGTTCATCATGTATTTTCGTTCGGAGTTGTAACGATTATGGCATTTTGATGATTAAGAAGATGAGTATTTCTTGGATTTGACTAGAGTTTGTCTTATTTAAGAAAAGTGTTGTGCGGTTGCTAAAAAGGGAAAGTTTCCTAATAAGGAAATTTCTATTTTTGGAAAGTTTCGGAGTAGACAACCGGAGTGTGTGGTTGTGATGTCGTGGATGTGACGAAATGTTTAGATGGACATCTAACATTTTCGGTTTGTAGAGTGGGCAAGTGAGCCTAGGAGTGGAAACAGTAAACTCACGGAGAGTTTGACGGGAAGTCTAGACGGTGGTCTGAGACTGAGAGTTCTTAAGAGGAAAAGAGGGTTCCTTAAGAGAACTGGGAAAGGTAAAAGAGTTGCCGGAAAGCGAAGTAGGAGAGACTTCGCGGGAGATGAGTGGACCGAGACGTGTAAGTGGTGATCTTGCATCATCGGGGTGGCCAAGGATGGCAGTAGGGTTTCTAAAAATGGGAAGTTCTTGAGAGTTAAGACTTATCTGTTTTAGGAAAGTGTTAGGTAAACAGCCGGGGCGTGGGTTGTTTACATGATGGCCGGAGGTGGTCATGGTGGATGTTCCGAGGGGAATATGGTGGTTGGTGGGACATCGCGATGTCTTGCGCGAGCTATGATTGGGAGGTCTAGTCGGGAGATATGCTCGGAAGCGTTTAGTATTGTTGCTCAGGGGACATGAGTGTCCTAATGACTCGAGAGGAGTTGGGTATGCTCCTGAGGTACGGTTGACTCGAGAGACTTGGTGTCTGTAGAGTACGACGGGTACGGTGGCTTCGGGTGACGATCCGAGAGCACGCTTTAGGGTGACGACCCGACGGCGAGTTTGTAGTATTATTTTCTCCAAGTGTCGTAACTTGATGACTTTGTGGCTGATAGTGAGCGGACACAACTCCGGGTTTTGACCTGTGAGTGGGGAGAATAGTACGTTTGATACCTGAGATACCGTAGGCCGAGGCCTGAGAGTGGCGGTTTATGCTCGAAGACTGTGGTCTGAGAGTGGAGTCAGAGGAGTGAGCAACAATGACTAGTAAATCGTGAGTATATTGACTGGACAGAGACTTGGTTTGAGGTTCAATCGGAGGAGGTGCGGACCGTAGTGTCGGTTGCACAGGAGTCCTTGACTAGATGGAGAGACCTAGAGTGGTCGGAGTGGGTGAGATGCGGATTGCACAGAGTTGCGCATTGAAAGCGTGAAGCTAGATTCGAGGACGAATCTATTTTTAGTGGGGGAGAATTGTAACGCCCGTGTCCCAATTTTTGGGAAGGGGTGTCGATCGACACCAAAAGGGTGTATCGATCGACACTAGTAATTGTGCAATTAGGGTTTTCGAGTTAAATTGCACGGTTTGGTCGGTTTGGTTCAAGGTGTCGATCGACACCACTAGGGTGTGTCGATCGACACGAGCATTTTTCGACACGATCAGTTTGGGCTTTCGGGCCTTTGAGCTTTTAATTGCGCGGATGGTTGGGCTTGGGTTAAGGGAAACCCTAGAGGATGCCTATAAAAGAAGGAAACTCGAAATTAGGGCTTTGGTTAGCCACTTTTCGTTCTGTAAGGGAAAAAAAGGAGAAAGAAAGAGAAGGAGCAGATTCGCTAGGGTTTGGGAGAAAACCATTTTGGGATATCAAATCGTTGTCAAAGGTAACGAAATTTGGTAGAGTTATTCCCAACTCTCTTATCGTCATTCTCCGTTTTACAGAAGTGAATTTGGGTTTAAATTCAATGAGTTATTGGCAGTTTCGTGGGACACGTTTTCTCAGGCGCGAATTCGGACCAGCGGGTGTTGTAACTGCGATCGTGGTCTGGTCTGATATCTGATCGGCCTGAAAGTTTGTGGGAAGCTCCGTGACGGCTAGGGCAAGCTTTTCACCGGAGGGATTGGAGAGTTAACGGTTGGTTTTGATTTTAGGGTTTCGTCTTTGAGACTGTTCGTTTCTGTTATTTTTGCCCAGTTTGCTCAAGGTTGCTTTTGGGTTGTGTGGCTTGTTGTAGGGCATTTCTGGACTGTTTCAGACGCAAGGAGAGCCTCTCCTAGTTGTGTTTGTTGTTAGGATCAGATTGTTAAGGTGAGTGCATGACCATGACTTATCTGAGCGATTAGATCTTTGTGATTGTTTGTTTTATGTGATTGTTGTGATGATTTGATGGATTCACTTGATGTGGATTGTTTGATTGTGTTGTGGGGAGCTTTGGTGGCTTCTGTTAGATTCGTGATTGAGGTTTGAAGCAGTTGTATTGGAGGTTTCGCGGAGGAGAGATCGCTGGAGGCGTTCTGCGCGATCGGTGTAGTGTCGATCGACACAGAGTTGGGGTATCGATCGACACAGTCTGAGGAGATTGTCTGGTTTGTTTGTTTTGATTGTGCTTTGGTTTAATCGTTTGTGTGTATAGCCTGTTGCTTGGGAGGATTGCCTCACTAAGTATTTATCATAATACTTACGCATCTCATTTGTGTTGTTGATGCAGGTAAAGGCTTGTGTGGATCGTGGAATCATGGCAATGAGGAGGAGGATGATCTAGGGACTTGTGTGTTATGTTTGGGGATGTTGGGCATCGCTAAGTTGTTAGATTCTGTTACAAGGGTTGTATAGAATTGACACTTAGGTTGCTGGTTGTGTGTTGAATCATTGAGTATTGATTTTGTTAATGTTATGCTTTCCGCTGAGTATTGTTATTATTGTGATGTTGGGTGCTCGTTAGGTTGATTAGTGAGCATGGGATCACTAGTTAATGATGTATTAAAAAAAAAAAAAAAAACGGGTCGGGGTGTTTCATAAGGAATCTCAAATAGACTTGGAATCGATTTGGGCTTCAAACTCGAGCAGCTACTGTTTTCGGGTCTCCTGTCGATCGACACAACTAATGCCTGTCGATCGACACACATCGTATTTCTGGACAGAGAAGACTGCAAATCTGCATTGATCTTCATTTCTTCATAAAAGCTCCAAATTGATCCCTTTTTGATCATTTTGCTCCAAGTAAGCTCCAAACGTCAATTAACCTGTAATCATAGTAAAACACTACAAAAACACTAGAAAGACTCTAAAAACGAGTCCTAAAACACAGGTGAAATGGGTAAAATATGAGGTATATCAACTCCCCCAAACTTAGCTTTTGCTTGCCCTCAAGCAAAACAGAAACTAAACCTGTGGAAAGAGGTTTGAAAACATGAAAACTCATCTTTGCCTTTAATGCTCTGCCTTAGTCATTCGAACCAAATCCATATGCCTTAACAAACAAGTCTAAAACGAACCACCATGTACTTCTCCGCTGAAACCACAATGAACACATGAAACGCCCAAGATTCTCCACACATTCATCAAGAAAGCCTTCATCACCGGGTCTCAATCAATGAAGTCAATGCACCAGAAACTTGTAGACTCATTCACTGTACTTTACCATGAAAAACTCAACATATCCAACAGTGCCGTCCCATATATATAAATGGCCTAAAGCATTTAAAAAAATGTGGCCTTTATAAAAAAAAAATCCAAAACCTAATATTAAAATATTGAAAATAAAAAATCATAATACAATAACAAAATTCTAATTGCGAAAAACAGATCTTGTAGTTTTTTTCTCAGCAAACTCATTCATAATCCTTTCGTGATCGAGTTTATCAACCATATCCTTTTCAATGGATATCATTGATAATCCATTCAATCTCTGTTGCGACATAGTAGATCGTAGATAATTTTTTATCAGCTTCAACTTTGAAAAGCTTCTTTCTGCAGAGGCAACCGACACTGGGATTGTCAACAATATTCGATAAGCAATCCATGAATTTGGATAAAAATCCATTATTCCTTTCAGATAACTCAATACCTCTGTAGCTCTTTTAACTTCTATTGGTAGTACCTTTCTTAGAAGTTTCAGTTCCGAGCATAAATCTTCTCCGATTACATCTGAATGTGTACCATGCCTCAAAAAATCTTCAAGCCTAACACAAGATTCCATCAACTCATCATCACTAGATGATTTAAGCTTTTTTATATCAAACAAAAATCCAAAAATTTTATCGTAACTTTGGAACTGCTCAAATCTTGTTTCAATAGAAAAAATAGCTTGATCCATGATGCTTATGAAGTAATCCACTCTGAAGCCCTCCTCCCCAAGCAATTTCATACTTTCATCATCTTTTTCGACATCTTCATCAAAATGTCTTTTCCTTTTTCTAATACGATTTGGCTTCACAAAGAATGTAGGCTCAATCTCCATCTCATCTGCAATTCGTGTAGCTTCAACTTTTGCTCGCTCAAAACCCGTTTCTCTATATTCTTTCAGAAATGACATAAGTCCTTTTAGTTGAGAAATAGCAGCATCGATATCCATGTCCTCTGATTGTAGCATCTTGCTTACTATGTTAAAAGCAGAGAGAAGCTCGTACCAAATAACCATTCCAAATAAAAATTCAAAACCTCCAATTCCATGTGATTCACTCTCAGCAAGAGACTCTGCTTGACTTTTATGCATTGATTTATCACTGTTTCTAGCTAAGTAAAACAAAGCATCTCGTATTTGTGGAGCCTGAAATCTTATAGGCTTCACACTATCTATCCGACTTTCCCACCGAGTTTGTGATAATGGTTTGAGTGTTGTGCCATTCACCTTCTCTCTGAACATCTCCCAATTCTTAGTTGAAGATGAAAACAAACAATAAATACGTTGAACAATCCCAAAGAATGATACTGCTTTTGTAGATGAAGAAGCTATATCACAAAGCGCAAGATTAAGGCTATGACATCCACATGGAGTATAACAGGCTCTTGGATTAATTTCAAGTAATCTGCTTTGCACACCTTTGTATTTTCCTTTCATGTTTGCTCCATTATCATAACCCTGTCCTCTCACATCATTAATTTTCAGCTTGAGATCAAATAGTACCTCTCGTAGGGTGTCAAATAGTCCTTTTCCTGATGTATCTTTCACTTCTAAGAATTCCAGAAAAAACTCTTCAATTTTGGGTGAGGACTCCAAAGTATCTACACACCGAATAATAAGAGTCATTTGCTCTTTATGACTAATATCAGGAGTACAGTCGAGAATTACCGAAAAATACTTTGCATTCTGAATCTTCTCGATGATCATTAGCTTGACTTCAGATGCAAGTAACTCTATCAACTCGTTCTGAATTTTGGGACTGAGATAATGACTACGAGTTTCACCTTTTTCAAACCGCCGGAGATGTTCTTTCATTACTGGATCAAATTTTGCAATTGCCTCAATCATACCCAGAAAATTCCCGTTATTCTCATCACCAATCTTTGCATTTTCTCCACGAAAAGCAATATTTAATTTAGCAAATGCTTCAACCAATGAAAGAAGCCTCAGCAACACATCTCTCCAATGTTTTTTTTCCATATTTATTTCTTCTTGCGCATGTCTATCAATAGTTTTATTCCTTTGAAGTCTCACTTCCAACTCTGTCCATTTAGTCATGCACAAAATATGATTAGGACTGGTTTCATGTCTTTTCAAACGAGACGAAATGTTTCTCCAGTCACTAAACCCAGTACTTGCCAATATAGGAGGATCTTCTTCTTGGCTGAATAGCTTACAACACCAACAAAAAATCAGATCTTTTGATTTTGAGTAAACTAGCCATCTCCTATCATGATTCTCACCATTGCTCATTTTTCTTGTATAAGATGAATGAGAAAAACATCTACCAATTTGATCTCTTGGAAAGTGATGATGAATTGGTAATCTAGCAGGAGGACCCTTTTTAACCAATAAATCTCTTTCTCTTTTCTCAATTCTTTTCCAGTTTCCAGGATCATTAGCATCCAAATTTTCATGCTTATCATTGATGTCTCTGAGATTCTTTTCTCTAATCTCTTCTATATGCTCACCTCCATCAACGTTGTCCTTTTGCTCACACAGATTTTTTTCTCTAATCTCTTCTATATGCTCAAATCCATCAACGTTTTCCTGTTGCTCATCCGTGCGCATATCCTTTTCACCATTCTTAGAAGCATCATTCTCGTTGATCTCATCTCCAACAGCCACATCATTCTTAGAATTTCCAGATTTTGTAACAAACTTAAGCATAGAATTGGCTTGAGATTTGATAAACTCATCACTTTTTTTTTCTGCTTCCTTTTAACTGATCCAGGAACATGTTTTCTAGTGCTTACTGGAGGCATCACGAGATCAAACTCTACAAGATAAAGAAAAGAAGATAGTAATAAGAAATACAGAATTCAAAATTTTAAAATATCCAAATTATCAAAATCAAAATCAAAATCAAAACCCAATTACCAATCAGATGTGAATTCAAAGTTATGAATGATCTAGAGTCAAACTTTTGGGTTTATAAAGTGAATTCAAAGATTTCTTATGAGTGGTAATGGTGACGGCGACAAACACAACTTTTTTTATAACAAAAAAAGGGTTACGTTTTTCTTTTTTAGTCACATATTAACAATTAAAAAAAAAAGTAGTTATTTATCCCCAAAAAAAGGAAATTGTTTAATATAAGAATTAAAAAGGGAAACATTAACAACTAAGTACGTAAGTTGTGGGGTTTGGACAAATTTGGGTTGTATGGGCTATACATAAGCCTGTAACTTAATATAAAAAAAAAATGTGGCCTAATTTTTTTAAAAAAAAAAGTGGCCTAAAACCAATGCTTCAAATGCTTTAAGAGAGGGACGGGCCTGATATCCAACGCAGAATAACCTTACTCTCCCCCAGACTTGTTCTTTTGCACACTTATTTATTCTTTTCTTTTCATTCTTCCTTTTTTTTTTTAGACTTCAGGGTGAAATAATGAGATCATCGATAATAATTTACCTACTCTTCTAACAACCCTGTGTGATCATTCCAGACAAGAGCAGAATAATGGGATCATCGATTCTCATCTACCCTCTAACTCGCAGGAAATCATCTCGTCTTTTATAAGTAATAACAATTTTTTTTTTCTTTTAGACTAGGGGAAAGGGGTACCATTGTCTTCAATGTAAGCTATCAGGTATGAACAAAGAGTCAAGTTCTTAGAAACACTAACCACATTGATGAGGTAAAAGGAAAGAGCTCAGAAATTGGCTCCGGCTTTAATGAATCTTGATGGGAAATTGTTTGTCTCTGGTTCACCGCTCAATCTTTGGATTTTTCATTAGTCGGAATCAGACTTAATCTGTAGCATTAATCAACCAGGCAAAACACGAAAGAAAAAGGATCAAAGTTTTCAACAAAAAATTTGACTCAATAAAACAAAAAGAAAAAGACTCAAATGGTTAGTAAGAAATCAAAAACCAAAACAAAGAAAAATACGTCAGTATTTTCCTCCCCCAGACTTAAGTAACACTGTCCCCAGTGGTAAAAAGTCTTAGGATCAGAGATAAAAACGAAAAATAACTTGAAATGAAAATTGAGGAATTTTTGCTAAGTGAGAACCAGATTACCCGTGGGCTGTCGATCGACACGGATGAAGTGTGTCGATCGACACACTGTCAGAAATCAGACATGTCTGAGGCGAAATTTCTGCAAGATTGTTGGTGTTTTGTTGAAGGTTTCACACATGAATTTTCTGCTGTAGCTGTGGAAAGACAATCAAACATCAAAGCAAAACATAATCCTGAATAGATAAGCATTAGTTCCATCAACAACAAACCAAATTAGTGAAAAATCAAAAAGATAAAATCAAAATAAGGAGAGAATAAGAAAACCAAACGAGTGGGTTGCCTCCACTTAAGCGCTTCTTTTCAGTCATTAGCTTGACTGTGTCAGATTCTCAGAGATCAGGTGGATCAGATTGTGGCAATGAATGCCTCTGAGTAAGATGTCTCCTCATCCATGGTGGCTTATAAGCATTAGGTGCAGGAGATCGACCAAGGAATAAAGGAATAGCAGCAGGGTGGGACATAGCTAAGGATGGGATACTTCGTTTTCCTGAAACATCATCAAAAGAAGAAACAAGCCCTCTACGAGAATCTCGTGGCTTGGATAAGTGCGAAACAGTTTTTGAACCTTTAAAATTCTTATTGATGTTTCTAGGAGGTGAAGGATTAGAATGTACGTACCTTAGCTTTTCTCGAGGTGTAGGGGGTGGAAGATGAGGAGGTTTCTGCAGCAGTCGGACTTGCAACATTGAGAACATCCTAAAAAACAGCCTTCGTTGATGTCTCTGGCTCAGCTCGTTCGGTGTGTCGATCGACACTGGTGTTTGTGTTGATCGACACTGCTTCTGCAGTGTGAAAATCTGGTTGTTTTCTGTAACTCAGCTCACTCGAATCCTCAAGCTTAGAAGCTTGCTCATTAAAACTCAACTTCTCGACACACCCAGCAGTAATGTCATCGGCGGTCACTACAGAGAAAGCCATACCATCAATGGTGGGTGCCTTCCTCAGCTTGTCCATATCAAAATCCAGGACCACATCACCCAAATCAAGTTGTATTGTCCCTTTTTTCACATCAATCTTGGCACCAGCTATAGCCAAGAAAGGGCGTCCTAAAATCAAAGGATCCTTGGGTTCTGTAGCATATCTCAAGACCACAAAGTTTGTAGGAATCACGCAGCCGCCAACTTTCACTGGAACATCCTCTAAAAGACCCTCAGAAAGTCTTTTTGATTGATCAGCGAAGGAAATGGAGATCGTGGATGGCTTAAAATGAGTCATCCCGAGTCTCAAAGCAACAGAGAGAGGCATCAGGTTGATACCGGATCCAAGATCACAAAGAGAATGTGAAAACCTCTCAGTGAAGATAGAGCAATCGAGCACAAAACGTCCTGGATCAGGTAACTTCTTTGGAAGCTTGTTTTGAATTACCGCGCTTGATTGTCCAGACACAAACACATTCTCTTTCTTCTCCTTCGTCTTCTTAGGTGGCTTAGCTGAGAAAATTACACTGGTATCACGTGTAAGCAAAGCTCCTTCCTCAAGAGTTAGACCATTCAAAACCATTCGCTTAACCAAATGCTTCATTGTAGATGAAGTGTCATCGGTGTCATCATATGGTATCTCGGTCTTGATCTTATCAAGCATGGCCTTACACTTCTCATCCTCAATTTCCTGTTTATATCTGAGGGGTCTGGGATAAGGTACCTTCGGTGCGTAGTCGTTGGATTTCACGGATGGTGGAATCATAACATAAGGCAGCACAGCTCTCGGGTCATGTCGATCGACAGGTGGTGAAGTGTGTCGATCGACATGGGTCGCTGAAGGTGATAGATCAGCAGAAGGTTGGATTCTGCTTTCAGTTTGTTTTCCCGAGCTGTGTCGATCGACACATATAGATGGTGTCGATCGACAAACAGTGTTGTTCTGCACAGATTCAACAACTTGAGAAATTCGAACTTCAAGCTTCTCGACATGGTTGTACAACGCTTCAATCTTCTCATTCAGATCTGAGGACACTGCATCAATCTTGTTTGTAATGTCCGTTGTGAGTTGTTGCAGACCTTCGAGAACTGTTCGAAACATGGCTTCGATCTGTGCAGTTTCACTTTCACGAACCGAAACTGCATTACAATTATTCTCGCCTCGTTTATCTGGTGGTATCCAGACTTCGCTGGCCTTTCTACAAGCCTCATGCTGGCTTTCAAGAAGCTTTTCGAACATTGACTCAACAACATCATCTGGTATGGGTGGAGGGGGTGCTTGGTAGAAACTAACATCATAGTTCCTTGCGTAATGGTAGTAATCTTGTTGATATGAAAATTGCTGATTCATGTTTTCCTACTAGTTCCTGGCTGTGAGATTAGCTGTCACCTGAAACACACCAGAAAAAGAAGAAAACAAAAGTAGTTAAACTGAAAATAAAAGAGTTTAGACAAAATCTTAAACTGAAACCTAATGGTAGACAAAAGTTCCCGGCAGCGGCGCCAAAATTTGATATGCTCAAATTTACCCTGAGCTACTCTCTCAAATTAAGAGATCACTGTAGTACTTAGGGATCGTTTCCACAGGGACTTAGTTACACAATAGGCTTTTAGTCTCAGATTATGCTAAACCAAATAGAAGTAAAAGAAAGAAAGCAATTGCAGAATATTAAAACGAGGTTGTAAACAATCAGAAGAAAGCGTTAGATTCAGGGAATTCTCAGGAAATCAAGAATGATAAATGTATGATTAGTCAGGATAAATCAGTCAATGTTGTAGAACTCAAACACGAATGTAAAGCTAACCAACTCCCGCTGTGAAAGCTTCTAAACCTAGAAACAGAATCCCAAATCCCTTTGTGAATTCTAAAAAATCTAAGTTCGCATTAAAATCAAGTTCAATATGTTCACAAGACCCTAAACCAAATTCCTTTGTGAATAGGAGTGTTGCTAATCAGAGATAGGTTCAAGCTATCAATCCTACTTCCGCAGAGACTAACAACCTAAGTTCAAATTCAAGGTGATCAATCAAGAATAAGCAATAAGAACAATCTCAGATTAAGAACAATAAGATAGATAATCCTTAACTAATCAATTCATTCAATCAAACCATCAAACCTTTGTGAGAAACCCTAAATCGAACTAGTGAATTACTCAGACATAATAAAAGCAATAACACAAGAGATAAAAAACGAAATCATTATTAAGATTAAGAGTAAGAAATAACAGGGGTTCACAATCAGGACTTGAAGAATCAGGAACAGAAAGATCTCCCCAAAGCTCTCTTCTCAAAACCTAGAACAAAGTAGATATCTCTAGCTAAAGCTTAACAAAGTCTGGATATCTCTTTTGAAACTCGAAAAACACTATATATACAAGTCTCTCGACGTCTAGGGCTTGATTAAGGCGGTCTAAGGAATCTCAAATAGACTTGTAATCGATTTGGGCTTCAAACTCGAGCAGCTTCTGTTTTCGGGTCTCCTGTCGATCGACACAACTAATGCCTGTCGATCGACACACATCGTATTTCTGGACAGAGAAGGCTGCAAATCTGCATTGATCTTCATTTCTTCATAAAAGCTCCAAATTGATCCCTTTTTGATCCTTTTGCTCCAAGTAAGCTCCAAACGTCAATTAACCTGTAATCATAGTAAAACACTACAAAAACACTAGAAAGACTCTAAAAACGAGTTATAAAACACAGGTGAAATGGGTAAAATATGAGGTATATCAATCGCCAAGCTTCAAATCAACTAGTGTCGATCGACACCCTCCCTTGGTGTCTATATCCCAAACACGGATTTTGGTTCGCGGATGTTACAACTATAAATTGGGACTTTAGCATCATATGTCGTATGTCGATAGGTTACGCTTAAATTCGACCGGCAACTAAAGGGTTAATTATTCTAGGTTTTGAGGACCAGTTGGTTATAAAGCTATAAAAAAAAATGAAAAATGATAAGAGAATATTCCAATAAATGTTTTAGATTATTTTTATTGTTTCTAAGTCCGAGACTGAACATGGAATTTCCATTCCTAAAAATTACTATCGTAATAGTATAATAAAAGTTCAATTTTAGAATTGAAAATATTAAAACTTTATCTTATAACATAAAATATGTGTTTCAAAAGTCACTAAATCACATGATTGTAGATTGTGATTATGTTTGTAATTTTACTTTTACAACCCTTCTAAAATGTAAGTAAATTTTATAATTATAAAAGTTTTTAATGTTATATAATGTAATTAAGTACATAACAAAAATTTATTGGAAAAAATTCACTTTTATATATAGTAGATATATTTTTAGTGGTTTTAAAATATTATAATTTTATGTATACATGGGACGTAGGGCATGATTAGTCTACAATAAAATTTCTACAGCAATAAATTTACAGTTATAGACGAATCAATCACCTATCTAATCTAGTTATGAATAAATCTAACTATGACCTATTTCATTATCAATTTAATTTTCTTACACCAATTTTCTAAAAATAATATTGAAGACTTGGAGATATCTTTCAATATATTTATCTCTAACAATTTGACTATGGAAAAAATAAAGGAAATTTCTTATGCTAATTGTTGGTGTCGGAATCTGCACCTCGGATTATCCAACAGGTGAACCGGATCTCGGAAGCATGCGATGGGTCAAAGGCATCCTGACCCACCACGAAATAAAAGGCCCAATGAATGTGACGAGGCCCAAAGAAGCGACGAGGCCCAATTCACTCTTCAAGGAAAGCATTTAATGACGTTGGACCATATTAATTATGGCAAAATCAATGCCATCAGTTACAATTAGGAATTAATGCATATTAATGATAAAATTCAAGTGTAAGTAACGTTTTTGTATTGGGTATAAATAGGAGATGAAGGGCAACTTGTAAAGGGAAAAATTCTTTTTGCTAATAAAATTATACTCAAACTTCTCTCAAATTTTTGGTGTTCTTGAAAGTGGGATAGAATGTGTGCAACGAGAATGGCCAAAAAATTGATGAAGCTGGAAACGTTCTGCCTGGGTAGAATGTTAGTGATGATCGACACCAGCAAGAAGGTATCGATCGACACCAAGCGATTGAGCAGAATCCAGCGGCTGTGCAACAACTAGATTTGCAACTACAGCAAGGTCGTAGACCAGTTGCTCCGAACAATGGTAGAACATTGATATAGTCCATATTTTACCCTCCATCCATATGATTTAAGTGTCGTTTTTAGAGTCTTTCTAGTGTTTTTGTAGTGTTTTACTATGTAAACAGGTCAATGTACGTTTGGAGCTTGCTAGGAGCAAAAGTAACAAAAAGGATTCATTTTGGAGCTTTTTGGAGACATTTGAAGATCAATGCGGATTCTCAGCTTTCACTGACCAGAAACACGATGTGTGTCGATCGACAGGCATTAGTTGTGTCGATCGACAGGCATTAGTTGTGTCGATCGACAGGCGACCTGAAAGCAGAGCTGTTCGAGATTTGAAGCCCAATTCGTTTCCTACTCGGTTTTGGATTTTAAAGACCGACTTAATCAAGCCCTAGACGTCCAGAAGACTTGTATATATATAGTTGTTTTAGGTTTTCAAAAGAGACATCCAGACTTTGTCTAAGCTTTAGAAAGAGATATCTACTTTGTTTTAGGTTTTGAGAAGAGAGCTTTGGGGAGATCATTCTGTTCCTGATCCTTCAAGTCCTGATTGTGAACCCCTGTTATTTCTTACTCTTAATCTTAATAATGATTTCGTTTTCTATCTCTTGTGTTATTGCTTTGATTATGTCTGAGTAATTCACTAGTTAGATTTAGGGTTTTCTCACAAAGCTTTGATGGTTTGATTTAATGAATTGATTAGTTAAGGATTGTCTATCTTAATTGTTCTTAATCTGAGATTGTTCTTAATTGCTTATTCTTGATTGATCACCTTGAATCTGAACTTAGGTTGTTAGTCTCTGCGAAAGTAGGATTGATAGCTTGAACCTATCTCTAGATTAGCAACACTCCTGATTCACAACGACAGTTGGTTTTAGGGTCTTGTGAACATATTGAACCTGAACTTTAAAGCTGATTTAGATTCCTTAGAATTCACAACGACAATTGGTTTTCTGTTTCTAGATTAAGGAGTATTCACAGCGACAGTTGGTTTACTTACTTTTATGTTTGAGTTCTAGAACATTGATTAATTTATCCTGACTAATCATTCTATTTATCATTCCTGATTTCCTGAGAATTCCCTGGATCTAACGCTTTCTCTGATCTGTTTACAACTCATTTTAATATTCTGCAATTGTTTTCTTTCTTTTACATTTATTTGGTTTAGCATAATCTGAGACTTAAAGCCTATTGTGTAACTAAGTCCCTGTGGATTCGATCCCTAAGTACTACAGTGATCTCTTAATTTGAAAGAGTAGCTCAGGGTAAATTTGAGCATATCAAATTTTGGCACCGTTGCCGGGGACTTTTGTCTACCATTAGGTTTCAGTTTAGGATTTTGTCTAAATTTTTTATTTTCAGTTTAACTACATTTGTTTTTCTTTTCTTTTTCTTGTGTGTTTCAGGGAGAAAGAACAAGCAATCAGCTTAGATGAAAGATCCATACGCTCCAATCCTTCAAGCTGATGGAACCTACAGAAACGCAACATGGCAGATTTGTGATGAACATGGCCAAATCATCAATCCGATTCCACCTGCAATCATTCCGCTGCAGCACGCTGGAGCAGGAGGCAATCTTCATATCGATCGACAGGCACCTGGCCGTGTCGATCGACACAATGGCCGAGAACAACCAGTAGGCGCTGGTAATCAGGATCCCAACAACGCTCGGACTCTTGCCGAGTATAACCGTCCCGACTTGTTCTATGCCAACCGGTCCGCCATTCGAGTCCCTACCATTAAGAGGAATGACTTTGAGTTGAAGCCAGCCTTCTACTCTCTTGTCAGACAACACCCATTCTCTGGACTACCGAATGAGCATCCGATGGATCACATAGAGAATTTCGAGGATCTTGCGAGCAGCATCAAGGCAAATGGAGTCTCTCTGGATTACCTGTACTGCAAGCTTTTCCCACATTCACTTAGTGGAGAAGCCTCTGCTTGGTTGAAGAACCTAGAGCCTGGTTCTTTAACTACCTGGGAAGAGACGAAGAACGCGTTTTTGTGCAATTTCTATGATGATGCGCGTTCTGAAGAGCTGAGGAAGAAGATTTCTACATTCTCCCAGGGACCAGCTGAAGCTTTCAAAGCAGCTTGGGTGCGCTTTAGATCTTATCAAAAGGATTGTCCGCACCATGGCTTTAGCACTGTCCAACTCTTGGGCATCTTCTATCGAGGAGTTGATTGGAAACATCAAATGGCTCTTGACTCAGCAATTAATGGCAACTTCAACACTCGATACCCCGATGAAGCTTTGCAATTGATCGAGAACTTGTCGCAAGCCAACAGCACCAAGAATGATGACCTTGAGCGAAAGAAGCTAGCAGGGGATGACAATGGAAAGGAAATTGCTGCAGTGAATGCGAAGATTGATACTATTGCCAACTTTCTAATGGGCAAGCAATCTGAGCCAGAGCTACAAAGATCAGAGGAAGAAGATGTCAACTATGTGACTGGTGCAGGTTTTCAGGGTCAACGATTCAGCAATCAGCAGGGAAACGGAGGATACAATAACAGTTACAACAGGAACTATGGTAACTCTTCTTACCAAGCTCCTCCGCCACAGAATGTAGAGAGCACCAAAGCCATGTTTGAGCAGTTGCTAAACGGTCAACAAACTCTCACCGTCACTCTCAATGGCAAGATTGATAACATCTACACAAATTTGAATGATAAGATCGAGACTCTCACCATTCATGTCAAGAAGCTCGACGTTCAAGCTGCTCAGACTGCTGAGACGATAAAACGCCAAGAAAGTTCCCTTCCAGGAAGACCTGCTCCAAATCAGCAGGATTGCAATGCCGTTTCATCTCATGAAAAGGAAAATGCACGGATAGAAGCTATGTTCACAAAACTTTTGGATCGTCAGCAACAACTCATGAAGACCGTCAATCATAAGATTGATGAGGTATATACTACTCTGAATGAGAAGATTGAAGGAATGCACAGCCATGTCAGAGAGCTTGATGCTCAGGTTTCTCGAAATGTTAAATTTGTGCAAATCCTGACTGAATATGCGACCTACAAGTCTGAGTGTCGATCGACACCACCTATATGTGTCGATCGACAGGCCTCGGGGAACAAGCCTGAAAGCAGAAGCCAACTTTCTGCTGCTCCGTCGCATTTAGCGAAGCATGTCGATCGACACCCCTCTACCCCTGTCGATCAACACGACCCGAGAGCTGAACTTCCTTATGTTGTGATTCCACCATCCGTGAAGTCCAACGACTACGCACCAAAGGTACCTTATCCGAGACCCCACAGATCTAAGCAGGAAATTGAGGATAAGAAGTGTAAAGCTATGCTTGACAAGATCAAGACCGTGATTCCACATGATGACACCGATGACACTTCATCTACAATGAAGCGTTTGGTTAAGCGAATGGTCTTAAATGGTCTTACTCCTGAAGAAGGAGCTTTGCTTACACGAGATACCAGTGCAGTTTTCTCAACTTAGGCACCTAAGAAGACAAAGGAGAAGAAAGAGAAGGGGATTGTGTGTAAACAATCTAGTGCAGCAGTTCAGAAAAAGCTTCCGAAGAAGCTAACTGATCCAGGACATTTTGTACTCGATTGCTCTGTCTCCACAGCGAGGTTTTCACACTCTCTCTGTGATCTTGGATCCGGTATCAACCTGATGCCCCTCTCTGTTGCTTTGAGACTCGGGATGACTGCTTTCAAACCAACCAATATCTCCATTTTCTTCGCTGATCGATCCCGACGGTTTCTCGAGGGTATTTTGGAGGATGTCCCAATAAAAGTTGAAGGTTGCGTGATTCCCACTGACTTTGTGGTCTTGAGATATGCTACAGAGCCCATTGATCCTTTGATTTTAGGACGACCATTCTTGGCTACAGCTGGTGCCACGATAGATGTGAAGAAAGGGACAATGCAACTTGATTTGGGAGATGTGGTCATGGATTTTGACATGGACAAGCTGAGAAAAGCACCCACCATTGATGGTATGGCTTTCTCTGTGGTGACCTCTGACGACATTACTGCTGGGTATGTCGACAAGAGTAGTTCGCGTGACCAAGCATCTAAGCCTGAAGATTTGAGCAAGATGTGCTGCAGAAAACGTTCTGATATTGAGCTTGCAGAAACGGTGTGTCGATCGACACACATTCCTCGTGTCGATCGACAGCCACGACGAACTGAGCCAGAGACATCAAAGGAATCTGTTTCAAAGGATGTTCTCAAACAAGCAAGTCCCGCATCTGTTCCACGATAGAGAGCTCCTAATCTGCCACTTCCAAAACCTCGAGAAAAGCTAAGGTACGCATTTTCTACCCCTACACTTCCTAATATCATCAATAAGACTTTTAAAACTTCAAAGACTGCTTTGCCGTTAACCAAGCCACGAGATTCTCGTAGAGGGCTTGTTTGTTCTTTTGATGAATGTGTAGGAAAACGAAGTATCCCACCCATACCTCAGTCCCACCCTTCTGCTGCTATTCCTACATTCCTTGGTAGATCTCCTGCAACTAATGCTTATAAGCCACCATGGATGAGGAGACATCTTTCTCAGAGGTATTCATTGCCACAATCTGATCCACCAGATCTCTGAGAATCCGACACAGTCAAGCTAATGACTGAAAACAAGCGCTTAGTGGGAGGCAACCCACTGGTTTGGTTTTTCTAACTCTATCACTTTTTCTCTTTTTAGGATTTTTGTCTTTTGATTTTTCACTAACTTGATTTGTCATTGATGGAACTAATGCTTATCTATTAAGGATTATGTTTTGCTTTGATGTTTGATTGTCTTTCCACAGCTTACAGCAGGGAATTCATGTGTGAAAACTTCAACAAAACACCAACAATCTTGCAGAAATTTTGCCTCAGCTCTGTCTTATCACGGACAGTCTGTCGATCGACACACTCCATTCCTGTCGATCGACAGCCCACGGGTAACCTGGTTCTAACTTAGCAAAAATTCATCAATTTTCAATTCAAGTTATTTTTGATTTTTTTTTCTCCGATCCTAAGACTTTTTACCACTAGGGACAGTGTTACTTAAGTCTGGGGGAGGAAAATACTGATGTATTTTTCTTTATTTTGGTTTTTGATTTTCTTTTACTAACCATTTGAGTCTTTTCTTTTGTTTTATTGAGTTAAAATTTTGTTCAAAACTATGATCCTTTTTCTTTCGTGTTTTGCCTGGTTGACTAATGCTACAGATTAAGTCTGATTCCAACTAATGAAAAATCCAAAGATTGAGCGGTGAACCAGAGACAAACAATTTCCCATCAAGATTCATTAAAGCCGGAGCCAATTTCTGAGCTCTTCCTTTTACCTCATCAATGTGGTTAGTGTTTCTAAGAACTTGATTCTTTGTTCATACCTGATGGCTTACGTTGAAGACAATGGTACCCCTTTCCCTTAGTCTAGAAAAAAAAATTTATTGTTATTACTAATAAAAGACGAGATAATTTCCTGCGAGCTAGAGGGTAGATGTAAATCGATGATCCCATTACTCTGCTCTTGTCTGGAATGATCGCGCAGGGTTGTTAGAAGAGTAGGTAAATTATTATCGATGATCTCATTATTTCACCCTGAAGTTTCTAAAAAGAAAAAAAAAGAGAATACATGAGTGTGCAAAAGAATAAGTCTGGGGGAGAGTAAGGTTATTTTGCGTTGGATATGTTGACTTTTTATGGTAGAGTACAGTGAATGAGTCTAGAAGGTTCTGGTACATTGGCTACATTGATTGAGACCCGGTGATGAAGGTTTTCTTGATGAATGTGTGGAGATGTTTTGGGAGTTTCTTGGTTTCATTGTGATTTCAGCGGAGAAGTACATGGAGGTTCGTTTTAGACTTGTCTGTTAGGCATATGGATTTGGTTCGAATGACTAAGGCAAGGCATTAAAGGCAAAGGTGAGTTTTCGTGTTTTCAAACCTCTTTCCACAGGTTTAGTTTCTGTTTTGCTTGAGGGCAAGCAAAAGCTAAGTCTGGGGGAGTTGATATAGTCCATATTTTACCCTCCATCCATATGATTTAAGTGTCGTTTTTAGAGTCTTTCTAGTGTTTTTGTAGTGTTTTACTATGTAAACAGGTCAATGTACGTTTGGAGCTTGCTAGGAGCAAAAGTAACAAAAAGGATTCATTTTGGAGCTTTTTGGAGACATTTGAAGATCAATGCGGATTCTCAGCTTTCACTGACCAGAAACACGATGTGTGTCGATCGACAGGCATTAGTTGTGTCGATCGACAGGCGACCTGAAAGCAGAGCTGTTCGAGATTTGAAGCCCAATTCGTTTCCTACTCGGTTTTGGATTTTAAAGACCGACTTAATCAAGCCCTAGACGTCCAGAAGACTTGTATATATAGTTGTTTTAGGTTTTCAAAAGAGACATCCAGACTTTGTCTAAGCTTTAGAAAGAGATATCTACTTTGTTTTAGGTTTTGAGAAGAGAGCTTTGGGGAGATCATTCTGTTCCTGATCCTTCAAGTCCTGATTGTGAACCCCTGTTATTTCTTACTCTTAATCTTAATAATGATTTCGTTTTCTATCTCTTGTGTTATTGCTTTGATTATGTCTAAGTAATTCACTAGTTAGATTTAGGGTTTTCTCACAAAGGTTTGATGGTTTGATTTAATGAATTGATTAGTTAAGGATTGTCTATCTTAATTGTTCTTAATCTGAGATTGTTCTTATTGCTTATTCTTGATTGATCACCTTGAATCTGAACTTAGGTTGTTAGTCTCTGCGAAAGTAGGATTGATAGTTTGAACCTATCTCTAGATTAGCAACACTCATGATTCACAACGACAGTTGGTTTTAGGGTCTTGTGAACATATTGAACCTGAACTTTAAAGCTGATTTAGATTCCTTAGAATTCACAACGACAGTTGGTTTTCTGTTTCTAGATTAAAGAGTATTCACAGCGACAGTTGGTTTACTTACTTTTATGTTTGAGTTCTAGAACATTGATTAATTTATCCTGACTAATCATTCTATTTATCATTCCTGATTTCCTGAGAATTCCCTGGATCTAACGCTTTCTCTGATCTGTTTACAACTCGTTTTAATATTCTGCAATTGTTTTCTTTCTTTTACATCTATTTGGTTTAGCATAATCTGAGACTTAAAGCCTATAGTGTAACTAAGTCCCTGTGGATTCGATCCCTAAGTACTACAGTGATCTCTTAATTTGAGAGAGTAGCTCAGGGTAAATTTGAGCATATCAAACATTAGGGGAATTCAACCGCCCAGATCAGTTCTACGCCAATAGGTCTGCCATTAGACCACCCCCTTTCCAGAGGAATGACTTCGAGCTGAAGTCTGCTTACTTCACACTTGTGAGTTCTCGCCCATTCCATGGATTGTCTATTGAGCATCCCATGGACCATATTGAGAGGTTTGAGGACATAGCTTCTAGCATCAAAGCTAATGGAGTGTCTAGTGATTACCTCCTCTGTAAGCTTTTTCCCTACTCTCTTGGAGGAGAAGCTGCATATTGGCTGAAACAGTTACCAATAGTGTCTCTCACTACTTGGGATGAGACCAAGACTGCGTTTCTCAACAATTTCTACGATGATGCCAGATCAGAGGAGTTGAAAAACAAGATTTCCAGTTTTTCACAGGAATCTACTAAGGCATTCAAGACTGCTTGGATGCGCTTTAAGTCTTATCAGCGAGACTGTCCTCATCATGGGTTCAATGATGTTCAACTGTTGAGCATTTTCTACAGGGGTGTTGATTGGAGATATCAGATTGCTATGGATGCTGCAAGTAATGGCAACTTCAACACCAACTACCCAGATGAAGCTCTCGTTCTGATCGAGAATCTTGCTAGCAGCACTAGTACGAAGAATGATGATTTCGAGCGGAAGAAGCAAGCTAAAAGTACTGATGGTTCTCAAATTTCTGAAGTAAAAGCTACGCTTGATACTGTTCACAGCATTCTTACAAGTAAGAAGACTGTCCACTTTGCTCAGGATATCGAGATAGCTGAGCAGGATCAACAGGGGAAAGATGAAGAGAATGTGAACTACATCAGTGGTGGATTTCAGGGTCAGAGGTTTGGAAATCAACAGGGTAACAGAGGCTACAATCAGAGTGGCTACAATCATAGGAGTAGTTTTCAAGGATTTCCAGGGTATGTTCCTAAGGGTGAGTATCAGAAGTAGTTTCAGCCGAACAACAGCGGTGGATTCAACAAGAATCACAACAATCCTTACTACCAGTCTATTCCTCAGAACCAAGACAATGGAGTCCAAGCTGCTTTAGACAAGATCTTGGAGGGACAACAGAACCTGAGTGTGGAATTGAATGGGAAGCTGGACAATGTCTACACAACCTTAAACGATAAGATAGAAGCTCTAAACATTCATGTGAGGAAGCTTGATTCCCAGGTTGCTCAGACTGCTGGGTCTGTGAAGAGACAAGAAGGATTTCTTCCTGGGAAGACTGATAGCAATCCCAAGCATTCTTGTAATGCTATTCTGATTCAGGATGGTGATAATGTGTGGGAAGAAGAAGAGGGTGATGAAGACCAATTCACTGTTGAAGAGGTAATGTCATCATATGCATCAGGTTGTTGCTCAGATTTAGCTGGAGCAAGAGCTAAGCGTTGCGAAGAACAAATTTTGGTGAAACCTTTTACTCGGGATATGAGTGTCGATCGATGCTACTCTAAGCGTGTCAATCGATACGATACTGAGAAGATTTCAGGATCGAAGTTTGACGAAGCTGTGTCGATCAAATCCGAAGAAACCAGCTCGAGACCAGATACAGGTGTCGATCGACACGACCTCATGGGTATCGATCGACACCAAGGACGGAGAGAGCTGCCATATCTCGTTATTCCACCATCGGTTTCCTATAAGCCTAAGGTTCCTTATCCAAAGGCTAGAACGAGCAAGAAGGAGATGGAAGAGATGAGATGCAAGGCTATGATGAACAAGATCAGAGAGGAATTGCTTGACAATGAGAAACAGGATACTTTTCCTTTTATGCAGAGACTTGTGAAGCGAATGGTGCAGAACGAATTGACTCCAGAACAAGGTGCTTTGCTCACACGTGACATCAGTGCCATCTTTCTGAGTCTTGCGCCAAAGAAGCCGAAAGAGAAAAGGGAAGAAGTGTTGGTTTCTGAGCAAGTTAGTGCAGTGATTCAGAAAAGGCTTCCAAAGAAACTACCTGATCATGGCAGTTTTGTGTTGGATTGCTCCATCTCCGATGAGCGCTTCCACCAGTCCCTATGCGATCTTGGTTCTAGCATTAACCTCATGCCACATTCCGTTGCTACCAGGTTAGGGATGACAAATTTCCAGAAGATGAGGATAATTGTGGTACTTGCTGATAGATCTAAGAGAACTCCAGTTGGAATTCTAGAGGATGTGCCTGTACAATTTGGTGAATGCATTATTCCCACTCATTTTGTAGTCCTGGACTACGACGATGAGCCCTCATATCCAATCCTCCTTGGTAGATCATTCTTGGCAACAGCATGTGCCGTTATTGATGTGAAGAAGAGTCACATGACTCTTAACATTGATGATGTGGTTTTGAACTTCGACATGGTTAAGCTCCGGAACGCGTCTTCTAATGCTGGCCAGATATCTTCTATGACGACTTCTGAGAGTGTTCCCATTCCTTCATCCATTACAAAGGTACCACTGCACTACCCATTACACCTCATAAACCATCTAAATAGTCAAGGTATGTTAGTCATGAACCTATTCTTAGTACTTCTGTCAATAAGAACTCTAAGACTATTCGTGCTGCTTTGCGTGTAACCAAACCGTGAGAGTCTCGTCGAGCGCGTTTTTGTTCTTCTGATAATGTTTCAGGCACTAGGATTTCATCACCTAAGGCACCTCAGCTAGCTAGTCTCTCTAAGCATCCCAATGCTTACACGCCACCATGGAAGAAGAGACTTTCTGCGCAATCTCCAGCGCAGATTTCACCGGATATTTGAGAGATCCAAAGAGTCAAGCTAATGACTTTAACTAAGCACTGAGTGAAAGGCAACCCACTATACTAACATTTTTATTTTGTCTTTTAGGATTTTTAGTTACTTAAAAAAAAAAAAAGAAAGAGCGGTTTTATTTTGGATTTAATTTTTTAATTTAATTTCAGAATTTATTTTAGATTTTCTATTTAGTTAGACGGGCCTGTGTCGATCGATACCATTTATGGGTATCGATCGACACCAACAGCAGAGGATTAAAACCCTAGATTTCTCCTTCTTCTTCTTCACTTTTCTTTTTCCTCTCTTCGCCGCAAATCGCCTCTCCAAGCCTAACTTTTGATTTTCTTGACCAAATCCAATGATTCCAAGCTTGAGAGACTCGAAATCAACTCCTCTATCATCCCTAACCCTCAATTTCGTCTATTGGAGCCATGTCAGATCATCCACCACGCAAGAAGCACACGACCAAACGCGGAGGAGCTTCTTCTTCTCAGGCCCCGACACGTTCTCGGACTTCTCCACCACCTCCTGAGGCTACTCCCGCCATTCCCGTGCGTCATCCATGGCCTAAACTCGAAGGTAAGAAGTTTAGAATCAATAGGGAATGGAATGATGAAATTAGGAGGGAATTAGAGACGCCAGATTACATCAATAGGCCGATTAAGGATGATTGGGATGAGTTTGATTCGCTTTTCTATAATGGCTGGGTTGATGTTGAGATTAAGCCAACGCGCTTTCCAGATACTTTTGCTATGCAGCGGTTAGGGATTCAGGAACAAGTTTTATAGGTTCTTGAGCTTATCGGTTTGGGCACCATCTGCACCAAACAATAGGACCTGTTCCCTGATTTGGTTCGTCAGTTCTTGGCCTCTGTACGCATTACCTACGCCAATGAACTAGTCAAGAACGCTCAGGAAGGCACTCTTCACTTCTTTATCAAGGGTGTCAGGTACAGTTTGTCTCTCCGCGAGCTCTGCGAGGTCTATGATTTTGATCCTGAGCCTACAGGTGTTGGACTTCCTTCTCATTTTTTGGAAACACAAAACTTCTGGTCTCACTTTGGGCATGGAACTTATGAGTCCAAGACTTCCACCCAGACGGATATCAGGCATCCGGTTTTGAGGTATGTGGTTCGCATTCTCGCGAACACTATTCTATGCAAGATGGAACCAAACAAGATGAAGCTTACTGAGTTGACCATGCTACACTTTGCTATTGGTGACATTTGTGTTCCTCTCAATGTTTCCAACACATTGGATGTGAATGTTAACATTAGGGCTGTTTTCGCACATCATCTGGTTTCTCTGAAGACCAAGCCTTTCACTGGTACAGGGAAGAAGTTTGAGTGTATTGGTAGTCTCTTGACTCCCATCTTTGATCATCTTGATATTAGTACTGCGGCTTCCTCCATTGTTACAAAGAGATCTTTGATGGATATCGGGTACATGCAGAACGCGAATTGGTTGAAGCCTGGGTTGATGTGGTGTTACAGAGACAAGACCAGTCCAGTCATGGTTCAGCTTCCTCTGCGACAGCTTACTGACTTGACAGGTGATTCAGAATGCCTTAGGTTTCAGCCTGACCCTACTCTTGTGAGACCTGTGCAGCCAGCTCGTCGACTTTTTCTGCTGCTGCCTCCACCGCTGAGGATGATACTATTCCTCCCTTTCCTAAAATGCCTCCCTACCCTACTCAGCCCATGGATGAAGAGAGGTATCCCGCTTCATGTACGACACCATCGCTGCTCTTTGGGGAGCTGTAGCTCGAGCGACCAGTGCTTGCGTTTGTCCCACCACCAGGAGTCGCCGTCGTCGTCGTTCCCCATCCTTTTCCGCCGAAGAAGATCATGATTAGACTCTAGTCTCCTTGTTCTTCTTCACTCTATCCTATTCTACAGCTTTGCTTAGGAATCATGTGTGAAAACTCAAATAAGGAACTCAACAAATTGCAGAAAACTGCTGAAAATCGTATGCCTAATACATGGTATCGATCGACACCACCCCGTCAAGCGGGTTCTTCGTCTCAAACATCCTAAGTTCAATAAATTTTCAATCATTTTTATTTTTCTTTCCAATCCTATGGCTTGGTACCACTATGGACAGTGTTGCTTAAGTCTGGGGGAGGAAAATACTGATGTATTTTTCTTTGTTTTGGTTTTGATTTTTGATTTTTACTTTTGTTTTACTGAGTCAAAATCTGTTTGGAAACAATGATCCTTTTACTTCTGTCCATTGCCTAATTGATTAATGCTGCAGATAAAGTCTGAATTCGACTAATGAAAAATCCAATGACTGAGCGGTGAACCAGAGGCAACCAAATTTCCAACATGATCCACTAAAGCCTGAGCCAATTTGTGAGCTCTTCCTTTTATCTCATTGATGCGGTTAGTGTTTCTAAGAGTTTGACTCCTTGTTCATACCTGATGACTTGCATGAAAGACAATGGTAACTCTTTCCCCGAAACTAAAGTTTTCTAAGAAAAAAAAAAAGAGATTATTTCCTACGAGTTAGAAGAAGGGTAGATAAATTATTATCGATGATCCCATTATTCTGCTTTTGTCTGGAATGATCGCGCATGGTTAAAAGAAGGGTAGATAAATTATTATCGATGATCTCATTATTCACCTAGAAAATAAAAAACAAAAGAAAAGAATAAAAGAACAAGAGTGCGTCAGTGAATAAGTCTGGGGGGAAGTAAGTTATTTTGCGTTGGAAGTGTCTTGTTTTTAATGGTATAGTACATGAAAGAGTCTAGAAGGTTCAGGTGCACTAGTTTCATTGATGAGACCCGGCGATGAGGGCTTTTATGGTGAATGTTGTGGAATTCTGGTTTGTTTCTTGGTCTCATTGTGATTTCAGCGGAGAAGTACATGGTGGTTAGTTTTTAGACTTGTCTGTCAGGCATATGGATTGGTTCGAATGACTATGACATTGTACTTAAGGCAAAGGTGAGTTTCCCGTTTTCAAACCTCTTTCTACAGGTTTAGTTTCTGGTTTGCTTGAGGGCAAGCAAATGCTAAGTCTGGGGGAGTTGATATATCATGGTTTTTACGGATTTTAACCATGATATTACTATCTATCTATCTATGTTTTTGGTATTTTTCTAGTATTTCTATGTAATTAAAGGTAATTTAGTGTTTGGAGCTGCTTAGGAGCAAATGTGGACAATTTGGAGCTTTTTGGAGCTTTTTGGAGCAATTGGAAATTAGTACCAGAGAAGACAGATTTTTAGGCCCAATTGAGCCCACCAGGACTTGGTGTCGATCGATACCATCCTTGGTGTATCGATCGACACGCTATCGCGGACCAGAAGCTGTCTCGAGTTTTCGAAGCCCAAAGTTTTCCCGAAATTCCCCTAGAACCCCAACACGACTTTACTCGTTTTTACTGAGGGTTTTAGAGTTTGTAATTCATTGATACACGCTTTTGCTGAGACTTATTGAGGGAGATAGAGAGTTTTAGGTTTTCTTGAGAAATTTGGGGAGATTGATTCCTTCTGCTTCAGTTGTAATCTTGAACCCCCTTTTGTTATTGAATTCTTGATGCTTTCTAATATATTCATGATGTTTTCTTCTCTGATTATGTCTGAGTAGTTTGCTTGTTAGATCTAGGGTTTCTCACAAAGGATTTTAATGGATTGTTGAGTTATCTGTGTTAGATTAGGATTCTATATCTTTAGATGTTCTTCACCATAGGTTGTTCTTGATACTGATTTCTAGCCTGATCATCTAGACTTCTGATTTTAGGTTTGTTAATTGACACGACAGTGTAATTGAATTCCTGAAAGAACCTAGGGTGAGCAAAAGACTTTTTTTTGGTAAAAGGTTAAATTAATGAGCAAATTAAAGACTTATCTGCAAAGAAATTTGGTTTAAGGCTTTTGTGAACAAATCAAACTTGAACTAAAGGCTGGTTAGATTCTTAGGATTTGCAAAGACATTTGATTTCCTAGTTTCTTAACTTAGATAGTTTTCGCAACGACAGTTGGTCAATTATAATTCTGTGATTTGAGTTCGAGAACTGTTCTTCATCTAAATCCTGATTGTTTGATAACTTGATTTCCTTGATTTTTCCTGAGAATACCTGAGATCTAGCGTTTGTCTAAATTGATCACAACTTTAATTTTCCTGCAACTGTTTTATTTAATAATTCATCTTTTCTGTTTAGCATTAATCCGAAACTAAATTGCCTATTGTGTATCTAGAGTATCTGTGGTTCGACCCCTAAGTACTACAATTTATCTCTTAATTTGAGAGAGTAGCTCAGGGTAAATTTGAGCACATCACATCCTTCCCCCCAGATTTAAACCGAACCGTCCTCGGTGAGGAAAGACGATAATAAGAATGTTGAGTTGAAAATATTAAAGTTTTAGAACAATATCACCTTGTTTAGTAGAGATGGATTGATGGATAGGTTGGACATCTCTCCTAGACTTGAATTGTTGCCAATTTTTATCTAGTGGTAATGGATCAGTTGTGGAGAAGAACGGTTTGGGTGGGTCGGGTTGGTAGCTCCTCGGTTCGTGTGTACCATCTGCTTATTCCTTCGATATCCTTTTGCTAAACACTCGAAATTGAGATCTGAGACTTGTCTTGCAAACTAGAGACTTAGATCTTTCCAATGATGTATGGCTCATCAACTAGTTCCTTGTGGTTCGTTTTCAGAAGAAGTTTGAAGTCGACCCAGCTCAACTTCGCACTCTTCTGCGTTGGTCTTGGAAAAACAGAGAGAAGTTTCGAACCGTTATGAAACATCACGTTCCGTTTCTTTCTATAGCTCCGTATGACTCTCTACTATTTTTCCACCAAATTTCAGATTTTTCTGGGTTGATCTGAATTTTCTTTTGCTCCTTGAACCAGGATGGCTAAGTTCTGTCTCTTCTCCTCCTTTTTCTTTCTTTTTCTTTTTTTTTTTATTATATTTTTTTTAATAAAACCTGAAACAAAAACAAGAAGCAAATCAAAGCAAAAAGCAAAATAAAACAAAAATTAAAAACTTACCAATGGGTTGCCTCCCATTCAGCGCTTTTGGTTTACGTCGTTTAGCTCGATGTTGTTGCCTTCTCTCGACTCAGATTGTTGAAGAACTTGTCTCGGGACAAGTCTTATCTAGTTCTCCACTCCTTCCTTCTCCTTTGTCAGCTCGATCTCCCCCACATGGTGAAGAATGTTGATCTCGTTGAACTTCTAAGTCTTTGTGTCTTAAAGGAACATCAGGGGGCATCGTGGGTCTTTTTGGTGTTTGCTTAAAGCTTAAGTTACTGCCAAGACCAGGTTGTGTATGAGAGCTTCGCCTTCGAAATCCTTCTTGAGGTGGGATTTTTGTGTAATCTTCTCGCTGAAGTGATTGGTCAGGTCTTGAAGCTCCGTGTACTGGCGGTTCTTCTTGGACAATGTGTCCGTCTTTATTGATTGACGAGAGCTATCCTGGCCGCGGGTCGAGAGCCCGACCATGCGGTGATGGTGGCTTTGAACGCACCATCGGAGCTCGGTCATGCTACGGGATGGCTTGTTGCCGCACCACCGGGTCTCCTCCATGCGGCCTTGGTCTACAGCCATGATCCTCCCGAGAGATCATGTTGCAGAATAAGACCTTGGTTTCCGCATATCTTTTCTCTTTTATAGAAAAACTTTTCGTGAAATTCCCATCTTGGAGATGAGTTGTAGATCTCACTTAACTTTCCAAAGGATTCTTGATATTTTCAGCAGCACATGGACTTCTAAGCTTGGGTTTCTCACAAGTGAGTAACGAAGAGGTTTCGTTAACACGACAAACTTTATCGGTAGCTAAACAGAATAGGTCCATTGCTTGTGGTGAAGCCGGAGGTGTGACTTCAAGAAGTGTTGTGCAAGTTAGCGACGTGGCTTGAGCTCTACAGGGCTGGCTTGGTAGGCGACATAAGCGTGTATTGTTGGGTGCATCAGTGGTCCGTCAGGGACCTATACACGAGCCAAACAACAAGCGAGCGGTTGGAACAAGGTAATCTCGTCCCAACTCTTCACAATTTGCGATCATCTGCATGATTAGGAGGTTTTGAAATATCCCAAGAAAGACGTCAAAATTCATCCTGAGGCTTCCTGAAACAAGTAAAACTAAAGAGAAAGATCAGTAGCACCTGATGAGTCTTATTTTTATCGTTTTTAGTCTATGTTTTAGGATTGTATTTTGAGTCAACTAACCTATATTAGAGAGATATTAGGACTATTTGCTTTACTTAGTGTTTTACAGGTCAAAAAGGGCAAACATTGGAAAAGAAGAGTTTTGGATCGATTAAGCATGAAGAAATGGCCAAGTGTGAAGAAATGAAGAAGGATCGACCGATCCACATCAAGGATCGATCGATCCATAAAGATTTGCGGCCTACGCTTCATGAGGCGGCAAAACCGACTAACCAGGCCCATGGACTGCTCGGTCCACTCAAGAGTTTTGGCCCAAGATGAAGAAAGAAGGTGGGATCGACCGATCCTACCTGAGGATCGATCGATCCCCGCTTGCCGCCTCTCCAAGGATTTCCATTTTTCTTCTTTCCATTGTCTCTCTTGTTTTCCATTTGTGATCCCTCTCCTTTTACTATATAAAGGGGGCACGACCTTGTAATAAAACACACAATTCATTTTCTCCCTTTTAGAGTTTGTAAGAGATTCATATCTCAATACACTCTTAGTTTTATTTTATAAAGATGTTTCTTCATAGTTTCATCTTTCTTTTTAGTTTTTATGTTTAAGTAGTTTCTTTATTAGGCTAGGGTTACTCTGAAGGGATGTGACCGATTGTTAGGTTGTTAGTTTGGGAATTTATCTTATAGTTCTTCTTCTAATGTTGTTCTTAATGCTTAGGGATTGAGTAGCTAACTTGTTCTAAGATCTTAAGTGATTAAACTAGGTGCGAAAGTGGTGTTTAGTTGCTGGAACCAACATTAGGCGAGCAAGGTTCCATGGCTCGGCAACGAAAGTTCTTGCCATGGCACCTTGTGAACATATCAATCTTGTTATTAATGCTAGCTTTACTTTGTTAGGAGGGCATTTGATGCGAGAGCGACTTGCCTGTTCTTTAATTTAGTATTGCTAAGTAGGCACGTGATGCGAAAACGACTTGCCACTACAATTGTGAATTGAGTTCTAGAATAAATTTTAATACTCCCTGTTAATTGATTTAATTATTTTGTCATATCACGGATGGAGTGTAGATGAAGTGTCATCGGTGTCATCATATGGTATCTCGGTCTTGATCTTATCAAGCATGGCCTTACACTTCTCATCCTCAATTTCCTGTTTATATCTGAGGGGTCTGGGATAAGGTACCTTCGGTGCGTAGTCGTTGGATTTCACGGATGGTGGAATCATAACATAAGGCAGCACAGCTCTCGGGTCGTGTCGATCGACAGGTGGTGAAGTGTGTCGATCGACATGGGTCGCTGAAGGTGATAGATCAGCAGAAGGTTGGATTCTGCTTTCAGTTTGTTTTCCCGAGCTATGTCGATCGACACATATAGATGGTGTCGATCGACAGACAGTGTTGTTCTGCACAGATTCAGCAACTTGAGAAATCCGAACTTCAAGCTTCTCGACATGGTTGTACAACGCTTCAATCTTCTCATTCAGATCTGAGGACACTGCATCAATCTTGTTTGTAATGTCCGTTGTGAGTTGTTGCAGACCTTCGAGAACTGTTCGAAACATGGCTTCGATCTATGCAGTTTCACTTTCACGAACCGAAACTGCATTACAATTATTCTCGCCTCGTTTATCTGGTGGTATCCAGACTTCGCTGGCCTTTCTACAAGCCTCATGCTGGCTTTCAAGAAGCTTTTCGAACATTGACTCAACAACATCATCTGGTATGGGTGGAGGGGGTGCTTGGTAGAAACTAACATCATAGTTCCTTGCGTAATGGTAGTAATCTTGTTGATATGAAAATTGCTGATTCATGTTTTCCTACTTGTTCCTGGTTGTGAGATTAGCTGTCACCTGAAACACACCAGAAAAAGTAGAAAACAAAAGTAGTTAAACTGAAAATAAAAGAGTTTAGACAAAATCTTAAACTGAAACCTAATGGTAGACAAAAGTCCCCGGCAGCGGCGCCAAAATTTGATATGCTCCAATTTACCCTGAGCTACTCTCTCAAATTAAGAGATCACTGTAGTACTTAGGGATCGTTTCCACAGGGACTTAGTTACACAATAGGCTTTTAGTCTCAGATTATGCTAAACCAAATAGAAGTAAAAGAAAGAAAGCAAATGCGGAATATTAAAACGAGGTTGTAAACAATCAGAAGAAAGCGTTAGATTCAGGGAATTCTCAGGAAATCAAGAATGATAAATGTATGATTAGTCAGGATAAATCAGTCAATGTTGTAGAACTCAAACACGAATGTAAAGCTAACCAACTCCCGCTGTGAAAGCTTCTAAACCTAGAAACAGAATCCCAAATCCCTTTGTGAATTCTAAAGAATCTAAGTTCGCATTAAAATCAAGTTCAATATGTTCACAAGAGCCTAAACCAAATTCCTTTGTGAATAGGAGTGTTGCTAATCAGAGATAGGTTCAAGCTATCAATCCTACTTCCGCAGAGACTAACAACCTAAGTTCAAATTCAAGGTGATCAATCAAGAATAAGCAATAAGAACAATCTCAGATTAAGAACAATAAGATAGATAATCCTTAACTAATCAATTCATTCAATCAAACCATCAAAGCTTTGTGAGAAACCCTAAATCTAACTAGTGAATTACTCAGACATAATAAAAGCAATAACACAAGAGATAAAAAACGAAATCATTATTAAGATTAAGAGTAAGAAATAACAGGGGTTCACAATCAGGACTTGAAGAATCAGGAACAGAAAGATCTCCCCAAAGCTCTCTTCTCAAAACCTAGAACAAAGTAGATATCTCTAGCTAAAGCTTAACAATGTCTGGATATCTCTTTTGAAACTCGAAAAACACTATATATACAAGTCTTTGGACGTCTAGGGCTTGATTAAGGCGGTCTAAGGAATCTCAAATAGACTTGTAATCGATTTGGGCTTCAAACTCGAGCAGCTTCTGTTTTCGGGTCTCCTGTCGATCGACACAACTAATGCCTGTCGATCGACACACATCGTATTTCTGGACAGAGAAGGCTGCAAATCTGCATTGATCTTCATTTCTTCATAAAAGCTCCAAATTGATCCCTTTTTGATCATTTTGCTCCGAGGAAGCTCCAAACGTCAATTAACATGTAATCATAGTAAAACACTACAAAAACACTAGAAAGACTCTAAAAACGAGTCATAAAACACAGGTGAAATGGGTAAAATATGAGGTATATCAATCGCTAAGCTTCAAATCAACTAGTGTCGATCGACACCCTCCCTTGGTGTATATATCCCAAACACGGATTTTGGTTCGCGGATGTTACAACTATAAATTGGGACTTTAGCCTCATATGTCGTATGTCGATAGGTTACGCTTAAATTCGACCGGCGACTAAAGGGTTAATTATTCTAGGTTTTGAGGACCAGTTGGTTATAAAGCTATTAAAAAAAATAAAAAATGATAAGAGAATATTCCAATAAATGTTTTAGATTATTTTTATTGTTTCTAAGTCCGAGACTGAACATGGAATTTCCATTTCTAAAAATTACTATCGTAATAGTATAATAAAAGTTCAATCTTAGAATTGAAAATATTAAAACTTTATCTTATAACATAAAATATGTGTTTCAAAAGTCACTAAATCACATGATTGTAGATTGTGATTATGTTTGTAATTTTACTTTTACAACCCTTCTAAAATATAAGTAAATTTTATAATTATGAAAGTTTTTAATGTTATATAATGTAATTAAGTACATAACAAAAATTTATTGGAAAAAATTCATTTTTATATATAGTAGATATATTTTTAGTGGTTTTAAAATATTATAATTTTATGTATACATGGGACGTAGGGCATGATTAGTCTACAATAAAATTTCTACAGAAATAAATTTACAGTTATAGACGAATCAATCACCTATCTAATCTAGTTATGAATAAATCTAACTATGACCTATGTCATTATCAATTTAATTTTCTTACACCAATTTTCTAAAAATAATATTGAAGACTTGGAGATATCTTTCAATATATTTATCTCTAACAATTTGACTATGGAAAAAATAAAGGAAATTTCTTATGCTAATTGTTGGTGTCGGAATCTGCACCTCGGATTATCCAACAGGTGAACCGGATCTCGGAAGCATGCGATGGGTCAAAGGCATCCTGGCCCACCACGAAATAAAAGGCCCAATGAATGTGACGAGGCCCAAAGAAGCGACGAGGCCCAATTCACTCTGCAAGGAAAGCATTTAATGACGTTGGACCATATTAATTATGGCAAAATCAATGCCATCAGTTACAATTAGGAATTAATGCATATTAATGATAAAATTCAAGTGTAAGTAACGTTTTTGTATTGGGTATAAATAGGAGATGAAGGGCAACTTGTAAGGGGAAAAATTCTTTTTGCTAATAAAATTATACTCAAACTTCTCTCAAATTTTTGGTGTTCTTGAAAGTGGGATAGAATGTGTGCAACGAGAATGGCCAAAAAATTGATGAAGCTGGAAACGTTCTGCCTGGGTAGAATGTTAGTGATGATCGACACCAGCAAGAAGGTATCGATCGACACCAAGCGATCGAGCAGAATCCAGCGGCTGTGCAACAACGTGATTTGCAACTACAGCAAGGTCGGAGACCAGTTGCTCCGAACAATGGTAGAACATTGGGGGAATTCAACCGCCCAGATCAGTTCTACGCCAATAGGTCTGCCATTAGACCACCCCCTTTCCAGAGGAATGACTTCGAGCTGAAGTCTGCTTACTTCACACTTGTGAGTTCTGATCTCTTCTTAAACGGATGAACAAATAAAAACCTAGCATACACTATACCGGATCAAAACGGTAATCATAGTAGTACTTTAGGGTCGAATCCACATAGACCAAAGATACACTTTAAATCAATAGATTAAATTAAGCTAAGACAAACTAAGTAAGAGTCTTTCTAACAACCTAACGATAAAAATAAATAAGCAAACAATAATAAAAGAAGTATTAGGCATAGGGAGACCATCCAGGATGTGACAAAACAATTAAGTCAATTAACAGGAAATATTAAGATACGTTCTAGAACTCAATTCACAATGGTAAGGTACATCGATTCTCACGCCAATACCTACTTAGCAATATTTAGAGAACGCTTTACGCTAGACTTCCCTAATTAAAACTAGCATTAATAACAAGATCGATATGTTCACAAGATATCAAACGAGAGCTTTGCGCTTGCCAAGTTATGAAATCTTGCTCCCCTAGTGTTGATTCCAGCGACTAAACATCACCTAAGATCTTAGAACAAGTTAGCTACTCAAGCCCTAAGCATTAAGAACAACAATAGGAAAAGAACTATAAATTAAATTCTCAAACTAACAACCTAATAATCGATCAGATCCCTTCAGAGAAACCCTAGCCTAATAAGGAAACTACTCAAGCATAAAAATAGAAACAAAGATGGAACTAAAAAGAAACATCTTTAAAATAAAACTAAGAGTGTATTGAGATGTAAATCTCTTACAAACTCTAAAAGGGAGAGAATGAATTGTGTATTATTACAAAAGGCGAGCCCCTCTTTATATAGTAAAGGGAGAGAGACCGCAAAAGGAGAACAAGAGAGAAAATGGAAAAAATGAAAAATGGAAAAACTTGGAGAAGAGGGAAGCAGGGATCGATCGATCCTCGGTGTGGATCGGTCGATCCCACCGTCTTTTCGTCTTGGGCCAAGGCCTTTGATTGGATCGAACGGTCCATGGGCCTGGTTGGTTGATTCTGCCGCCTCTTCAACCGTGGGTCGCAATTCTTCACCGGATCGATCGATCCTTGGTGTGGATCGGTCGATCCTCCTTCATTTCTTCACGATTGGTCGACTTCTTCGTGCTTAACCCATTTGCACTCTTATTTGATCCAAAATCCTTTCTTTTCCAATATTCTCCTTGTAGACCTGTAAATCACTAATCAAAGCAAATAGTCCTAATATCTATCTAATATAGGTTAGTTGACTCAAAATACAATCCTAAAACATAGACTAAAAACGATAAAAATAAGACTCATCAATTCCCCCAGACTTGAATCTTTGCTTGTCCTCAAGCAAGAACAATCCAAAATCTTAAAGGGAAAGGTTTGAAAACGGGAACTTACAACTTCTCGAGAATCTCCGTACATCTTCCATGAATCCATCACTCAAAGGTTTGAGCTTACAACATGTACTAACCATTGGCTTAGCAACTCTCCGTACTAGTGTCCCGAGATCTCAAGGAAGCTCCAAAATCTCTATTGTTGACTCCCTACGTTCATTCTTTACAAGCGTGCGGTCTCAACGAGGGAGTATCGATCAGAGATCGCGTAGACGCTTACCTTCTTCTAGCTTCCAAGACATTCTTCTTATGGTTCCTTTCCTTCTCTTCTCTTCTACTCTTTTGAGATCGATTCCTCCCTACTTTTCTAGGGTATTTTATTTTTTCTATCGATCTCCTTTTCTTTTAGCCCGGGGTTGGTTTTCATGAGTCCGAAGTATGCAAGGGGGTAACCACACATCCCTCGGCCCACTTCTTTGTTTACCACATCCCTTTTCTTTTCTTTTTCTCTTTTTCCTCTTTTTCTTTTTCTTTTTCAGGAGAAGAGAGGGGAATCCATACTTTTTCGAAGTTATGCGCGTCTTGGAGAGCTTGAATCAGAGGTCGCGTTCGATGTATACCAAGCCCCAAGTTGAGAAGATTAAGTCCAATTAACGTCTTATCAAGGGTGGAGTAAACGCCGGGTCAATCGGATTTCCAAGAGATAGGGACTTCTGGTGAGTTGTTCGGCTAATAGCGTTCCAATCTTCGGCTCTTCAAAAAGATAGTCATCACGGATAGTAGAAGATATTAGTACGAACACACGATTCACAAAAGAAGTTCCAAGTTCCAAACCATTTTGACTCAATAAAACGACACAAAAAATAAAAAATAAAAATGTTAGCACAATAGTCACAATATCCCCCCAGACTTACTTCACACCGTCCCGGTGTGTAAGAAAAATCAAAGAAAGAAAAATGCAACTCATAAGAAAAACAATGTCAGAAAACATGAACGGATCGATCGATCCCGAAGGGAGATCGGTCGATCCTACCGTTAGTAACACAAATCCAAATACATAAGTTGAAAAGGAAACTAAAAATATAGTACAGAGGATAGAACCAGTGAAGAGGGATCTAATGAGACGGTGGAGTGTCTCGAACGCCTGCCTTCCGCCTGGTGCGGATACGGAAGTCATCCTGCACGCTAGTCTCTGAATCATCATGGCTAGAGGATGAGTGCCATGTAAGGGAGCGGCCAGGAGGGTCTGAAGAGTACTCCTCATCATCATTGCGGACAGCAGAAATGCGAGCAAAGGCATCGACCTCAGGATCAGCCTCGTATACAGGATTAGGCTCGCGTGGAGGCGGCGGTGGTGGCAGTGCAACGCAACAAAGCCAAGAAGCAATCTTCGTCAGCAGGGTGTTGTTCTTCTTGGTCGTCTCGCAAACCCAACGCTCCACCTCAGTAGTCGGCTCCGGTGGATCCGTAGCGATGTAAGCGCTCACGTCAAGCTCAAATGGAGGTATCTGGCCGGAGAATGGCTGAAATGGCGGTGGCTGAGATGTAGAAGGCTCAGAAGGGCCAGCCTCATCAGTGCGTCGGGTGCGTGCTGCTCTCCGGACACCACTAGTCTTCGGCGGGATAGGTCTCTCGCAAAGCGCCCCAGCAGGCGGATCAAAGGCAATGTTGCCTGGAATAGCAAGAGATGTCAAATCAATGCGGGGCAGACGAATGTACCTGTAGACCCCGTCAGAACCCTGGAAGCGGTAGACTAGCGAGTGGCGGATGAGAATCTCGCTGGCATAGAGGTGCTCCCGATCAATGAATCGCGCCTTGTTTTCCGATAAGGGGCGCGTGATACCAAAACCGCAGAAAGCCATAATGGGGGTCACCATACTACCAATGGTGATGACCTTCTTTGAGGATCTAAGGGCGTTGTTGCGCACCTGGATGAACTCCTGGCCGAGCAAAGCGGTGAAGTTGAGGCGATGCGTCTTGTTGTAGTTTGCCGAGGCAGGATCGGTGATGAACGGGTGGAGCCCATAGAAGCACATGGCGAGCTCTGGTAGCTTCAGAGTACTCATCTCCGCGCGGGCGAAAATGGTACTACTCATGAATCGAACAGCGAGGCGGAGCACCGGACTGCAGATCATTGCCTGCTTGGCACCCCGCGAGACATAGTCACCAAACCCAAAGGTCTGCCAGAAATCAGAAGCATCGGTGACTCCATCAAACTTGGCCTTCTCCCTCCTCGGAAAACCATAAAGATCGCAGAGCTGGCTAAGCGTGATGGTAAAGGGTTTCTTGGCGAGGAAGAAGGAGATAAACCCGTCGGTAGCATCAAGTGGATCCGTCGGGAAATGGAGCTCCACTGTGGCTAGGAACTCAGCTGCGGCATCAGGGAATAGGGGCCATTGCTTCTCATGGAAGCTGCCAAAACCGGCGTTGCGCAGAAATGCCAAAACATCATCAAGGATGCCCAGCGCACTCAGGACATCGGTCTCCAGGAACCGTGTGGGCTCAAACTTGCAAGCTCGGAGCGCGGTGGTGTCTTTGTGGTTCTTGGTGGTCCACTCTCTTTCTCCGGTGATAGGTTCTTTGCCGCTGCGTCTTTGTCTAGGAGCCATTTCCTGCAAACAGAAAACATTCAAACACAAATTAGAACAATTCACAAAGTTTAACAAAAATCAAAATGATTTTAGAAACTCGTATGAACAAGCAGCGCAACAATAACATCCAATTAAACATAAAATCGAAAATTCTATCGCACTCGCGAAATGCAAAACAGAAAAATCGATACATGTAATGACATTAAACTCAAACAACCAGCAAACAATTTCTCCCAAGCTCCATCGATCATATCTAAGTATCAACCATCGATTTTTACATGCATATCAACCAAAAATCGGAAATTTTCAACATGTAAAAATCGACCAAGTGTAACCGTTCTAGCAGATGATATAAGATTGGAATCACTCCAACGTTAGATCACTTGATGATCACGAGATTCCAAGCTTACGACGCGGAAGGTGGAATAATGAAGGTGGAGATCTAACACGATGGCGGTCGCTTCTCTCGTGTGGGATCGTTTCAAGGGGACGTGATGGATAGAAAGGTGATTGACTCGCTCAATCGGTGATCGAATAAGGTTGTTTGAATCTCACAAACAAACTGATCCGAGACTCAATAGACAATAAGTGAATCGCACACTTAAATATCTAAAGAAACGAACACAAGAGACTAAGGAATCCACCAAAGACTCTAATGAACAACAAAAGAAACTCTTTTGTGACTGAATAATACTCAATTAATTTTCAAAGAAGAAGGCTGTCTTTTACAAAGAACGAACTAATGAGCTTATATAGGCTCAGATTATAACGGTAACGAACCTAAAAACAGTAAACAAATCATAAGAAATTAAGAGAAAGAGTCGTTGGTCTTTAAATGAGAGAATCGACTCAAATAAGGCAAGTCTTGGGGTGCCTTGTATCTGGTTAGCTTGGGCATGAATCCTGGCGTTCTTGGAAGTCTCTGGAAGGTGTAGAAGGTCTCCAAAACGCAGCTAAGTCCAAAAGGAAAGAGTTGTTGTGCGAATTCCTTTATTGCTCCTAGTGTGAATGCGTCAAAATAAGGAAACTCCATGTGTAAAAAGATCCGCCTGATCTTGTGGGTGCTGGTGCATAGTATGATGTATCTTGAAGCCTCTAGATGTATAAGAGTCTCTCCTGGACGCCAAACAAGTGACTGAAGTCTCCCAAACTTGAAAGGTTCCAAATAAGGCAAGCGGAGGATCCTTTGGCTTAGAAAATCAATAACTTTCACACCTGAACTTGTATTGGTATGATTCCAATTCGCCGCATGCCTCCGATGGGTCAAGATTGTAGAACAAGTCGGTTTGTAGCATAAATCTTCTTGGTTTGATCGGAAATCTCCAAATAGTCCGGGTATGTCCAAATCGAGTAAGCTGGGAATAACCCGACTTGTGACTTGAATAAATCCTTCGTCTAAGCTCCTTTTTGGCTGATTCTTCTTCGAGGTGTTTTGTAGCTGAGCTGTGAACAATCTCCAAGTGGTTTCATGCCTTGAATCTCCATGGTTGAGCTGATATGCTTCAAACACTGAGCATATGTCCTTGTCGGGTCTGATTGGAGTTGTGCATCCGGTTTGAATGAGGTTTGGTTCAGCTGCTGGTTTGATTATTCCATTATCCTGGTATTGTGTGGTTTGGATGTCCGCATCATACCCTCTCTCTTGAAAAAGTTTCGACCTCGAAACTATATAATCTGCGCCAAGAGAAAGCAAGTTAGCTTTCATTCGATTTTGGGAGGCTAGAGTCTTACCTTGGTATTGAGGTGGCTTGGTGATGCGTGGTGCAACAGGCGGCTCTCCTTTGAGCAAGAAATTTAGGATCAGTCCTCTACTTTGATACGGTGTATTGGTTGGTGGCGTTGTTTGCTTAGCTCCTTTTCGGATGTTGGCTTGAATTTTGAAATCCGGCGGCTCCTCTTTGATTAAGCAAGCATTTGGGACTCTTCTAGTCTCCATAATAGGTGGTATTAACAACATTGGGGCTGGTTCACTCAGGTTTTGACTTTGGTGCACGAGTCTTTTCTTTTCCGGTGAATCGCCTTTATGTTTTGTGTGTTCTTTGTTGGTACCTGCAAGTTCATCAACACTTTGGGCAAGAAACAAGTGTGTTATGTCAGTCATGACAACATTATAAGTAGGTAAAACAAGTTTTCTTTGATCCACCTCTCTTCCATAAAGTGTATCACAAAGTGTATCACAAAGTGTATCAACTACTCGATTACTTAAAGAACCTACGTTTTGCTCACACTCTTCAGTACTTAATAAGTTCTTAATCACATCATTCAAATTATTTGAAACAAATCGAAATAGTGAACTACTTACTTGGTCAAGTTCGGTGGTGAACTTATTTCTCGTGTTTAGAAAAGCAATAGAACTTGAGGTTTGATCTAGGGGTTCTTCTTGGGGCAAGAAGTTGCTGGTGACATCCTCTCTCTCCTTAGTAGCTGGTAGACACAACATATGCTTTGGATAAGGTAGCATGTTATCACGGCTTGCTAGTTTCTCCGTTGGATCCAAAGTTAAGCTCTTTTTTGTTGCGGTTTCTCTCCGTTTATGGTGTAAGTCGATGCAACCTGTTTTTCTCTTGACACTTAAGAATAAAATCAAGTGAATTATACTAGAAGTTGAGTCATTAAAAACAGAGCACTTAATGCAACGAAGAATCGTGGAATAGTTCCAATATCGAATAAGATCATAGGTTCCACTTACTAGTGTTTCCGATGGTTGCTTCTCAACGCTCTTACTCCTTCCCACTTCATTATCTTTATGATCCATAATGTGACCTGAATCAACATTCTTTGACAAGAGCAAGTGTATCATACAAGAATTGGAATTTCCCACACTTGGTGTAACAAGATTAGCATCCGATTTAGAAATTAGTGTTGTCGACCTTTCTACTTGTCTAGTTGGGCAATTAGCGGCAAAGTGTCCTCTCTCATGACATCTATAACATGTTATGTCTTTCAATTTAGAACGCTTAGAAGACTTACCTTGGTTTTTGTTACCTTGTAGATCAAGCAATGGCTTGTGTAGTGGCTTGTCAACTATTGTTTTGAGATCTTGGTGATTCTCCTTGACGGATGATGTTGTTCTCGTTTCTGTAAGCTGGCTGGACGTGTGTGGTGACACCTTTCTTGGCGTAGAATATTCAGCTCTTGTTTGTGTAACTTTCAGACTTGGTCTTGATGCAATAATCAATCTCCTCGGCTCGGGATTAATGTAGATTCGCAGATTGTATTGGCGCATGTCGTCAACATCCTCCACAAACTCTTGATACAAGAGTTGCTTCATCTCTTCCCACGAAGCGTCTGGTTCCTCATACTCAAGACGAATATATGCATCTCGTTCATAAATTCTAAAGGCATCCTCGGTTAATGTATCCTCCGCATAACTCGTCTTTTCTTCCTCTGAAATTTGGTTAGATGAAAACCAATCTTCCATGTCTTGTTCCCAACGCAAATATGCTTCTGGTCCTTGGTGATGCCCTGCGAAGTTGATGTATCGAGATTCACCATAACCATCTCTTCCAGCCTCACTTACGGCTTCTTCCTCTTCGGTGATGTCTCCTTCGAAATCATCTCTTCCAGCTTCACCTTCGACTTCACTCTCCTCAGCAAAGTCTTCTTCAAGTTCTTGTTCAGCACTAAAACTTGCTTCAGATTCTTCTAAATTGGTTTGTGATTCAGTTTCTTCTTGGTGATCTTCATCATGATCAGAATAAGGTATCTCACACCATGGTCTATTTTCTCCTTCTTCTTGACTGAATCCAGAATCAGTCTCTTCACGACATGACTCTTCTCCATTGCTGATTTGAAAATCAGCATCTCCACGCCATGAGTCATCTCCATGGGACTCGTCGGTATGGCTCTCTTGGTCAGTTTCTCCTCCGTACCAACTTTGGTGGCTTATGGTGTCACAAGATGGGTCTGGTGGCTCTGGTTCACGTGCTTCTTCACCAGGGTCATATCCGTAGTCTGAATTGGGGTAACCTTCTTGAGACCACGTTCCTTCATGGGCAGAATCTTCATCGGACCAAGTTTGGCTTGGTTCGTCTTGTTCGAATCCGTTGAGACTGGACTCGTATTGACTTGCTTCTTCTTCAGAGTAATCTTCCATTATCACTCTGGTTTCTAAGGGCGTACCTCACAAACACAAAGAAAGAAAAGAAGCGTATCAATTGTCAAAAGAAAATATGCAAAGAAAATTAAAACAAGAAAATATAATGGAAATCTTCTCTTTAATTTTTTTTTTTATATACCAAAAATCGAAATTTTAAGTAACAAAAACGAATAATTAAGTTGTTTTTTTTTTTTAATTAATATTATGAAACTGAAGCAAACTAATAAGAAAAAGCAAGAAACAAAAGTTATTATTTGGTTTTCTAGATTTTATAAAAATTAAACAACAAAAAACTAAAAAAAATCGAAAAAGATAAAGGTTGAAGAGATACAACCTTGGGGAATAGGAGCTTTTGAAGCTCTGATACCAGATGATATAAGATTGGAATCACTCCAACGTTAGATCACTTGATGATCACGAGATTCCAAGCTTACGACGCGGAAGGTGGAATAATGAAGGTGGAGATCTAACACGATGGCGGTCGCTTCTCTCGTGTGGGATCGTTTCAAGGGGACGTGATGGATAGAAAGGTGATTGACTCGCTCAATCGGTGATCGAATAAGGTTGTTTGAATCTCACAAACAAACTGATCCGAGACTCAATAGACAATAAGTGAATCGCACACTTAAATATCTAAAGAAACGAACACAAGAGACTAAGGAATCCACCAAAGACTCTAATGAACAACAAAAGAAAATCTTTTGTGACTGAATAATACTCAATTAATTTTCAAAGAAGAAGGCTGTCTTTTACAAAGAACGAACTAATGAGCTTATATAGGCTCAGATTATAACGGTAACAAACCTAAAAACAGTAAACAAATCATAAGAAATTAAGAGAAAGAGTCGTTGGTCTTTAAATGAGAGAATCGACTCAAATAAGGCAAGTCTTGGGGTGCCTTGTATCTGGTTAGCTTGGGCATGAATCCTGGCGTTCTTGGAAGTCTCTGGAAGGTGTAGAAGGTCTCCAAAACGCAGCTAAGTCCAAAAGGAAAGAGTTGTTGTGCGAATTCCTTTATTGCTCCTAGTGTGAATGCGTCAAAATAAGGAAACTCCATGTGTAAAAAGATCCGCCTCATCTTGTGGGTACTGGTGCATAGTATGATGTATCTTGAAGCCTCTAGATGTATAAGAGTCTCTCCTGGACGCCAAACAAGTGACTGAAGTCTCCCAAACTTGAAAGGTTCCAAATAAGGCAAGTGGAGGATCCTTTGGCTTAGAAAATCAATAACTTTCACACCTGAACTTGTATTGGTATGATTCCAATTCGTCGCGTGCCTCCGATGGGTCAAGATTGTAGAACAAGTCGGTTTGTAGCATAAATCTTCTTGGTTTGATCGGAAATCTCCAAATAGTCCGGGTATGTCCAAATCGAGTAAGCTGGGAATAACCCGACTTGTGACTTGAATAAATCCTTCGTCTAAGCTCCTTTTTGGCTGATTCTTCTTCGAGGTGTTTTGTAGCTGAGCTGTGAACAATCTCCAAGTGGTTTCATGCCTTGAATCTCCATGGTTGAGCTGATATGCTTCAAACACTGAGCATATGTCCTTGTCGGGTCTGATTGGAGTTGTGCATCCGGTTTGAATGAGGTTTGGTTCAGGTGCTGGTTTGATTATTCCATTATCCTGGTATTGTGTGGTTTGGATGTCCGCATCAGCAGCTCTATAACCAGTCTAGCAACCTAATGTGATCAAATTCCATAACAAATGATGAAGAACTAAGGTTTTCCTAAAGGGAAAGAGAAAACCCGAAATCCTCCATGCACCATAAATTTTCGAAATTTTTACCTTGATCAATCGAGGCTGGGTATAGGTGGATCAGATAGAGCACAAAAAACTAGACAAATCACACCAAAGAATGGCCAAAATCGATGGAGAATTGAGAGAGAAAATGAAGCTCAAAGATGGAGAGGGAGTGTAACAATGGTGGCGAGAATGGGGAAGAAGAAGGAGGGGTCGATCCCTAAATCGACATTGGCCTCCAAAAACCGGTTTAAACCGGTTTGAATTGAGTTGCAAACCGATTCAAACCGGAAAACCTAATTTTTTTTCGAAATACCTGAGTCGGGATCGATCGATCCCTGGTGCAGATCGGTCGATCCCGAGGCTTCTGTCCCTCGGTTCGTTTTCCAGGCCAGACCGATCGATCTCCACAGCGGATCGATCGGTCCTAAGTGTCTTATCGCCAAAAATTCGCATCTTAATGCGTCTAGAACCTATTCCTGAAACACTTAGGAATTCATTGATCCACTGATTAAATATCCTCAAATATAAATAGTCTTAAACTTAAAAATCAAAAGAAACAAAAACCAAAAGCTCAAAACATAATAGTTAGTACAAAAGCATCGTGTTGCCTCCCGGAAGCGCTTGTTTTAAGTCTATAGCTTGACTTTCCTTCTGCTAGGCTTGTGTTTGGGAGCGAGTAATTGGACCTAGCTCTCCTGAGATGCGTACGCTGCGTTCTTTCTCTTGGATACGAATGGGCCTAAACGCATTCTCTCTTGGTCTGATGTGATAGAAAACCCTTCTATCGATGTTGGTGAAGCATACTCGCTGATTTGGAGAATCGATGACAGCTCCGACTGTGTTCAAGAAAGCTCTTCCGAAGATGACTTGTCGACGCTTCCCGGGTACATATTCAACTTTGAAGTCCGTGGGGACGTACACATATCCAATGCGCACCATCTCGTTGCGGAGCTCTCCTCTTGGCACCACTATGGACTCGTCAGCCATGTAAAGATTTGAAGTGGATGGATAGCAATCGGTGATTCCACATCGAGAAGCGATGGCGGTGGGGATCACACTTGTTCCGGCTCCGGAGTCGCAAAGGCAATTGTAAACCGAAGTACCATTGATAGCACATGGGATTACGAAGCATCCGGGATCTTCCATCTTAGGAAGGCATCTCCTCTCCGCGTTTCTTTCTCGTGCCCTATAGAAGTGTGCTTCGATGGAATAGAATGGTTCTCTACTTCTCCAAAAGCACTTTTGCAAACAAGGATACTTGAACCAAGCTTCGTCAAAACTATAATCATCCGGCACCATCTTTACTCGCATCTCGAACATGTTGAGATCATGTGGATGAATCTCATCTCTCATCTCTTCTTGATTCTCGTCGGCGGGAAAACATGGAGGATTGCAAGTACAATTCCTCTTGACTTTTGGATAAGGCCATTGGCGATTTACATGCTTGCGAGGCGTCCTCTTCATCACAACGAACACATCGGCAAAGTTAGATCCCAAACGATTTGCTTCAAGCACCGTATAATAGGCCACATCCTTGTCGATCTTAGTGAAGGTCATCTTGGGTTCTTCGAGGTCAAACACGGCTCCAACTGTGGTCAAGAAAGCGCGTCCCAAGATTAGAGGAGTTTCGGATCCTCCACTCATTTCGACGACATGGAAATCGGTGGGCACTATGTGGTTGCCAATGCGCACTTCCACGTCTCCTATGAAGCCTTGAGGGGTTGTTGTGGACGCATTCGCAAACTTTAATGAGCACTTAGAGGTCTCCATCCCTTGGAGATCAAGCCTACGGACGGTTGCCATTGACATGACATTCACGCTTGATCCCGAATCACACAGGGAATTAGTAAAGACTTCTCCAACAATCGAACATGGCACCACAAACTTGCCCGGATCTTCAAGTTTCTTCACTTTGACAAGCATTGGATTTCTAGCCTCCTTCCTCTTTGCTAGGTAAGCGTCAACTTCTGCAGCATCTTCAGTGCCATCAATGACATCCTTGCAGATCTTTTTCAAGAACGGGAGATCCCCTAAAGCTTCGGAGAACGTAGCTTCTTTAGTCAACTCCCCAATGATGCTCTTGAATCGGTTATACTTTGTCTCGTCAATCTTGGTCTTAGGCACCACTGGATAAGGGCTCTGAGGCTTGTAGAGAAGTACATCAGTCTTAGCTACGAAGTTTGCATCGCCCTCATTCGAAAACGAGCTGGAAGCGCTTGAAATTACAGAACGGATCGATCGATCCAAGGGAGGATCGGTCGATCTGACCTCTCGGGTCAGCAGAGTGAAACCAACAGGAGGATCGGTCGATCTGGGTAGGAGATCGGTCGGTCCTGGCTTCTGAAAACTCGAGATACCACCAAATGCACCGGTCTTGAAGCTCGCATTGACTCCAGAATGAGCCATGACAGCATTGCAAGCTTCTTTTCCTTTGGAGCTAGAGGCCATGGATGAAACCCTTTTGTCTAATGAATCAACCCTTGTCGCCAAAGAGGTGAACTTCCCATTTAGATCACCATACATCCCATCGATCTTAGCATTAATCTCAAATGCACTCTTTTGGTGACTCTCAATTAGAGAGTGCATCATCGTCTCCAGCTTGTTGTCCAGAGGAGCTGCCGGTTTGGGCGGGTAGTTAGTGAATCCCGACGGCTTCGCTTGTTGGCGTGGGGGATACACCATGTCTTGGGGATTCTCCACGTTGTTGCTGCGATAGGACAGATTGGGATGGTTCCGGTAGTTAGGATTGAAACCACCACGATAACCTCCAACGTAGTTAAGCTCTTCCAAGACTTCATCTTCTTCTCCTCCACAAACTTGCACCGGTTGTTGTTCACGCTCAAGAAGAAGGTTCACCTTCTGCGTGAGGTCCTTAAGCGCATCAGTCTCAATTGCTTTCACCTTAACCGACCGGTCGTACTCCGGAGCGTGGTCACTATTGCTCCGTGCCAAATTCTCGATAAGTGCCGTCGCTTGTGCCACCGTGTTGGTTGAAAAGTCTCCCTTGCTTGCCGTGTCAAGAGCCATTTGGTATTGGGTGTCAATACCGCCATAGAAAGTGGTCATGAGGCTTTCTTGAGTGTAACCGTGATGGGGGCAGTCCTTCACGTATTCTTTGAATCGTTCCCAAGCTTCATTGAAAGTCTCAGTAGCCCTTTGCTTAAAGGCAAGAATTTGGTTCCTCATACGTGCTGATCGGGCCTTCGTGTAGAAGTAGTTGAGGAACTTAGCTCGACACTCTTCCCAAGTGGTTATGGAACCGGGCTCCAACATCTTAAGCCATCGCAACGCCTTATCCGCAAGTGAGAATTTGAACAACGTCAGCCTCAGATAATCGTAGGGTACTCCATTGGCTTTCGTGGTATTGCATAATGCTTCAAAAGCCTCGATGTGGTCCATCGGGTTCTCCGTGGGCAAGCCATTAAAGCAACGGTTTTGGACGAAGTTGATCAAGTTATACTTGATCTCATAGTCCTGACGAGTGGGATTCGGAGGACGAAGCGCAGACCTATTAGCATAGAATCGGTTCGGTGTATCTTGCTCGCCAAGTGTACGAGCAGGACGTGCAGCAGCAAGAGGATCGATCGGTCCAGGTGGTAGATCGATCGGTCTGGCAACACGAGGATCGTTCGGTCGAAGAATTAGACCGACCGGTCCGGCAGCAGCAGGTTGGACATGTGGAGGATTGTTCATTCCTTCAGCAGCGGGAAGAACAGGTGGATTAGCTCCTTCTGGTTGCACATCTTGTGGATTCATCTCAACTGATTCGGAGTTGGCTTTTCTTCTTCGTTCCAAACGTCCAAGTTCTTCGTTAGAGAGTGCAACTAAATCGGTAGCCTTGTGGCTTCTCAATTGCATGCACCTGAAGTCAAAAACAGAAAAATAATTAGTATAATGCAGAAAATAAAAATCTTAGACTAAATTCAATTCTAAATCTCTAAAGGTATCTATTGGTCCCCGGCAACGGCGCCAATTTGATCTCTTCCTAAACGGATGAACAAATAAAAACCTAGGATACACTATACCGGATCAAAACGGTAATCATAGTAGTACTTTAGGGTCGAATCCACAGAGACCAAAGATACACTTTAAATCAATAGATTAAATTAAGCTAAGACAAACTAAGTAAGAGTCTTTCTAACAACCTAACGATAAAAATAAATAAGCAAACAATAATAAAAGAAGTATTAGGCATAGGGAGACCATCCAGGATGTGACAAAACAATTAAGTCAATTAACAGGAAATATTAAGATACGTTCTAGAACTCAATTCACAATGGTAAGGTACATCGATTCTCACGCCAATACCTACTTAGCAATATTTAGAGAACGCTTTACGCTAGGCTTCCCTAATTAAAACTAGCATTAATAACAAGATCGATATGTTCACAAGATATCAAACGAGAGCTTTGCGCTTGCCAAGTTATGAAATCTTGCTCCCCTAGTGTTGATTCTAGCGACTAAACATCACCTAAGATCTTAGAACAAGTTAGCTACTCAAGCCCTAAGCATTAAGAACAACAATAGGAAAAGAACTATAAATTAAATTCCCAAACTAACAACCTAATAATCGATCACATCCCTTCAGAGAAACCCTAGCCTAATAAGGAAACTACTCAAGCATAAAAATAGAAACAAAGATGGAACTAAAAAGAAACATCTTTAAAATAAAACTAAGAGTGTATTGAGATGTAAATCTCTTACAAACTCTAAAAGGGAGAGAATGAATTGTGTATTATTACAAGAGGCGAGCCCCTCTTTATATAGTAAAGAGAGAGAGGCCGCAAAAGGAAAACAAGAGAGAAAATGGAAAAAATGAAAAATGGAAAAACTTGGAGAAGAGGGAAGCAGGGATCGATCGATCCTCGGTGTGGATCGGTTAATCCCACCGTCTTTTCGTCTTGGGCCAAGGCCTTTGATTGGATCGAACGGTCGATGGGCCTGGTTGGTTGATTATGCCGCCTCTTCAACCGTGGGTCGCAATTCTTCACCGGATCGATCGATCCTTGGTGTGGATCGGTCGATCCTCCTTCATTTCTTCACGATTGGTCGACTTCTTCGTGCTTAACCCATTTGGACTCTTATTTGATCCAAAATCCTTTCTTTTCCAATATTCTCCTTGTAGACCTGTAAATCACTAATCAAAGCAAATAGTCCTAATATCTATCTAATATAGGTTAGTTGACTCAAAATACAATCCTAAAACATAGACTAAAAACGATAAAAATAAGACTCATCAAGTTCTCGCCCATTCCATGGATTGTCTATTGAGCATCCCATGGACCATATTGAGAGGTTTGAGGACATAGCTTCTAGCATCAAAGCTAATGGAGTGTCCAGTGATTACCTCCTCTGTAAGCTTTTTCCCTACTCTCTTGGAGGAGAAGCTGCATATTGGCTGAAACAGTTACCAACAGTGTCTCTCACTACTTGGGATGAGACCAAGACTGCGTTTCTCAACAATTTCTACGATGATGCCAGATCAGAGGAGTTGAGAAACAAGATTTCCAGTTTTTCACAGGAATCTACTAAGGCATTCAAGACTGCTTGGATGCGCTTTAAGTCTTATCAGCGAGACTGTCCTCATCATGGGTTCAATGATGTTCAGCTGTTGAGCATTTTCTACAGGGGTGTTGATTGGAGATATCAGATTGCTATGGATGCTGCAAGTAATGGCAACTTCAACACCAACTACCCAGATGAAGCTCTCGTTCTGATCGAGAATCTTGCTAGCAGCACCAGTACGAAGAATGATGATTTCGAGCAGAAGAAGCAAGCTAAAAGTACTGATGGTTCTCAAATTTTTGAAGTAAAAGCTACGCTTGATACTGTTCACAGCATTCTTACAAGTAAGAAGACTGTCCACTTTGCTCAGGATATCGAGATAGCTGAGCAGGATCAACAGGGGCAAGATGAAGAGAATGTGAACTACATCAGTGGTGGATTTCAGGGTCAGTGGTTTGGAAATCAATAGGGTAACAGAGGCTACAATCAGAGTGGCTACAATCAGAGGAGTAGTTTTCAAGGATTTCCAGGGTATGTTCCTAAGGGTGAGCATCAGAAGTAGTTTCAGCCGAACAACAGCGGTGGATTCAACAAGAATCACAACAATCCTTACTACCAGTCTATTCCTCAGAACCAAGACAATGGAGTCCAAGCTGCTTTGGACAAGATCTTGGAGGGAGAACAGAACCTGAGTGTGGAATTGAATGGGAAGCTGGACAATGTCTACACAACCTTAAACGATAAGATAGAAGCTCTAAACATTCATGTGAGGAAGCTTGATTCCCAGGTTGCTCAGACTGCTGGGTCTGTGAAGAGACAAGAAGGATTTCTTCCTGGGAAGACTGATAGCAATCCCAAGCATTCTTGTAATGCTATTCTGATTTAGGATGGTGATAATGTGTTGGAAGAAGAAGAGGGTGATGAAGACCAATTCACTGTTGAAGAGGTAATGTCATCATATGCATCAGGTTGTTGCTCAGATTTAGCTGGAGCAAGAGCTAAGCGTTGCGAAGAACAAATTTTGGTGAAACCTTTTACTCGGGATATGAGTGTCGATCGATGCTACTCTAAGCGTGTCAATCGATACGATACTGAGAAGATTTCAGGATCAAAGTTTGACGAAGCTGTGTCGATCAAATCCGAAGAAACCAGCTCGAGACCAGATACAGATGTCGATCGACACGACCTCATGGGTATCGATCAACAACAAGGACGGAGAGAGCTGCCATATCTCGTTATTCCACCATCGGTTTCCTATAAGCCTAAGGTTCCTTATCCAAAGGCTAGAACGAGCAAGAAGGAGATGGAAGAGATGAGATGCAAGGCTATGATGAACAAGATCAGAGAGGAATTGCTTGACAATGAGAAACAGGATACTTCTCTTTTTATGCAGAGACTTGTGAAGCGAATGGTGCAGAACGAATTGACTCCAGAACAAGGTGCTTTGCTCACACGTGACATCAGTGCCATCTTTCTGAGTCTTGCGCCAAAGAAGCCGAAAGAGAAAAGGGAAGAAGTGTTGGTTTCTGAGCAAGTTAGTGCAGTGATTCAGAAAAGGCTTCCAAAGAAACTACCTGATCATGGCAGTTTTGTGTTGGATTGCTCCATCTCCGATGAGCGCTTCCACCAGTCCCTATGCGATCTTGGTTCTAGCATTAACCTCATGCCACATTCCGTTGCTACCAGGTTAGGGATGACAAATTTCCAGAAGATGAGGATAATTGTGGTACTTGCTGATAGATCTAAGAGAACTCCAGTTGGAATTCTAGAGGATGTGCCTGTACAATTTGGTGAATGCATTATTCCCAATCATTTTGTAGTCCTGGACTACGACGACGATCCCTCATATCCAATCCTCCTTGGTAGATCATTCTTGGCAACAGCAGGTGCCGTTATTGATGTGAAGAAGAGTCACATGACTCTTAACATTGATGATGTGGTTTTGAACTTCGACATGGTTAAGCTCCGGAATGCGTCTTCTAATGCTGGCCAGATATCTTCTATGACGACTTTTGAGAGTGTTCCCATTCCTTCATCCATTACTAAGGTACCACTGCACTACCCATTACACCTCAGAAACCATCTAAATAGTCAAGGTATGTTAGTCATGAACCTATTCTTAGTATTTCTGTCAATAAGAACTCTAAGACTATTCGTGCTGCTTTGCGTGTAACCAAACCGCGAGAGTCTCGTCGAGCGCGTTTTTGTTCTTCTGATAATGTTTCAGGCACTAGGATTTCATCACCTAAGGCACCTCAGCTAGCTAGTCTCTCTAAGCATCCCAATGCTTACACGCCACCATGGAAGAAGAGACTTTCTGCGCAATCTCCAGCGCAGATTTCACCGGATATTTGAGAGATCCAAAGAGTCAAGCTAATGACTTTAACTAAGCGCTGAGTGAAAGACAACCCACTATACTAACATTTTTATTTTGTCTTTTAGGATTTTTAGTTACAAAAAATGTTAGTATTTTGTCTATACTAACATTTTAGATTTAGTTTTTTTAATTTAATTTCATAATTTATTTTAGATTTTCTATTTAGTTAGAATTTTCTAATTTATTTTGTTTTTGTAAGAAATCGAAGAAAATAAAAGAAAAGAAGAAAATTTGGGCAAAACTCGGCAGAGCGTCGAGCAGACGGGCCTGTGTCGATCGATACCAACAGTAGAGGATTAAAACCCTAGATTTCTCCTTCTTCTTCTTCACATTTCTTTTTCCTCTCTTCGCCGCAAATCGCCTCTCCAAGCCTAACTTTTGATTTTCTTGACCAAATCCAATGATTCCAAGCTTGAGAGACTCGAAATCAACTCCTCTATCATCCCTAACCCTCAATTTCGTCTATTGGAGCCATGTCAGATCATCCACCACGCAAGAAGCACACGACCAAACGCGGAGGAGCTTCTTCTTCTCAGGCCCCGACACGTTCTCGGACTTCTCCACCACCTCCTGAGGCTACTCCCGCCATTCCCGTGCGTCATCCATGGCCTAAACTCGAAGGTAAGAAGTTTAGAATCAATAGGGAATGGAATGATGAGATTAGGAGGGAATTAGAGACGCCGGATTACATCAATAGGCCGATTAAGGATGATTGGGATGAGTTTGATTCGCTTTTCTATAATGGCTGGGTTGATGTTGAGATTAAGCCAACGCGCTTTCCAGATACTTTTGCTATGCAGCGGTTAGGGATTCAGGAACAAGTTTTATAGGTTCTTGAGCTTATCGGTTTGGGCACCATCTGCACCAAACAATAGGACCTGTTCCCTGATTTGGTTCGTCAGTTATTGGCCTCTGTACGCATTACCTACGCCAATGAACTGGTCAAGAACGCTCAGGAAGGCACTCTTCACTTCTTTATCAAGGGTGTCAGGTACAGTTTGTCTCTCCGCGAGCTCTGCGAGGTCTATGATTTTGATCCTGAGCCTACAGGTGTTGGACTTCCTTCTCATTTTTTGGAAACACAAAACTTCTGGTCTCACTTTGGGCATGGAACTTATGAGTCCAAGACTTCCACCCAGACGGATATCAGGCATCCGGTTTTGAGGTATGTGGTTCGCATTCTCGCGAACACTATTCTATGCAAGATGGAACCAAACAAGATGAAGCTTACTGAGTTGACCATGCTACACTTTGCTATTGGTGACATTTGCGTTCCTCTCAAAGTTTCCAACACATTGGATGTGAATGTTAACTTTAGGGCTGTTTTCGCACATCATCTGGTTTCTCTGAAGACAAAGCCTTTCACTGGTACAGGGAAGAAGTTTGAGTGTATTGGTAGTCTCTTGACTCCCATCTTTGATCATCTTGATATTAGTACTGCGGCTTCCTCCATTGTTACAAAGAGATCTTTGATGGATATCGGGTACATGGATGAAGAGAGGTATCCCGCTTCATGTACGACACCATCGCTGCTCTTTGGGGAGCTGTAGCTCGAGCGACCAGTGCTTGCGTTTGTCCCACCACCAGGAGTCGCCGTCGTCGTAGTTCCCCATCCTTTTCCGCCGAAGAAGATCATGATTAGACTCTAGTCTCCTTGTTCTTCTTCACTCTATCCTTTTTAGTTTTATGTACCTTTGGTTTTTATCTTTTTTGGATTTTATTTTCCATCTAACTCGGGTGATTCTTATTGAAACTTATGGATTATTAATGGCTTTTGCAGTTTCTATTTTGTGTTTGATTGTTTTCTACAGCTTTGCTTAGGAATCATGTGTGAAAACTCAAATAAGGAACTCAACAAATTGCAGAAAACTGCTGAAAATCGTATGCCTAATACATGGTATCGATCGACACCACCCCGTCAAGCGGGTTCTTCGTCTCAAACATCCTAAGTTCAATAAATTTTCAATCATTTTTATTTTTCTTTCCAATCCTATGGCTTGGTACCACTGTGGACAGTGTTGCTTAAGTCTGGGGGAGGAAAATACTGATGTATTTTTCTTTGTTTTGGTTTTGATTTTTGATTTTTACTAACACTTTGAGTCTTTTTCTTTTGTTTTATTGAGTCAAAATCTGTTTGGAAACAATGATCCTTTTACTTCTGTCCATTGCCTAATTGATTAATGCTGCAGATAAAGTCTGAATTCGACTAATGAAAAATCCAATGACTGAGCGGTGAACCAGAGGCAACCAAATTTCCAACATGATCCACTAAAGCCTGAGCCAATTTGTGAGCTCTTCCTTTTATCTCATTGATGCGGTTAGTGTTTCTAAGAGTTTGACTCCTTGTTCATACCTGATGACTTGCATGAAAGACAATGGTAACTCTTTCCCCGGAACTAAAGTTTTCTAAGAAAAAAAAAGAGATTATTTCCTACGAGTTAGAAGAAGGGTAGATAAATTATTATCGATGATCCCATTATTCTGCTTTTGTCTGGAATGATCGCGCAGGGTTAAAAGAAGGGTAGATAAATTATTATCGATGATCTCATTATTCACCTAGAAAATAAAAAACAAAAGAAAAGAATTAAAGAACAAGAGTGCGTCAGTGAATAAGTCTGGAGGGAAGTAAGTTATTTTGCGTTGGAAGTGTCTTGTTTTTAATGGTATAGTACATGAAAGAGTCTAGAAGGTTCTGGTGCACTAGTTTCATTGATGAGACCCGGCGATGAGGGCTTTTATGGTGAATGTTGTGGAATTCTGGTTTGTTTCTTGGTCTCATTGTGATTTCAGCGGAGAAGTACATGGTGGTTAGTTCTTAGACTTGTCTGTCAGGCATATGGATTGGTTCGAATGACTATGACATTGTACTTAAGGCAAAGGTGAATTTCCCGTTTTCAAAACTCTTTCTACAGGTTTAGTTTCTGTTTTGCTTGAGGGCAAGCAAAGGCTAAGTCTGGGGGAGTTGATATATCATGGTTTTTACGGATTTTAACCATGATATTACTATCTATCTATCTATGTTTTTGGTGTTTTTCTAGTATTTCTATGTAATTAAAGGTAATTTAGTGTTTGGAGCTGCTTATGAGCAAATGTGGACAATTTGGAGCTTTTTGGAGCTTTTTGGAGCAATTGGAAATTAGTACCAGAGAAGACAGATTTGTAGGCCCAATTGAGCCCACCAGGACTTGGTGTCGATCGATACCATCCTTGGTGTATCGATCGACACGCTATCGCGGACCAGAAGCTGTCTCGAGTTTTCGAAGCCCAAAGTTTTCCCGAAATTCCCCTAGAACCCCAACACGACTTTACTCGTTTTTACTGAGGGTTTTAGAGTTTGTAATTCATTGATACACGCTTTTGCTGAGACTTATTGAGGGAGATAGAGAGTTTTAGGTTTTCTTGAGAAATTTGGGGAGATTGATTCCTTCTGCTTCAGTTGTAATCCTGAACCCCCTTTTGTTATTGAATTCTTGATGCTTTCTAATATATTCATGATGTTTTCTTCTCTGATTATGTCTGAGTAGTTTGCTTGTTAGATCTAGGGTTTCTCACAAAGGATTTTAATGGATTGTTGAGTTATATGTGTTAGATTAGGATTCTATATCTTTAGATGTTCTTCACCATAGGTTGTTCTTCATACTGATTTCTAGCCTGATCATCTAGACTTCTGATTTTAGGTTTGTTAATTGACACGACAGTGTAATTGAATTCCTGAAAGAACCTAGGGTGAGCAAAAGACTTTTTTTTGGTAAAAGGTTAAATTAATGAGCAAATTAAAGACTTATCTGCAAAGAAATTTGGTTTAAGGCTATTGTGAACAAATCAAACTTGAACTAAAGGCTGGTTAGATTCTTAGGATTTGCAAAGACATTTGATTTCCTAGTTTCTTAACTTAGATAGTTTTCGCAACGATAGTTGGTCAATTATAATTCAGTGATTTGAGTTCGAGAACTGTTCTTCATCTAAATCCTGATTGTTTGATAACTTGATTTCCTTGATTTTTCCTGAGAATACCTGAGATCTAGCGTTTGTCTAAATTGATCACAACTTTAATTTTCCTGCAACTGTTTTATTTAATAATTCATCTTTTATGTTTAGCATTAATCCGAAACTAAATTGCCTCTTGTGTATCTAGAGTATCAGTGGTTCGACCCCTAAGTACTACAATTTATCTCTTAATTTGAGAGAGTAGCTCAGGGTAAATTTGAGCACATCACATCCTTCCCCCCAGATTTAAACCGAACCGTCCTCGGTGAGGAAAGACGATAATAAGAATGTTGAGTTGAAAATATTAAAGTTTTAGAACAATATCACCTTGTTTGGTAGAGATGGATTGAAGGATAGGTTGGACATCTCTCCTAGACTTGAATTGTTGCCAATTCTTATCTAGTGGTAATGGTGGTTGATGGAAACAAGGGTAATCGAACTTCTTCATCTCTCTTTCATACTTGCTTGTATCGAGTGAACTTGTTAAGAGTTCATCGAATTGTCCGTATAATCTCTCTTTGCGTTGTTCTTGTTACAAAACCTAAAACCATCGATAATAACAATGCAAATTAATGATGAAAACCAAAACACGTACCTAGGTTGGTTCTTTATAGTCATTAGCTTGAAGATATTTCCTTCCGGAATGGTGTTCCAATAATTTGAAGGCTTTTTGGATCAGTTGTGGAGAAGAACGGTTTGGGTGGGTCGGGTTGGTAGCTCCTCGGTTCGTGTGTACCATCTGCTTATTCCTTCGATATCCTTTTGCTAAACACTCGAAATTGAGTTCTGAGACTTGTCTTGCAAACTAGAGACTTAGATCTTTCCAATGATGTATGGCTCATCAACTAGTTCCTTGTGGTTCGTTCTCAGAAGAAGTTTGAAGTCGACCCAGCTCAACTTCGCACTCTTCTGTGTTGGTCTTGGAAAAACAGAGAGAAGTTTCGAACCGTTATGAAACATCACGTTCCGTTTCTTTCTATAGCTCCATATGACTCTCTACTATTTTTGCACCAAATTTCAGATTTTTCTGGGTTGATCTGAATTTTCTTTTGCTCCTTGAACCAGGATGGCTAAGTTCTGTCTCTTCTCCTCCTTTTTCTTTCTTTTTCTTTTTTTTTTATTATATTTTTTTTTAATAAAACCTGAAACAAAAACAAGAAGCAAATCAAAGCAAAAAGCAAAATAAAACCAAAATTAAAAACTTACCAATGGGTTGCCTCCCATTCAGCGCTTTTGGTTTACGTCGTTTAGCTCGACGTTGTTGCCTTCTCTCGGCTCAGATTGTTGAAGAACTTGTCTCGGGACAAGTCTTATCTAGTTCTCCACTCCTTCCTTCTCCTTTGTCAGCTCGATCTCCCCCACATGGTGAAGAATGTTGATCTCGTTGAACTTCTACGTCTTTGTGTCTTAAAGGAACATCAGGGGGCATCGTGGGTCTTTTTGGTGTTTGCTTAAAGCTTAAGTTACTGCCAAGACCAGGTTGTGTATGAGAGCTTCGCCTTCGAAATCCTTCTTGAGGTGGGATTTTTGTGTAATCTTCTCGCTGAAGTGATTGGTCAGGTCTTGAAGCTCCGTGTACTGGCGGTTCTTCTTGGACAATGTGTCCGTCTTTATTGATTGACGAGAGCTATCCTGGCCGCGGGTCGAGAGCCCGACCATGCGGTGATGGTGGCTTTGAACGCACCATCGGAGCTCGGTCATGCTACGGGATGGCTTGTTGCCGCACCACCGGGTCTCCTCCATGCGGCCTTGGTCTACGGCCATGATCCTCCCGAGAGATCATGTTGCAGAATATGACCTTGGTTTCCGCATATCTTTTCTCTTTTATAGAAAAACTTTTCGTGAAATTCCCATCTTGGAGATGAGTTGTAGATCTCACTTAACTTTCCAAAGGATTCTTGATATTTTCAGCAGCACATGGACTTCTAAGCTTGGGTTTCTCACAAGTGAGTAACGAAGAGGTTTCGTTAACACGACAAACTTTATCGGTAGCTAAACAGAATAGGTCCATTGCTTGTGGTGGAGCCGGAGGTGTGACTTCAAGAAGTGTTGTGCAAGTTAGCGACGTGGCTTGAGCTCTACAGGGCTGGCTTGGTAGGCGACATAAGCGTGTATTGTTGGGTGCATCAGTGGTCCGTCAGGGACCTATACACGAGCCAAACAACAAGCGAGCGGTTGGAACAAGGTAATCTCGTCCCAACTCTTCACAATTTGCGATCATCTGCATGATTAGGAGGTTTTGAAATATCCCAAGAAAGACGTCGAAATTCATCCTGAGGCTTCCTGAAACAAGTAAAACTAAAGAGAAAGATCAGTAGCACCTGATGAGTCTTATTTTTATCGTTTTTAGTCTATGTTTTAGGATTGTATTTTGAGTCAACTAACCTATATTAGAGAGATATTAGGACTATTTGCTTTACTTAGTGTTTTACAGGTCAAAAAGGGCAAACATTGGAAAAGAAGAGTTTTGGATCGATTAAGCATGAAGAAATGGCCAAGTGTGAAGAAATGAAGAAGGATCGACCGATCCACATCAAGGATCGATCGATCCATGAAGATTTGCGGCCTACGCTTCATGAGGCGGCAGAACCGACTAACCAGGCCCATGGACTGCTCGGTCCACTCAAGAGTTTTGGCCCAAGACGAAGAAAGAAGGTGGGATCGACCGATCCTACCTGAGGATCGACCGATCCTACCTGAGGATCGTTCGATCCCCGCTTGCCGCCTCTCCAAGGATTTCCATTTTTCTTCTTTCCATTGTCTCTCTTGTTTTCCATTTGTGATCCCTCTCCTTTTACTATATAAAGGGGGCACGACCTTGTAATCAAACACACAATTCATTTTCTCCCTTTTAGAGTTTGTAAGAGATTTATATCTCAATACACTCTTAGTTTTATTTTATAAAGATGTTTCTTCATAGTTTCATCTTTCTTTTTAGTTTTTATGTTTAAGTAGTTTCTTTATTAGGCTAGGGTTACTCTGAAGGGATGTGACCGATTGTTAGGTTGTTAGTTTGGGAATTTATCTTATAGTTCTTCTTCTAATGTTGTTCTTAATGCTTAGGGATTGAGTAGCTAACTTGTTCTAAGATCTTAAGTGATTAAACTAGGTGCGAAAGTGGTGTTTAGTTGCTGGAACCAACATTAGGCGAGCAAGGTTCCATGGCTCGGCAACGAAAGTTCTTGCCATGGCACCTTGTGAACATATCAATCTTGTTATTAATGCTAGCTTTACTTTGTTAGGAGGGCATTTGATGCGAGAGCGACTTGCTTGTTCTTTAATTTAGTATTGCTAAGTAGGCACGTGATGCGAAAGCGACTTGCCACTACAATTGTGAATTGAGTTCTAGAATATATTTTAATACTCCCTGTTAATTGATTTAATTATTTTGTCATATCACGGATGGTTTCTCTATGCCTAATATTTCTTTTATTTATTTGCTTTATTTTATTTCTCGTTAAGTTGTTAGAAATCAAACCCTTATTTTATTTTGTCTTAGCTTAATTTGATCTATTAATTTAAAGTGTATCTCTGGTCTCTGTGGATTCGACCCTAAAGTACTACTATGATTACCGTTTTTGATCCGGTATAGTGTATGATAGGTTTATTTGTTTAGTGATGATCAAATTGGCGCCGTTGCCGGGGACCAATAGATACCTTTAGAGTTTTAGAATTGAATTTAGTCTACGATTTTATTTTTCGTATTATACTAATTATTTTATTTTTGTTTTTGTTTTCAGGTGCATGCAATTGAGAAACCACAAGGCTACCGATTTAGTTGCACTCTCTAACGAAGAACTAGGCCGTTTGGAACGAAGAAGGAAAGCCAACACCGAACCAGCTGAGATGAATCCTCAAGATGTGCAACCAGAAGGAGCTAATCCACCTGCTTTTCCAGCTGCCGAAGGAGGGAACAATCCTCCACATGTCCGACCTGCTGCTGCCGGACCGATCGGTCTCATTCTCGGACCGAACGATCCGCATGCTCCCGGACCGATCGATCCACCACCTGGACCGGTCGATTCTTTTGCTGCTGCACGTCCTGCTCGTACGCTTGGTGAGCAGGATACACCGGATCGCTTCTACGCAAACCGGTCTGCGCTCCGTCCTCCGAATCCTACACGTCAGGACTATGAGATCAAGTACAACTTGATCAATCTCGTCCAAAACCGATGCTTTAACGGTTTACCCATGGAGAACCCGATGGATCACATCGAGGCATTCGAAGCACTATGCAATACCACGAAGGCTAATGGAGTTCCCTACGACTATCTGAGGCTGACATTGTTCAAATTCTCACTTGCGGATAAGGCGTTGCGATGGCTCAAGATGTTGGAGCCCGGTTCCATAACCACTTGGGAAGAGTGTCGTGCTAAGTTCCTAAACCACTTCTATACGAAGGCCCGATCAGCACGTATGAGGAACCAAATTGTTGCCTTTAAGCAGAGGGCTACTGAGACTTTCAATGAAGCTTGGGAACGATTCAAAGAGTACGTGAAGGACTGCCCCCATCACGGCTACACTCAAGAAAGCCTCATGACCACTTTCTATGGCGGTATTGACACACAATACCAAATGGCTCTTGACACGGCAAGCAAGGGAGACTTCTCAACCAACACTGTGGCACAAGCGACAGCACTTATCGAGAATTTGGCACGAAGCAATAGTGATCACGCTCCTAAGTATGACCGGTCGGTTATGGTGAAAGCAATTGAGACTGATGCACTTAAGGATCTCACGCAGAAGGTGAACCTTCTTCTTGAGCGTGAACAACAGCCGGTGCAAGTTTGTGGAGGTGAAGAAGATGAAGATTTGGAGGAGCTTAATTACGTTGGAGGTTACTGTGGTTTCAATCCCAATTACCAGAACCATCCTAACCTCTCTTATCGCAGCAACAATGTGGAGAACTTTCAAGACATGGTCTACCCTCCACGCCAACAAGGAGCTTTCAACAAGCCACATGCACCTTCTAGCTACCCGCCTAAGCCAGCTGCTCAAGAGAAGAAGTTGGAAACTATGATGTACTCCCTGATCGAGAGCCATAAGAAGAGTGCGACGGAGATCAATGCTAAGATTGATGGGATGTATGGTGACCTTAATGGGAAGTTCACCACTTTGGCGACAAGAGTTGATTCATTGGACAAAAGGGTTTCATCCATGACCTCTAGCTCCAAAGGAAAAGAAGCTTGTAATGCTGTTATGACTCATTCTGGAGTCAATACAAGCGTCAATACCGGTGCGATTTGAGATACTTCGAGTTTTCATTGCTCAGGATCGACCGATCCCCTACCTAGATCGACCGATCCTCCTGCCGGTTTCACCCTGTTGACCCGAGAGGTCAGATCGACCGATCCCACTATAGATCGATCGATCCGTGCTGCTGTTCCAGGCGTTTCTGATTCATTTCCGAATGAAAGTGATGCACACTTCGTTGCTAAGGCTGATGTACTTCTTTACAAGCCTCAGAGTCCTTACCCATCGATGCCTAAGGCCAATATCGATGAGAAGAAGTACAACCGATTCAAAGATGTCATTGATGGTATTGAAGATGCTGTAGAAGTTGATGCATACTTGGCAAAACGGAAAATGGCTAGAGCTCCAAAGCTTGTCAAAGTGGAGAAACTTGAAGATTCAGGCAAGTTTGTGGTGTCATGTTCGATTGATGGAGAAGTCTTTGCCAATTCCCTGTGAGATTCGGGATCAAGTGTGAACGTCATGTCCATGGCGACCGTCCGTAGGCTTGATCTCCAAGGGATGGAGACTTCTCAATGCTCTTTCAAGTTTGCCAACGCTTCCACAACTACTCCTCAAGGCTTTATCGGTGATGTGGAGGTGCGTATAGGCAACCACCTGGTGCCCACCGACTTCCATGTGGTAGAGATGAGTGGAGGTTCGGTAACCCCTTTGATCTTGGGACGTGTGTTCTTGACCACGGTTGGAGCCGTATTCGACCTTGAAGAACCCAAGATGATCTTCATCAAAATTGACAAGAATGTAGCCTACCATCCGGTGCTTGAAGCCAATCGCTTGGGATCCAACTTTGCCGATGTGTTCGTGGTGATGAAGAGAACGCCTCGTATTCGCGCGAATCGCCAATGGCCTTTCCCTCTGCATAGCACCGAAATCGTGAAGAGGAATTGCAATTGCAACCCTCCATGCGTTGATCCCACTGTGAATCAAGAAGGAATGCGAGATGAGATTCATCCACATGATCTCAACATGTTCGAAATGCGAGTGAGAATGGTGCCGGACAAGTATAGTTTCGAAGAAGCTTGGTTAAATTATCCCGGCCTACAAAAGTGTTTTTGGAGGAGTAGGGAACCCCTCTATGCCATCGAAGCACACTTCTATAGGTCACGCGAAAGAAACAGCGAGAGAAGACGTCTTCCCAAGATGGAAGATCCCGGTTGCTTCGTGATTCCGTGTGCCATCAACGGTACCTCGGTGTGCAATTGCCTTTGTGATTCGGGAGCCGGAACAAGTGTGATCCCAACCGCCATTGCCTCTCGATGTGGAATCACCAATTGTTTTCCATCCACTACGAACCTCAACATGGCCGACGAGTCCGTGGTAGTACCAAGAGGAGAGCTTCGCGATGAGATGGTGCGAATTGGCGATGTGGATGTCCCCACGGACTTCAAGGTTGTAGATGTGCCCGGGAAGCGTCAGCAAGTCATCTTCGGGAGAGCCTTCTTAAACACCATTGGAGCTGTCATAGATGCTCCAAATCGCCGAGTATGCTTCACTAATATCGACAAGAGGGTTTTCTATCATGTCATGCCAAGAGGGAACGCGATTAGACCCGTCCGTATCGAAGAAGGAGGTCGCAATGTGAGCATCTCAGGAGGATGAGTTGAAGGTCCAAGGACTCGTTCACAAGCCTAGAAGAAAGAAAGTCAAGCTATAGACTTAAAACAAGCGCTTCCGAGACGCAACCCGATGTTTTTGTACTAACTATTATGTTTTGAGTTTTTTTTTTGTTTCTTTTGATTTTTAAAGTTTAAACTATTTATAAGTTGAGGATTTTAATCAGTGAGTCAATGTGGATTCAGGAATAGGTTTTAATTGCATTAAGATGCGAGATTTTGGTGATCAGACTCTCAAGATCGATCGATCTCCACGAAGGATCGATCGATCTCGCCTGGAGAACTAACCGAGGGACAGAAGCCTCGGGATCGACTGATCTACACAAGGGATCGATCGATCCCGACTCAGGTATTTCGAAAAAATTTAGGTTTTCCGGTATAAATCGGTTTGTAACTCGATTTAAACCTGTTTAAACCGGTTTAAACCGGTATTTGGGCCAATAAATCGATGGAGATCGAGCCCTCTCTCTCCTCCATCGATCCCCAACCTCCATAGCTCTCTCTCTCTAGAAACTTCAATCCTCTCTATCTCTCTCAATTCTCCATTGTTTTTGTTGATTCTTGGTGCTAAATCACACTATTTTTCGAGCCCTAACTGATCCCCCTACACCCAATTCGTTTTGACCAAGGTACTGAGTTCGAATTTTGCCTGAAGATTTCAGGTTTTTGCACTTCTTAGTGTTAGAGCTTTGTAATCTCTTGGATTTAGGTTGAATTAGGTTGTTGGGAATTCCATAGGATTGTTAGTTTCTCTGTTTTGAAATGCATTTGATTTGCTTGTGAGAAACTTGGAAATTTCGTGTGAAAGGCTTAGAATTTTGATTTTAGAAATGTTAGAAATGCAATTTAATGGATTGAGAGAGACGATTGAGTTTGAGAGAGTGTTGATTGTCGATTGCATGTGTTTAATGCCATTACATGCTTCGATTTTTCTGTTTTGCATTTCGCGAGTGCGATAGAATTCTCGATTTTATGTTTAATTGGATGTTGTTGTTTGCGTTGCACTGCTTGTCTAGCATCATTTGATAAGCTTACAAAATCATCTTTGACTTTTGTTAAGTTTTGAAATTTGTTCTCATTTGTGTTTAAGTGTTTTCTGTTTTCAGGAAATGGCTCCTAGACAAAGATGCAGCGGCAAAGAACCTGCCCATGGAGAAAGAGAGTGGACCACCTAGAATCATAAAGACACCACCGCGCTCCGAGCCTGCAAGTTTGAGCCCACACGGTTCCTGGAGATCGATGGCCTGAGTGCGATGGGCATCCTTGATGATGTCTTGGCGTTTCTGCGCAACGCCGGTTTTGGCAGCTTCCCTGAGAAGCAATGGCCCCTATTCCCTGATGCTGCAGCTGAGTTCCTAGCCATAGTGGAGCTCCACTTCCCGACGGATCCACTTGATGCTACCGACGGGTTTATCTCCTTTTTCCTCACCAAGAGACCCTTTACCATGACGCTCAGCCAGCTATGCGATCTTTATGGCTTTCCGAGGAGGGAGAAGACCAAGTTTGATGGAGTCACCGATGCTTCTGATTTCTGGCAGACCTTTGGGTCTAGTGACTATGTCTCGCGGGGTGCCAAGCAGGCACTTATCCGCAATCCGGTGCTTCGCCTCGCTGTTCGATTCATGAGCAGTACCATTTTCGCCCGCGCGGAGATGAGTACTCTGAAGCTACCAGAGCTCGCCATGTGCTTCTATGGGCTCCACCCATTCATCACCGACCCTACCTCGGCGAACTACAACAAGACGCATCGCGTCAACTTCGCTGCTCTGCTTTCCCAGGAGTTCATCCAGGTGCGCAACAACGCACTTCGATCCTCAAAGAAGGTCATCACCATTGGTAGTATGGTGACTCTCATTATGGCTTTCTGCGGTTTTGGTATCACGCGCCCCTTACCGGAAAACAAGGCGCGATTCATTGATTGGGAGCACCTTTATGCGAGCAAGATCCTCATCCGCCACTCGCTAGTCTATCGCTTCCAGGGTTCTGACGGGGTCTACAGGTACATTCGCCTGCCTCGCGTCGATCTAACATCTCTCGCTATTGCAGGCAACATTGCTTTTGATCCGCCTGCTGGGGCGCTTTGCGAGAGACCTATCCCGCCAAAGACTAGTGGTGTCCGGAGAGCAGCACGCACCCGACGCACTGATGAGGCTAACCCTTCTGAGCCTTCTATATCTCAGCCACCGCCATTTCAGCCATTCTCCGGACAGGTGCCTCCATTTGAGCTTGACGTGAACGCTTACACCGTTACAGATCCACCGGAGCTGACTACAGAGGTGGAGCGTTGGGTTTGTGAGACGACCAGGAAGAACAACACCCTGCTGACCAAGATTGCTTCTTGGCTTTGCTGCATTGCACCGCCACCACCACCGCCTCCACGAGTCCCTACTCCAGTGCATGAGTCTGACCCTGAGGACGATGCCTTCGCCGCTGTTTCTGCTGTTCGCTCCGCCGATGATGATGAGGAGTACTCTTCAGACCCTCCTGGCCGATCCCGTACATGGCACTCTTCTTCTAACCATGATGATTCGGAGACTAGCGTGCAGGACGATTTCCGCATTCGCACCAGGCGAGGTCCAGGTGTTTTCGACACTCCACCTTCAGCTTAGACTCCTATCCACTGGTTCTATCCTCTGTACTATATTTTTAGTTTCCTTTTGAACTTATGTATTTTTATTTAGATTTGTGTCTCTAACGGCAGGACCGAACGATCCCCTACCAGGATCGATCGGTCCGTTTATGTTTTCTGACATTGTTTTTCTTATGCGTTGCATTTTTCTTTCTTTGATTTTTCTTACACACCGGGACAATGTGAAGTAAGTCAAAATGGTTTAGAACTTGAAACTTCTTTTGTGAATCGTGTGTTCGTAGTAATATCTTCTGCTATCCCTCATGACTATCCTTTTGAAGAGCCGAAGATTGGAACACCATTAGCCGAACAACTCACCAGAAGTTCCTATCTCTTGGAAATCCGATTGACCCGGCGTTGACTCCACCCATGACAAGACGCTAATTTGGACTTAATCTTCTCAACTTGGGGCTTGGTATGCAATGAACGCGACCTCTGACTCAAGCTTTCCAAGACGCGCATAACTTCGAAAAAGTATGGATTCCCCTCTCTTCTCCTGAAAAAGAAAAAGAAGAAAAAGAGAAAAAGAAAAGAAAAGGGATGTGGTAAACAAAGAAGTGGGTCGAGGGATGTGTGGTTGCCCCCTTGCATACTTCAGACTCATGAAAACAAACCCCGGGCTAAAGAGAAAAGGAACCATAAGAAGAATGTCTTGGAAGCTAGAAGAAGGTAAGCGTCTACGCGATCTTTGATCGATGCTCCCTCGTTGAGACCGTATGCTTGTAAAGAATGAATGTAGGGAGTCAACAAAGGAGATTTTGGAGCTTCCTTGAGATCTCGGGACATCAGTACGGAGAGTTGCTAAGCCAATGGTTAGTACATGTTGTAAGCTCAATCCTTTGGGTGATAGATTCACGGAAGATGTACGGAGATTCTCAAGAAGTTGTAAGTTCTTGTTTTCAAACATTTCCCTTTAAGATTTCGGATTATTCTTGCTTGAGGACAAGCAAAGATTCCAGTCTGGGGGAATTGATGAGTCTTATTTTTATCGTTTTTAGTCTATGTTTTAGGATTGTATTTTGAGTCAACTAACCTATATTAGAGAGATATTTGGACTATTTGCTTTACTTAGTGTTTTACAGGTAAAAAGGTCAAATAAAAACCTAGAATAAAACAACTACCGGATCAAATACGGCAATCAGTTGTAGTATTTAAGGGTCGAATCCACAGAGACCAAAATTGCACTATGAGATAATTAGACTAAATATAGCTAAGAGCAATTAAAAGATTTGTTTTAGGCAAACGGTGAATTCAAACAAGTATTCAATAATAAGACAAGTATTAGGTCTAGGGTATTCTTCCAAGATGTGAGGTGACAAGCAAATCGATTTATGGGAATATTTAAGAACCGTTCTTGAACTCAATTCACTAAGGTATAGGTAAATCACTGTCGTGCAGATACCTAACTAAACAGTACGATACTAGAAAACAGCTGTCGCGTGATCCTAATAAAGTAAAGCAAGCATTAACAAGCCCCCTTTATATAGGAGAAGGGGAGAGCAACAAAAGGAAACAAGAGAAATGGAAAAACTTGGAGAAGAGGCAAAAGAGGGGGTGGATCGATCGATCCTCAGTGTGGATCGGTCGATCTCCACCTTCATGGGCCTGGGCTTCGTCAGCTTGGTCGGCAGGTTGACCTGTCTTCAGTAAATCGGCCATAACTCTTGATTGCACCGTTAGATTTCCTTCAAACCACTTGGAGATGAAAGCTAACTCCCTTAGCTAACTTGTGTCAAACTATTAGCAAGATCCAACGGTGGGAAGGTCTTCGTCTGAGGTCATACTTCTGACGGGTCTGCTGGACTCTGCATCTTTCAATGTATATTTGCATCCAAATTGATCCAAAACTCTTCCTTTTCCAATGTTTGCTTCTCAGACCTGTAATACACTAAGTGAAGCAAATAATCCTAATATCTATCTAATATAAGTTAGTTGACTCAATATACAAACCTAAATCCTATATAGAAAACGGTAATTTTGGGACTCATCAATTCCCCCAGACTTGAATCCTTGCTTGTCCTCAAGTAAGAACAAATCAGAAACGCAAATCTTAAAGAGAAAGGTTTGAAAAACAGGAACTTACAACTTCTCGAGAATCTTCATACTTTTTCCGTAAACCCATCACTCAAAAGTTTGAGCTTACAACATGTAATGACCATCGGCTTAGCAACCCTCCGTACTGATGTCCCGAGATCTCAAGGAAGCTCCAAAATCTCCATTGTTGACTCCCTAAATTCATTCTTTACAAGCATGCGGTCTCAACGAGGGAGTATCGATCAAAGATCGCGTAGACACTTACCTTCCTCTAGCTCCCAAGACACTCTTCTTATGGTTCCTTTCCTCCTCTTCCCTTTTACTCTTTTGAGATCGATTTCTCCCTTCTTTAGGGTATCACTCTATTATTTTTTTTTCGATCTCTTTCTCTTTAGCCTGGGTTGGTTTTCATGAATCCGAAGTATGCAAGGGGGTAACCATGCATCCCTCAGCTCACTTCTTTGTTTACCACATCCCTTTTCTTTTTCTTCTTTTTCTTTTTCATTTTCAGGAGAAGAGAGGGGAATTCATACTTCTTTTCTTTTCTTGCGTGTCTTGGGAAGCATTGAGTCAGAGGTCGCGTTCGATGTATACCAAGCCCCAAGTTGAGAAGATTAAGTCCAATTTAGCGTCTTGTCATGGGTGGAGTCAATGTCAGGTCAATCGGATTTCCAAGAGATAGGGACTTCTGGTGAGTTGTTCGGCTATAGCGTTCCAATCTTCGGCTCTTCAAAAGGATAGTCATGACGGATAGAAAAAGATGTTAGTACGAACACACGATTCACAAAAGAAGTTCCAAGTTCCAACCATTTTGACTCAATAAAACGACTCAAATAAAAAATAAAAATAAAAAGACATAGAACAAAAATAAAAATAGAAATGTTAGTACGAATGGTTACATTTCTCCCCCAGACTTACTTCACACCGTCCCGGTGTGTAAGAAAAATCCAAGACAAAAATGTAACACATATGAACCTGGAGAGTGCGCATATTCTGCGTGTAGAGCTGGTTCACAATGGGTTGCCTCCCATTCAGCGCTTGGTTAAGGTCGTAAGGTCGACCGTATGAGGTTGCTAGGCAGGTGGAGGATCGGCCAAGGGAAGTGACGCAGGCGGTTCTAATATCTCTCTTCGTTAACTTCTCTGAGTTTCTCTATCTTTTCGTTTCTTCGCTTTTACTTTGTTTAGGAGAAGATCTTCAATCTCTATACTTGTTATTGAGAGAGAACTTCTGAACCTTCTTTGTTTTATATAGATCTATTCATACATTGCTGGTTATGATTCTTTTCATTCTTGTTTTGATAATTAACCTTAATATGTGCGAGTAGTTCTTTTAGTTGGGTTTATGGGATAATTCAAAGGGGATTCATGGTTCGATCGCTTTAGGTCGCTAGATTCATAATTCGTTTATTTCATGTTTCTTTCTCTAGGTTTATTTTAACACGTAATGCTGAGAGACTGTACACCTTGATGCATATGGTATTTGAGATTGCATATTATCTGTCAAAAACTCATAATAGCATCGGACCTAGCCTAGTAGCCGAACGACCTTATACTCCTGTGTGCTTAAGATTTGGGTAGACTTCGTGAACTTATCAAACTTGATCTTTAATGCTGACTTCATGCCTCCAAGAGAGGGTGACTGCGGACACTGTCGGGTCTATGGAGTTTAGGAGTTAATCAAACGAACGTGGGTTAGTTCATAATAGTGTTTGAGTTGGAGATGATCATTAACGATTTGTTTCTTTGCTTTCTTTATGTTGTGAGAACCGTGAACCCCTGAGAACTCCCAGACTGCCCAACGATTGCTTTCTTTATGTTTGCTTTCTTTACGTTAGTTACTGACAACCCCCCTTTTCTTATTTTGGTCTTAGCCTATCCTCTTCCCCAAGCTCGTCGTGCACTCGTAGTCTCTGTGGATCGACCCTTAAGTACTACAAGCGATAGGTTGTGCACTTGCAACCCAATCAATTGTTGTCACCTAAGGTTAAAAACCTAGATTCGTTTAGGTGAAACTAGTGAGGCTAATTCCAGCCCCATCATGTTTTTGGCGCCGTTGTCGGGGACTATTTGAGTTGCCCACGAGTTAAGGACTAGGATAAAGTCTAAGATATTATTCTACTGATTTTTCTCTTTAGTTTTACTTGTTTCAGGAAGCCTCGAGATGAATTTCGACGTCTCTCTTGAGATATGTCAAAACGCCCTAATCACACAGATGATCGCAAAGCTTAAGACGTTGGAACGAGTTTACTTTGTTCCGGCCACTCGCTTGTTGTTTGGCTCGTGTATAGGTCCCCTACGGACCACATATGCACCAAATAATAGACATTTGTGTCGCTTGCCAAGCCAGCCTTGTGGAGCTCAAGCCACATCGCTAACTTGCACAACACGTTTTTGGAAAAATCCTTTGAAAGATTTAGTGAGATCTTTAACTCGTCATCATGATGGGGATTTCACGAAAATTTTTCTATAAAGGAGGAAAGATATGCGGAAACTAACCTCTCATTATGCAACATGATCACTCGGGAGGATCATAATCATATGCCATGGACGCATGGAGGAGATTTGGTGGTGCGGCCGTAGGCCAAACCAACGCATGACCGAGCTCCGATGGCGAGGTCGAAGCCACCATCACCGCATGGTCGGGCTCTCGACCTGCGGCCAGGAGAGCTCTGGTCGATCAACAAAGACGAAGCTTCAAGACCATCTAACCAACCACTTTAGCAGGAAGATTTCTACAAAGTCTCGCCCCAAGAAGGATTCATAAGGAGAAGCTGATCATCACGGATAAACAAAGAAAAACCTATCATACAGTATACCGGATCAAAACGGTAATCATAGTAGTACTTTAGGGTCGAATCCACAGAGACCAAAGATACACTTTAAATCAATAGATTAAATTAAGCTAAGACAAAATAAGCAAGAGTTTGTTTTCTAACAACCTAACGATAGAATAAAATAAGCAAACAATAATAAAAGAAGTATTAGGCATAGGGAAACCATCCGGATGTGACAAAACAATTAAATCAATTAATAGGAAATATTAAGATATGTTCTAGAACTCAATTCACAATAGTAAGGTAAGTCGCTCTCGCACAAATACCTACTTAGCAATATTTAGAGAACGCTTTACGCTAGGCTTCCCTAAGTAAAACTAGCATTAATAACAAGATCGATATGTTCACAAGATATCAAAACAAGAGCTTTCGCGTGCCAAGCTATGAAACCTTGCTCCCCTAGTGTTGATTCCAGCGACTAAACATTACTTTCGCACCTAGTTTAATCACCTAAGATCTTAGAACAAGTTAGCTACTCAAGCCCTAAGCATTAAGAACAACAATAGGAAAAGAACTATAAAATAAATTCCCAAACTAACAACCTAATAATCAATCACATCCCATCAGAGAAACCCTAGCCTAATAAGGAAACTACTCAAGCATAAAAATAAAAACAAAGATGAAACTAAAAAGAAACATCTTTAAAATAAAACTAAGAGTGTATTGAGATGTGAATCTCTTACAAACTCTAACAGGGAGAGAATGAATTGTGTGATTACAAGAGGCGAGCCCCTCTTTATATAGTAAAGGGAGAGAGGCCGCAAAAGGAAAAGAGAAGAGAAAATGGAAAGAAGAAAAATGGAAATCCTTGGAGAGTCGGCAAGCGGGGATCGATCGATCCTCGGTGTGGATCGGTCGATCCCACCGTCTTTTCGTCTTGGGCCAAGGCCTTTGATTGGATCGAACGGTCCATGAGCCTGGTTGGTCGGTTCTGCCGCCTCTTCACCCGTGGGTCGCAATTCTTCATGGATCGATCGATCCTTGGTGTGGATCGGTCGATCCTTCTTCATTTCTTCACGATTGGTCGACTTCTTCATGCTTAGCCCATTTGCACTCTTATTTGATCCAAAATCCTTTCTTTTCCAATATTCTCTCTTTAGACCTGTAAATTATTAAGTAAAGCAAATAGTCCTAATATCTATCTAATATAGGTTAGTTGACTCAAAATACAATCCTAAAACATGGTGATGAGTCTTATTTTTATCGTTTTTAATCTACGTTTTAGGATTATTATTTAAGTCAACTAACCTATATTAGATAGATATTAGGACTATATGTTTCACTTAGTGTATTTCAGGTCTGAGAAGCAAATATTGGAAAAAAAAGAGTTTTGGATCATTTTGGATGCAATTATTCATATGAAGATGCAGAGTCCAGCAGACCCGTCAGAAGTATGGCCTCAGCCGAAGACCTTCCCACCGTTGGATCGTTCTGATATTTTGATACAACGATCCAACGGTGCAATCAAGAGTTATGGCCGATTTACTGAAGACATGTCAACCTGCTGACGAAGCCGACGCGGACGAGAGTCGGGATCGACCGATCCACAATCGGATCGATCGATCCTAAGAAGAATTTCGGCCCAAGCCCATGAAGACATAGACCGATCGATCCGGTCCATGGATCGACCGGTCCACCGCCTCTTTTGCCTCTTCTCCAAGACTTTCCATTTCTTTCTTTCCTTTTGTTGCTCTCCCTTTTACTATATAAAGGGGGGCTCGCCCCTTGTATTACAGAGACCAAAAAAATCATAATTCACTTATTTACTTTTCTTTAGTTTGTGGGCAAGAGACCTAAAAGCTCTCTAGCTCCTTTTTAGTTTTATTTTAGGAAATAAAGATGTTTTCATTTATTCAATGCTTTGTTTCCTTTTCCATGTCTGAGTAGTTTCCTTATTAGGTTTAGGGTTTCGGAAGGGATGTGATAAATTCGCTCGGTTGTTAGTCCGGGAATTTAGATTATTAGTTCTTCATCTATTGTTGTTCTTAATGCTAGAATTAGACTGATCACCTAGTTCTAAGATCTTAGGCGATTAAACTAGGCACGAGAGTGGTGTTTAGTCGCTAGAATTAACATTAGGCGAGCAAGATTTCATAACTTGGCAAGCGCAAAGCTCTCGTTTTGATATCTTGTGAACGTATCAATCTTGTTATTAATGCTAGTTTTACTTAGGGAAGCCTAGCGAAAAGCGTTCTCTAAATATTGCTAAGTAGGTATTGGCGTGAGAATCGATGTACCTTACCATTGTGAATTGAGTTCAAGAACTATTCTTTAACATTCCTTTACTTCGATTTGCTTGTTGTTTCACATCCTGGAAGAATACCCTAGACCTAATGTTTGTCTCATTATTGAATTGTCTTTTGAATTAATCGTTTGCTTGAAACAAATCTCTTAATTTGCTCCTAGCTATATTTAGTCTAATTATCTTATAGTGCAACTTTGGTCTCTGTGGATTCGACCCTTAAATACTACAACTGATTGCCGTCTTTGATCCGGTAGTTGTTTTATTCTAGGTTTTTATTTGACCATCGATCAAATTGGCGCCGTTGCCGGGGACCAATAAATTGCCTCTAGGATTTTTAGAATTGAATTAAGTCTAGGTTTTTATTTTTCGTTTTACTAATCTATTTTATTATTATTCAGGTGAACAATGGAAGAAGCTAACCAGAGAACACGAGCCATGAACCAAGGCGTCCTTGATCCTGCCACCCCGCCTGCTAGACCGATCGATCCCTCTGGAGGATCGACCGATCCGTTTCATACGCCGCCAAGACGCATCACTCTAAGGGAGCATAACGCGCCAGAGCACTTCTATGAGACCCGATCAGCCATCTGCCCACCTACTCCTGAGGTGGAAGACTACCAGATCAAGCACAGCCTGATCTCTCTAGTTCAGAACCGTATCTTCAACGGTTCGGCATCGGAGAATCCTCTTGACCACATTGAGACCTTCGAAAGTCTATGCAACACTGCAAAGCAGAATGGAGTGCCCTACGACTACCTAAGGCTTACCCTCTTCAAGTTCTCTTTGGGAGAAAAAGCTTTGAGGTGGCTCAAACTACTTGAACCGGGATCTCTTACGACTTGGGAGCAATGTAGAGGAAAGTTTCTCAACTATTTCTACACCAAGTCTCGGTCCGCAAAGATGAGGAACAAGATCGTTACATTCTCGCAAGAGGAAGGTGAACCGTTCTGCGAAGCATGGTTGCGATTTAAGGAGTATCTGAGAGACTGCCCACATCACGGGTACGCAAAAGAGAATCTCATGAACATCTTCTATTGCGGAGTGGATTTCGATTATCAAATGGCGTTAGATACCGGAAGCCGCGGTGATTTCTCTACCAATACAGCTGACGAGGCTACTCTTCTGATCGATAATCTAGCAGCGAGTAGCAGCAACAAAGTCCCTGAGACGCCTAAAGAGGACAACAATGCCTTCAAGGATCTCAGCTCTAAGGTAGACACTCTCCTGCAAAGAAATCGACGCATCATACGTCGAAAGAATACCAGTGATCCTGACCCTGACGAGACTGAAGAGCTTCACTACTTGGGAAGGCAAGCGAACTTCCAAGGCTATGGAGGGTACCCCTCTCACGTTTACCATCCTCCGCAAGGTTTTCAACCTTACCCAGTGCGTATCAGGAGCCAAATCCACAAGAAAGTCGACTCGAAGCCATGATGCGTACTCTTATGGATAGTCATCATCAAAGCTCCAGCAACATCAACGTCAAGATTGACAGCATGTACAATGATCTTAACGGGAAAATCGAGACGTTGAGCACCCATATGCGCATACTCGAAAACCAGGTGGCACAATCCGCGTCCTATGTCCGAGCACCGCCAGGAGTACTCCCAGGCAAGCCAGAAGACAACCCCAGGGATTTCATGCATGCAATAACGCTAAGAGGCGGGAAAAAGTACGATGCACCCAAATGGCCAGAAGGTACCGGTCCATCTGCCGGACGGACCGATCGATCTGCAGCACAGACCGATCGGTCTGCACAAGGAAGCATCCCCAGACAGGAATTGGAGACCGATCGATCTCCTACACAGATCGACCAGTCTACCACCAATAATGCCCCTGCTTCCATACGAGTCAATCCATTCGAAGTGGAAGATTTCGACGAGATACTGAGGGATCCTGAGAACGAGGAACCACCTGTTCTAGTTCCTAAACCTGCGACAGCACCACTACCAGCAGCTCCACGCAAGGCACCTTTTCCAGTTCGCAGAAGAAACGCGATGCGCGAGAAGGAATACGACAAGATGAAATCAGTAGTAGGGGATCTCCAAGTAAAGCTTCCATTCGTCGAAGCCGTTCAAATGGTTCCATGCCTTAAGAAGCTCATGAAGGACATTCTGACAAACAAGGCTAGCTTAGAGCAAGGAGCTATGCATCTCACGCACGAATGCAGTGCAATAATTCAGGATCAGCAACCAGAAAAACATAAAGACCCTGGTCCATTCACTCTGCCATGCTCGATAGGAGACTTGGAATTCAAGAAATGTCTTTACGACTTGGGAGCAAGCGTGAGTCTCATGCCACTTAGTATAGCGCAAAAGCTCGGTCTTTTCAGCTTTAAACCAACCAGGGTGACTCTTATGTTGGCCGACCGATCAACGCGTCGTCCGGAGGGAGTTATCGAGAATCTACTGGTTAAAATAGGAAACAGTTGCATCTTAACTGATTTCATTATCTTGAAGTTCGACAAAGAACCGCGAAATCCCATCATTCTTGGAAGGCCATTCCTCGCTGCTGCCGGAGCCTTGATTAACGTGAAAGAAGGAAAAATCGAACTCCGAATGGATAATCTTATAATGGAGTTCAACCTGGAGAGGCTCGCCAAGAATCCCACCATTGACGGTCAAACTTTTCAAATCGATGCAATGGACGAATTAGCCGAAGAAGTATACGACGAGGTGTGCTCAACCGATTACGTTCAGACGGCCTTGACCAAACCCACTTTCGAACTGACCTTTCGCTGTTTGGAAATTACGGAGTTGATACGCCAACTCGACGATGCACTGGGCGCGGTGCAGAAGGCATCTCACCCATCATTAGAGGGCGGATCGACTGATCCTCTTACGGGATCGATCGATCCTGTCTGTTCCATCGACAAAGAAGCCGAAGAGGACGGACCGATCGATCTGGACCTTGGACCGATCGGTCCCACTCTTAAAAACCCTTCGAAACCAGAAGACGATTAGAGCGAATCCTCTGCACCAAAGCTCGAGCTAAAACCACTTCCCGCAGGGCTCAAGTATGCGTACCTGGGACCAAACTCCACCTATCCAGTGATCATCAACGCCAATCTTAACAACGTGGAGACGGCACTTCTACTCAACAAGTTACGAAAGTACCGGAAGGCTTTAGGATACTCTCTTGACGATATCACCGGTATCTCTCCTGAGCTCTGTACGCATCGCATTCATCTCGAGGATCCTTCTAAGTCCTCCATCGAGAACCAAAGACGGTTAAATCCTAATCTACGAGAAGTCGTGAAGAAGGAGATTCTCAAGCTTCTAGGCGCAGGTGTGATCTATCCTATTTCTGATAGTACTTGGGTGAGTCCAGTTCACGTGGTGCCGAAGAAAGGAGGTGTAACCGTCGTCGCCAATGAGAAGGACGAGTTAATACCAACTCGTACAGTTACGGGCCATCGGATGTGTATCGACTACCGGAAGCTCAATGCCGCCACAAGGAAGGATCACTTCCCACTCCCGTTCATTGACCAAATGCTTGAGCGCTTGGCGAATCATCCGTACTATTGTTTCCTTGACGGATACTCCGGGTTTTTCCAAATCCCAATCCACCCTGATGACCAAGAGAAGACAACATTCACTTGTCCATATGGAACGTTTGCCTATCGGAGAATGCCTTTTGGATTGTGCAATGCGCCTGCCACTTTTCAGCGGTGTATGATGTCTATTTTCACCGATCTCATTGAAGACATCATGGAGGTATTCATGGATGACTTCTCTGTTTACGGCTCATCCTTCTCGGCATGCCTATCCAACCTTTGCAAAGTTTTACAACGATGCGTGGATAAGCACTTGGTTCTCAATTGGGAGAAATGTCACTTCATGGTCACCAACGGAATCGTTCTAGGCCATCGGATATCGGAGAAGGGGATCGAAGTAGACAAGGCAAAGATCGAAGTCATGATGAGCTTGCAACCACCAAAGACGGTAAGAGAGATACGCGGTTTCTTAGGACACGCAGGTTTCTACCGGCGATTCATCAAAGACTTCTCTAAGATAGCTCGGCCTCTAACCCAGCTACTATGCAAGGACGTCCCATTCGTTTTTTATGACAAATGTCAGGAAGCATTTCTTGTCCTGAAGCAGGCACTTGTATCCGCCCCCGTAGTACAACCGCCTGATTGGAATCTACCTTTTGAAGTCATGTGCGATGCAAGTGATTTCGCCGTTGGTACTGTGCTAGGACAACGAAAGGATGGTAAACTCCATGTCATCTACTACGCTAGTCGAACGCTAGACGGGGCGCAGACGAACTATGCAACCACGGAAAAGGAACTCCTCGCGATCGTGTTTGCTTTCGAGAAGTTTCGATCTTACTTAGTAGGTTCGAAGGTCATAGTCCATTCTGATCACGCTGCACGCCGCTATCTGCTTTCTAAGAAAGACGCCAAGCCCAGACTCCTGCGCTGGATTCTCCTCTTACAAGAATTTGATCTCGAAATCCGCGACAAAAAGGGGATAGAAAATGGAGTTGTCGATCACCTTTCTCGCCTGAAGATTGAAGCGGACGTTCCTATCGATGACCGAATTCAGGTGGAAAACGTATATGTGATTTCCTTCCTCAACGAGCGTTACAAACCCATCACAGATGCTAAGGCAATTTCTCAAGCCGTTAACGACATTTCCTGGTACGCTGACTACGCTAATTATCTATGTGCCGGAGATGAACCCTCGAACTTCACTGGATATGCGAAGAAGAAGTTCTTACGGGATGTACGACATTACTTCTGGGACGAGTCATACCTCTACAAGCGTTGTGTAGACGGGCTCTATAGGAGATGTGTCGCCGAATCTGAGATGAATGGTATTCTCTACCATTGCCATGGATCTGCATACGCTGGTCATTTCGCTACATTCAAGACAGCTACGAAGGTCTTACAAGCCGGATTATGGTGGCCTACTCTGTTTCGTGATGCACATACTTACGTCTCCAAGTGTGACACATGCCAACGACGAGGGAATATGAGTAAGCGAGATGAGATGCCTCAGAATTACATTTTAGAGATCGAAGTCTTTGACTGTTGGGGAATCGATTTCATGGGACCCTTCCCTAGTTCTTATGGGAATGAGTATATCCTGGTTGCAGTCGATTACCTCTCTAAGTGGGTGGAAGCTATAGCTAGCCCGACCAACGATCATAGGGTGGTTCTCCATCTTTTCAAACACGTGATTTTTCCACGTTTTGGCATCCCTAGAATCGTTATCAGCGATGGCGGGTCACACTTTATTAATAAGACATTCGCCGGCCTCCTTCGGAAGTATGGTGTCACCCACAAGGTCGCTACACCGTACCACCCTCAGACCAGTGGACAAGTGGAGGTCTCTAATCGGCAAATCAAAGCCATTTTGGAACGCACAGTGAATAGTACACGCAAAGATTGGTCACTGAGACTTGATGACGCGTTATGGGCTTATCGAACGGCGTACAAAACACCAATTGGTACTACGCCATTTACAATGGTCTACGGGAAGGCTTGTCACTTGCCAGTTGAATTTGAGTACAACTCATTTTGGGCCACAAAGCAAATGAACTTCAACACGAAGACTGCCGCAGAGAGACGCATGATCCAGCTTAATGAGCTCGACGAGATTCGAATGAATGCTTATGAGAGTACTCGGATCTACAAGGAACGCACCAAGGCTTGGCATGACAAGAAGATTGTTCCTAAGTACTTTGCAGTTAATGATCGAGTTTTGCTCTTTAATTCTAGATTGCGACTTTTTCCTGGGAAATTGAAATCTCGCTGGACTGGCCCATATCTAGTCACCGACGTTCGTCCCTATGGTGTTGTGGTCCTTGCGCGTAAAGATGGGAGTGAATTTATTGTCAACGGGCAACGTTTGAAGCGATATCTTGCCGACGAAGTGATAGAACAGCCCCAGTCACTTCATTTGGTTGATGCTCCACCTGCCTAGGCATATCATACGGTCGAGCTTACGACCTAAACCAAGCGCTGAATGGGATGCAACCCATTGTGAACCAGCTCTACACGCAGAATATGCGCATTCTCCAGGTTCATCTGTGTTACATTTTTGTCTTGGATTTTTCTTACACACCAGGACGGTGTGAAGTAAGTCTAGGGGAGGAATGTAACCATCCGTACTAACATTTTTATCTTATGTCTTTTTGTTTTTATTTGAGTCGGTTTATTGAGTCAAAATAGTTGGAACTTGGAACTTCTTTTGTGAATCGTGTGTTCGTACTAACATCTTCTGCTATTCCGTCATGATTATTCTTTTGAAGAGACGAAGATTGGAACGCCATAGCCGAACAACTCACCAGAAGTCCCTATCTCTTGGAAATCCGATTGACTTGGCGTTGACTCCACCCATGACAAGACGCTAATTTGGACTTAATCTTCTCAACTTGGGGCTTGGTATGCATCGAACGCGACCTCTGACTCAAGCTTTCCGAGACGCGCATAACTTCGAAAAAGTATGGATTCCCCTATCTTCTCCTGAAAAAGAAGAAAAAGAGAAAAAGAAAAGAAAAGGGATGTGGTAAACAAAAAAGTGGGCCGAGGGATGTGTGGTTACCCCCTTGCATACTTCGGACTCATGAAAACCAACCCCGGGCTAAAAAGAAAAGGAGATCGATAGAAAAAAAAATAATAAAATGATACCCTAGAAAAGTAGGGAGGAATCGATCTCAAAAGAGTAAAAGAGAAGAGGAGGAAAGGAACCATAAGAAGAATGTCTTGGGAGCTAGAGGAAGGTAAGCGTCTACGCGATCTTTGATCGATACTCCCTTGTTGAGACCACATGCTTGTAAAGAAATGAATGTAGGGAGTCAGCAAAGAAGATTTTGGAGCTTCCTTGAGATCTCGGGACATCAATACGGAGAGTTGCTAAGCCAATGGTTAGTACATGTTTTAAGCTCAATTCTTTGAGTGATGGATTCACGGAAGATGTACGGAGATTCTCGAGAAGTTGTAAGTTCTTGTTTTCAAACCTTTCCCTTTAAGATTTCAGATTGTTCTTGCTTGAGGACAAGCAAAGATTCAAGTTTGGGGGAATTGATGAGTCTTATTTTTATCGTTTTTAATCTACGTTTTAGGATTATTATTTAAGTCAACTAACCTATATTAGATAGATATTAGGACTATATGTTTCACTTAGTGTATTTCAAGTCTGAGAAGCAAATATTGGAAAAGAAAGAGTTTTGGATCATTTTGGATGCAATTATTCATATGAAGATGCAGAGTCTAGCAGACCCGTCAGAAGTATGGCCTCAGACGAAGACCTTCCCACCGTTGGATCGTTCTGATATTTTGATACAAAATAGCCACGGATGTTAGCTTTCATCTCCAAGTGGTTTCATGGGAATCCAACGGTGCAATCAAGAGTTATGGCCGATTTACTGAAGACATGTCAACCTGCTGACGAAGCCGACGCGGACGAGAGTCGGGATGGACCGATCCACAATCGGATCGATCGATCCTAAGAAGAATTTCGGCCCAAGCCCATGAAGACATGGACCGATCGATCCGGTCCATGGATTGACCGGTTCACCGCCTCTTTTGCCTCTTCTCCAAGACTTTCCATTTCTTTCTTTCCTTTTGTTGCTCTCCCTTTTACTATATAAAGGGGGGCTCGCCCCTTGTATTACAGAGACCAAAAAAATCATAATTCACTTATTTACTTTTCTTTAGTTTGTGGGCAAGAGACCTAAAAGCTCTCTAGCTCCTTTTTAGTTTTATTTTAGGAAATAAAGATGTGTTCATTTATTGAATTCTTTGTTTCCTTTTCCATGTCTGAGTAGTTTCCTTATTAGGTTTAGGGTTTCGGAAGGGATGTGATAAATTCGCTAGGTTGTTAGTCCGGGAATTTAGATTATTAGTTTTTCATCTATTGTTGTTCTTAATGCTAGAATTAGAATGATCACCTAGTTCTAATATCTTAGGCGATTAAACTAGGCACGAGAGTGGTGTTTAGTCGCTAGAATTAACATTAGGCGAGCAAGATTTCATAACTTGGCAAGCGCAAAGCTCTCGTTTTGATATCTTGTGAACGTATCAATCTTGTTATTAATGCTAGTTTTACTTAGGGAAGCCTAGCGTAAAGCGTTCTCTAAATATTGCTAAGTAGGTATTGGCGTGAGAATCGATGTACCTTACCATTGTGAATTGAGTTCAAGAACTATTCTTTAACATTCCTTTACTTCGATTTGCTTGTTGTTTCACATCCTGGAAGAATACCCTAGACCTAATGTTTGTCTCATTATTGAATTGTCTTTTGAATTAATCGTTTGCTTGAAACAAATCTCTTAATTTGCTCCTAGCTATATTTAGTCTAATTATCTTATAGTGCAACTTTGGTCTCTGTGGATTCGACCCTTAAATACTACAACTGATTGCCGTCTTTGATCCGGTAGTTGTTTTATTCTAGGTTTTTATTTGACCATCGATCACATGGACTAAAAACGATAAAAATAAGACTCATCAATTCCCCCAGACTTGAATCTTTGCTTGTCCTCAAGCAAGAACAATCTGAAATCTTAAAGGGAAAGGTTTGAAAACGGGAACTTATAACTTCTCGAGAATCTCCGTACATCTTCCGTAAATCCATCACTCAAAGGATTGAGCTTACAACATGTACCAACCATGAACTTAGCAACTCTCCGTACTAGTGTCCCGGGATCTCAAGGAAGCTCTAAAATCTCCTTTGTTGACTCCCTACATTCATTCTTTACAAGCGTGTGGTCTCAACGAGGGAGTATCGATCAAAGACCGCGTAGACGCTCACCTTCTTCTAGCTTCCAAGACATTCTTCTTATGGTTCCTTTCCTCCTCTTCTCTTTTACTCTTTTGAGATCGATTTCTCCCTACTTTTCTAGGGTATCATTTTATTTTTTCTATCGATCTCCTTTTCTCTTTTTCTCTTTACCCCGGGGTTGGTTTTCATGAGTCCGAAGTATGCAAGGGGGTAACCACACATCCTTCGGCCCACTTCTTTGTTTACCACATCCCTTTTCTTTTCTTTTTCTCTTTTTCTTCTTTTTCTTTTTCAGGAGAAGAGAGGGGAATCCATACTTTTTTGAAGTTATGCGCGTCTTGGAGAGCTTGAGTCAGAGGTCGCGTTCGATGTATACCAAGCCCCAAGTTGAGAAGATTAAGTCCAAATTAGCGTCTTGTCATGGGTGGAGTCAACGCCAAGTCAATCGGATTTCCAAGAGATAGGGACTTCTGATGAGTTGTTCGGCTAATGGCATTCCAATCTTCGGCTCTTCAAAAAGATAGTCATGACGGATAGCAGAAGATATTAGTACGAACACACGATTCACAAAAGAAGTTCCAAGTTCCAAACCATTTTGACTCAATAAAACGACTCAAATAAAAATAAAAATAAAAATGTTAGCACAATAGTCACAATATCCCCCTAGACTTACTTCACACCGTCCCGGTGTGGAAAAAAAATGTCAGAAAACATGAACGGAGCGATCGATCCCGAAGGGAGATCGGTCGATCCTACCGTTAGTAACACAAATCCAAATAAAAATACATAAGTTCAAAAGGAAACTAAAAATATAGTACAGAGGATAGAACCAGTGAAGAGGGATCTAATGAGACGGTGGAGTGTCTCGAACGCCTGCCTTCCACCTGGTGCGGATACGGAAGTCATCCTGCACGCTAGTCTCTGAATCATCATGGCTAGAGGATGAGTGCCATGTATGGGATCGGCCAGGAGGGTCTGAAGAGTACTCCTCATCATCATCAGTGCGGACAGCAGAAATGCAAGCAAAGGCATCGACCTCAGGATCAGCCTCGTGTACAGGAGTAGGCTCGCGTGGAGGCGGCGGTGGTGGTGGTGCAACGCAGCAAAGCCAAGAAGCAATCTTTGTCAGCAGGGTGTTGTTCTTCTTGGTCGTCTCGTAGACCCAACGCTCCACCTCTGTAGTCGGCTCCGGTGGATCCGTAGCGATGTAAGCGCTCACGTCAAGCTCAAATGGAGGTATCTGGCCGGAGAATGGCTGAAATGGCGGTGGCTGAGATGCAGAAGGCTCAGAAGGGCCAGCCTCATCAGTGCGTCGGGTGCGTGCTGCTCTCCGGACACCACTAGTCTTCGGCGGGATAGGTCTCTCACAAAGCGCCCCAGCAGGCGGATCAAAGGCAATGTTGCCTGGAATAGCAAGAGATGTCAAATCAATGCGGGGCAGGCGAATGTACCTGTAGACCCCGTCAGAACCCTGGAAGCGGTAGACTAGCGAGTGGCGGATGAGGATCTCGCTGGCATAGAGGTGCTCCCGATCAATGAATCGCTCCTTGTTTTTCGGTAAAGGGCGCGTGATACCAAAACCGCAGAATGCCATAATGGGAGTCACCATACTACCAATGGTGATGACCTTCTTTGAGGATCGAAGGGCGTTTTTGCGCACCTGGATGAACTCCTGGCAGAGCAAAGCGGCGAAGTTGACGCGATGCGTCTTGTTGTAGTTCGCCGAGGCAGGATCGGTGATGAACGGGTGAAGCCCATAGAAGCACATGGCGAGCTCTGGTAGCTTCAGAGTACTCATCTCCGCGCGGGCGAAGATGGTATTACTCATGAATCGAACAGCGAGGCAGAGCACCGGATTGCGGATCAGTGCCTGCTTGGCACCCCGCGAGACATAGTCACCAGACCCAAAGGTCTGCCAGAAATCAGAAGCATCGGTGACTCCATCAAACTTGGTCTTCTCCCTCCTCGGAAAACCATAAAGATCGCAGAGCTGGCTAAGCGTGATGGTAAAGGGTTTCTTGGCGAGGAAGAAGGAGATAAACCCGTCGGTAGCATCAAGTGGATCTGTCGGGAAGTGGAGCTCCACCGTGGCTAGGAACTCAGCTGCGGCGTCAGGGAATAGGGGCCATCGCTTCTCATGGAAGCTGCCAAAACCGGTGTTGCGCAGAAATGCCAAGACATCTTCAAGGATGCCCATCGCACTCAGGATATCGGTCTCCAGGAACCGTGTGGGCTCAAACTTGCAGGCTCGGAGCGCGGTGGTGTCTTTGTGGTTCTTGGTGGTCCACTCTCTTTCTCCGGTGGCAGGTTCTTTGCCGCTGCGTCTTTGTCTAGGAGCCATTTCCTGAAAACAGAAAACACTCAAACACAAATTAGAACAATTCACAAAGTTTAACAAAAATCAAAATGATTTTAGAAACTCATATGAACAAGCAGTGCGACGCAAGCAACAACATCCAATTAAACATAAAATTGAAAATTCTATCGCACTCGCGAAATGCAAAACAGAAAAATCGATACATGTAATGGCATTAAACACATGCAATCAGCAATTAGCAATTAGCACTCTCTCGAACTCAATCGTCTCTCTCAATCCATCAATTTGCATTTCTAAACTTCTAAAATCGAAGTTCTAAGGCTTATCACACAAAATTTTCAAGTTTCTCACAACCAAATCAAATGCATTTCAAAACAGAGAAACTAACAACCCTATAGCATTCCCAACAACTTAATTCAACCTAATTCCAAAGGATTACAAAGCTCTACCACCCTAAAGTGCAAAAACCCGAAATCCCTAAGCTAAATTTCGAACTCAGTACCTTGGTTTAAACGAATTGGGTGTAGGGGGATCAGTTAAGGCTCAAAAAATAGTGTGATTTAGCACCAAGAATCAATAAAAACAATGGAGAATTGAGAGAGATAGAGAGGATTGAAGTTTCTAGAGAAAGAGAGCTATGGAGGTTGGGGATCGATGGAGGAGAGAGAGGGCTCGATCTCCATCGATATATTGGCCCAAAAACCAGTTTAAACCGGTTTAAATCGAGTTACAAACCGATTTAAACCGGAAAACCTATTTTTTTTTCGAAATACCTGAGTCGGGATCGATCGATCCCTGGTGTAGATCGGTCGATCCCGAGGCTTCTGTCCCTCGGTTCATTTTCCAGGTGAGATCGATCGATCCTTAGTGGGGATCGGTCGATCCTAAGTGTCTGATCGCCAAAATTTTGCATCTTTATGCGATTAAAACCTATTCCTGAAACACTTAGGAATTCTCCTTGATCACTGATTAAATCATCAAATATAAATAATGTAAACTAAAAAAAATCAAAAGAAACAAAAACCAAAAGCTCAAAACATAATAGTTAGTACAAAAACATCGGGTTGCCTCCCGGAAGCGCTTGTTTTAAGTCTATAGCTTGACTTTCCTTCTCTTCTCTAGGCTCGTGTTTGGGAACGAGTGATTGGACCTCCAGCACGTTCTCCTGAGATGCTCACACTGCGACTTCCTTCTTCGATACGGATGGGTCTAATTGCGTTCCCTCTTGGCGTGACATGATAGAAAACTCTCTTGTCGATATTAGTGAAGCATACTCGACGATTGGGAGTATCTATTACAGCTCCAACGGTGTTCAAGAAGGCTCTTCCGAAGATGACTTGCTGACGCTTTCCGGGCACATCCACAACTTTGAAGTCCGTGGGGACATCCACATCGCCGATTCGCACCATCTCATCGCGAAGCTCTCCTCTTGGTACGACTACGGACTCGTCGGCCATGTAGAGGTTTGTAGTGGATGGGAAACAATTGGTGATTCCACATCGAGAGGCAATGGCGGTTGGGATCACAATCGTTCCGGCTCCTGAATCACAAAGGCAATTGTACACCGAGGTACCGTTGATGGCGCACGGAATCACGAAGCAACCGAGATCTTCCATCTTAGGCAGACGCCTTCTCTCGCTGTTTCTTTCGCGTGACCTATAGAAGTGTGCTTCAATGGCATAGAGGGGTTCCCTGCTCCTCCAAAAACACTTTTGCAAGCCAAGATAATTCAACCAAGCTTCTTCGAAACTATACTCGTCTGGCACCATCCTCACCCGCATTTCAAACATGTTGAGATCATGTGGGTGAATCTCATCTCGCATTCCTTCTTGATTCACGGTGGGATCAACGCATGGAGGGTTGCAATTGCAATCCCTCTTCACGACTCCGGTAGTATGTGAAGGGAAAGGCCATTGTCGATTCGCGCAGATACGAGGTATCCTCTTCATCACTACGAACACATCGGCAAAGTTGGATCCCAAGCGATTGGCTTCGCGCACTAAGGCTTCTGAAAACGTAGCTTCTTTCATCAATTCACCAATAATCTCCTTGAATCGGTTGTACTTCCTCTCATCGATTTTGGCCTTAGGCATCGATGGGTAAGGACTCTGAGGCTTGTAGAGAAGTACATCAGACTTATCAATGAAGTGTGCATCATTCTCCCTTGAAAATGAATTGGAAACGCCTGGAACAGCCGCACGGATCGATCGATCGATCTGAGGTAGGATCGGTCGATCTGACCTCTCGGGTCAACAGAGTGAAACCAACAAGAGGATCGGTCGATCTGGGCAGGAGATCGGTCGGTCCTGGCTTCTGAAAACTCGAGATACCACCAAATTCACCGGTCTTGAAACTCGCATTGACTCCAGAATGAGTCATGACAGCATTGCAAGCTTCTTTTCCTTTGGAGCTAGAAGCCATGGATGAAACCCTTTTGTCCAATGAATCAACCCTTGTCGCCAAAGAAGTGAATTTCCCATTAAGATCGCCATACATCCCGTCAATCTTAGCATTGATCTCGGATGCACTTTTCTTATGGCTCTCGATCAGAGAGTGCATCATCGTCTCCAGTTTGTTCTCTTGAGGAGCAGCTGGCTTAGGCGGGTAGTTAGTGAATCCCGATGGCTTCGCTTGTTGGCGTGGAGGATACACCATGTCTTGTGGATTCTCCACATTGTTGCTTCAATAGGAGAGGTTAGGATGGTTCCGGTAGTTGGGGTTGAAACCACGGTAACCTCCAACGTAGTTAAGCTCTTCCAAGTCTTCATCTTCTTCTCCTCCACAAACTTGCACCGGTTGTTGTTCACGCTCAAGAAGAAGGTTCACCTTCTGCATGAGGTCCTTAAGCGCATCAGTCTCAATTGCTTTCACCTTACCCGACCGGTCATACTCCGGAGCGTGGTCACTATTGCTTCGTGCCAAATTCTCGATAAGTGTCGTCGCTTGTGCCACCGTGTTGGTTGAAAAGTCTCCCTTGCTTGCCGTGTCAAGAGCCATTTGGTATTGGGTGTCAATACCGCCATAGAAAGTGGTCATGAGGCTTTCTTGAGTGTAACCGTGATGGGGGCAGTCCTTCACGTATTCTTTGAATCGTTCCCAAGCTTCATTGAAAGTCTCAGTAGCCCTCTGCTTAAAGGCAACAATTTGGTTTCTCATACGTGCTGATCGGGCCTTCGTATAGAAGTGGTTGAGGAACTTAGCTCGACACTCTTCCCAAGTGGTTATGGAACCGGGCTCCAACATCTTGGCCATCGCAACGCCTTATCCGCAAGTGAGAATTTGAACAATGTCAGCCTCAGATAGTCGTAGGGAACTCCATTAGCCTTCGTGGTGTTGCATAGCGCTTCAAATGCCTCGATGTGATCCATCGGATTCTCCGTGGACAAGCCGTTAAAGCAACGGTTTTGGACGAGGTTGATCAAGCTATACTTGATCTCATAGTCCTGACGAGTGGGATTTGGAGGACGAAGCGCAGACCTATTCGCATAGAATCGGTCCGGTGTGTCTTGCTCGCCAAGGGTACGAGCAGGACGTGCAGCAACGAGAGGATCGACCGGTCCAGGTGGCAGATCGATCGGTCTGGCAGCACGAGGATCGTTCGGTCCGAGAATTAGACCGACCGGTCCGACAGCAGCAGGTTGGACATGTGGAGGATTGTTCCCTCCTTCAGCAGCGGGAAGAACAGGTGGATTAGCTCCTTCTGGTTGCACATCTTGAGGATTCATCTCAGCTGGTTCGGAGTTGGCTTTCCTTCTTCGTTCCAAACGGCCTAGTTCTTCGTTAGAGAGTGCAATTAAATCGGTCGCCTTGTGGCTTCTCAATTGCATGCACCTGAAAATAGAAACAAAAATAAAATAATTAGTATAATGCAAAAAATAAAAATCTTAGACTAAATTCAATTCTAAATCTCTAAAGGTATCAATTGGTCCTCGGCAACGGCGCCAATTTGATCATCACGGATAAACAAATAAAAACCTATCATACACTATACCGGATCAAAACGGTAATCATAGTAGTACTTTAGGGTCGAATCCACAGAGACCAAAGATACACTTTAAATCAATAGATTAAATTAAGCTAAGACAAAATAAGCAGGAGTTTGTTTTCTAACAACCTAACGATAGAATAAAATAAGCAAACAATAATAAAAGAAGTATTAGGCATAGGAAACCATCCGGGATGTGACAAAACAATTAAATCAATTAATAGGAAATATTAAGATACGTTCTAGAACTCAATTCACAATAGTAAGGTAAGTCGCTCTCGCACAAATACCTACTTAGCAATATTTAGAGAACGCTTTACGCTAGACTTCCCTAAGTAAAACTAGCATTAATAACAAGATCGATATGTTCACAAGATATCAAAACAAGAGCTTTCGCGTGCCAAGCTATGAAACCTTGCTCCCCTAGTGTTGATTCCAGCGACTAAACATTACTTTCGCACCTAGTTTAATCACCTAAGATCTTAGAACAAGTTAGCTACTCAAGCCCTAAGCATTAAGAACAACAATAAGAAAAGAACTATAAAATAAATTCCCAAACTAACAACCTAATAATCAATCACATCCCATCAGAGAAACCCTAGCCTAATAAGGAAACTACTCAAGCATAAAAATAAAAACAAAGATGAAACTAAAAAGAAACATCTTTAAAATAAAACTAAGAGTGTATTGAGATGTGAATCTCTTACAAACTCTAAAAGGGAGAGAATGAATTGTGTGTGATTACAAGAGGCGAGCCCCTCTTTATATAGTAAAGGGAGAGAGGCCGCAAAAGGAAAAGAGAAGAGAAAATGGAAAGAAGAAAAATGGAAATCCTTGGAGAGTCGGCAAGCGGGGATCGATCGATCCTCGGTGTGGATCGGTCGATCCCACCGTCTTTTCGTCTTGGGCCAAGGCCTTTGATTGGATCGAACGGTCCATGGGCCTGGTTGGTTGGTTCTGCCGCCTCTTCAACCGTGGGTCGCAATTCTTCATGGATCGATCGATCCTTGGTGTGGATCGGTCGATCCTTCTTCATTTCTTCACGATTGGTCGACTTCTTCATGCTTAGCCCATTTGCACTCTTATTTGATCCAAAATCCTTTCTTTTCCAATATTCTCTCTTTAGACCTGTAAATCACTAAGTAAAGCAAATAGTCCTAATATCTAGCTAAAAACGATAAAAATAAGACTCATCAGAAGCTCTCGTATACAACATGGTTTAGGCAGTAACTCGAGCTTTAAGCCAGGACCAAACAAACCCACGATGCCACCTGATGTGCCTTTAGATAGAAGACACCAACCCTCGGAAGTTCAACAAGATCAACATTCTTCACCACATGGAGGAGATCGAGCTGACGAAGGAGCAGGAAGGAGTAGAGGACTAAAGAAGACTTGTCCCGAGACAAGTTCTTCAATGAGCCGAGCCTAGAGAAGGCAAAAACGTCGAGCTAACAACGTAAAACAAAAGCGCTTAATGGGAGGCAACCCATTGTCAGAGGAGAGACAGAGCTTACCAGTCCCGGTTCGAGGAGCAAAAGAAAATTCAGATCACCCTAGAAAAATCTGAAATTTGGTGGAAAAATAGTAGAGAGTCATACGGAGCCTCAGGAAAAAGCGAAACGTGATTCGACATCATGGTTCGAAAGTTATGACTGTTTTTACAAGACCATCGAAGAAGAGTACGAAGCTGAGCTGGGTCGACTTCAAACTTTTTCTGAGAACGAACCACAAGGAACTGGTTGATGGCACATACATCATTGGAAAGATCAAAGTCTTTACTTTGCAGAACAAGTCTCACAGCTCAATTTCGAGTTCTGAGCAAGAAGATATCGAAGATAAGAAGACGGTACAGACGGACCGAAGAACTACCAATCCGACCCGACCAATCCGTTCTTCTCCAACAACTGATCCACAAAGCCTTTGAATCATTGGATCACCATTCTGTGAGGAAATATCGTCAAGCTAATGACTATAAAGAAGCAACGTTAGGCTATGTTTTTGATTTTTGGTTTTTGGTTTTGTTTATGCCTTATGCTTTGATGTGTTTCCTCTCTTTGTCGAAGGGAAGTAAGCAGGGAAATGAAGTCGCTACACGGAAGGGTCTTTAAGATCTGGCGACCCAGTCCCTGCCGCAAGACCGAGTCTCTAGCCAGCGGCAACAAGGCCATCGATCGCATGGTCGAGGACCGAGCATGCGGCCAGTGCACTCGACGGACGGGTAAGTCCGGGGACGATCGGGCCGACCGACCTCTGGCACGGGTTGCAAACCCGCGGTCACAAGCCAACTCACGATCGTATCTCCAACCCACGATGGCCCAACCATCCGTCAAGGCCATGTTCTTCATCCTTTCTGCACAAACTAGAGACGTATCACATACAATCACTGCCATGACCATGCTATCTACATACCTATATCTATCTATCTATCTATCTTAGGATTTTGTTTTTGGTTTTTGGTTTTCTAATTCCTTATTGATGGTTTTAGGTTTTGTAACAAGAAAATACAAAAGGAGATTATACGGAGAATTCGATGAACCCTAAAAAGTTCATTCGATTACAAGCAAGTAAGGAGAAGAGAAGAAAAAGTTCGATTAACCTTGTGTCCATCAACCACCATCACCACTAGATACGAATTGGCAACAATTCAAGTCTGGGGGAGATACCAACCTATCCACCATTCCATTTCTACCAAACAAGGTGATATTGTTCTAAAACTTTAATCTTTCATTTCCATATACTTAATATCATCATTCCTCATCGAGGACGGTTCGATTTAAGTCTTGGGGGAAGGATGTTCCATCCTATACTAATGTGCTACTTTCTTTCTGTTGACTTGCGAAATTTTCCACTTTTTACATCAATATTGAATTTTTATTGAGTCGTTTCACTGAGTCAAAATTAGTAGGGAATTAGGACCTTATCAAATGATGACTAATCAATTTCTTTTGAATTTGATTACGATCATTACAGTGTTTTAAATCATTTTCGGAGTGACAACTTTTGCAAGATTCATTTAGAGCAGACAATACCCAGAACTTTTGCAGGATTCATTTAGAGCGGACAATACCCAGAACATCACAGCCAGATCGCTCCCCGAAGATTTCATCCTACGGAGATTCAGATGGAACTGACATTAACTCTATTTTACTTGGACTTTAACCTGACTTTAATTCTCTCTTATTCTAGGTGTTAGATCAGGGAAACGAGCGGATACATTCAGGACATCACATCATCTTTTTACCAATCTTTTTCGATGATCCTGAATGGCCACTCATTTTTAGTGGTTCCCACCCTTAACCTTAACCTCATTTCAGACCTCATGCATTCTCTTTTCTTTTCCCGTCTAGCAGTTATGTGCAAAAACACCGGAGAGAGAGGAACGACGCGGTTTTCAATCAAGAGATAAAAATTTCAGAAGCCAGAGTCAGTGCATAGAGCTGAGATGGAGAAGATAAAGCAACCTATTGGATTCATGAACTTAAGGTACCATATGTGAACTCTTGAGATTAGTGTACCACTTCCCCTTTTCGAAAAAGAAAAAAAATAATAATAATAAAGAGAAAGAAAGAATAGAGAAGGCAGAAGTAAGCCAAGGGGTGTCGCGGCTACAACCGTGCACACTTTGGACTTTACGGGAGCCGCGGAAGTGAGCCAAGGGATGTCGCGGCTACAACCGTGCATACTTTGGAATTCATGGAAGCCTGTTCTAAAAAAAAAGAAAAAAAAAGGAGGGAATGGTTACTACTGTCTCAGGGGCACGAAGATAATTAAGGACCAATCGGAGTGCAAGGAACCATTCAAAAGGAAAGACGAGCGGTAGAGACCCACAGAAAAATCTAAGTCTGGGGGAGTCTCAGGAGGAAGAACAAGAGTCGAGTGAAGAAGGGTTGAAAACCGTGGACATCAACTGGTCCATTCTCTCTTGCGGTTTTGTATAATATCTTGCATTCTCGCAATTGCCTGGTAACCCTAAACACTCTTAACTCCACCCCTAAACACTAAATGCCTCCCAATACCAAGCGCCGTCTACCCTGAATGATATCCTTTGAATGAGAGAGCCACGCCAATTTTTAATGAATGTAGAGAGTTGATTGACGTGAAGTCTGAGTTCTTTTGTAGGTATGGAGTCGACGGATCAGAGTCGAGAAAGTTATGGGACTATGGTGAGAATGTTCTAACTTGAGTTTTTGTTATTAGAAATCCTCAGGACATCGTTTAGCCCACGGTCTCTGATGATAGGAGAGTAGTTCCCGCGTTTTCAAACCTAACTTCCATGGCTTTACTTTCTTGTTTGCTTGAGGACAAGCAAAGTTTAAGTCTAGGGGAGTTGATAACATGGGTTTTTCGCCCATTTTTACTATGTTTTCTTATGGTGTTTAGAATGGTTTAGATGCATTTCTAATGCATATAAGCCAATAACTTAGTATTTGCAAGAACGAAGAGGTTTTACAGGTTTTATGGAAAAAGGGACCAAAAGGGAGCAAAAAGACTTGCAGGACAGTTTCGGACCATCAGAAGTTTGGCATTCGTTGAAGACCTTCTCGTGAACCAAATTGGGAGATCTTGGTATCATTGGAAAGCTTAGAGAGTCAAGATTCACCTCCAAGTGAAATCGACCAAATCCGAGTTGTCAATCAGAAGTTATGATCGTTTGAAGACCGACCTGTCCAGGCGCACGGCCAAGCAAGGGCCGTGCGGCCAAGTGCCTTACCAACGCACGATGGGAGCCCGTGTGTGCGGCCAAGACTTGTGTTGAGCCGCCTCAAAGCCCAAGAAGTGCAACATAAAGCCCAGTTCGTTTGGCCCAAGAATATAACTCGAGGAAGGGAACCCTAACCCTAATTCTGAGCACCGAAACCTATATATATGCCTCTAAGGCCTAGGGTTTCGACATGGCTTAGGAGAGAAGGAGAGGAGACGCCTGATTCGCGACCAGCCGCCTTGGAGAAGCAGCAAGAAGACTTGGAGACCGTCCTTTGGATGTCTCGCCAATCATCTCTCTTCGTTAACTTCTCTGAGTTTCTCTATCTTTTCGTTTCTTCGCTTTTACTTTGTTTAGGAGAAGATCTTCAATCTCTATACTTGTTATTGAGAGAGAACCTCTGAACCTTCTTTGTTTTATATAGATCTATTCATACGTTCACTACAAGAAAACAGTCAGAAAGTGACTATAATTGGCGACTAAATATATAGTCACCAAATTTAGCCACTAATTACCACTCAGCGACTACGTTGCGACTATATCGTAATAGTCATGAAATAGTCGCTAAATGACGACTACATAAATTAGTCGCTAAATATGTCGCTATTTAGCGACTAAACGACCACTAATTGTCACTGTCTGATGACTAACGTTATTAGTCGCTAATGTAGTCGCTGTTTTGGCGACTAATTGACGACTAAATGTCCAATATGGCAAAGTAGTCGCAACATAGTCGCTAAATTAGCGACTGTTTAGCAACTTGTGCGGCGGGTCGGTACATAGTCGGTACATAGTCGTAAAATAGTCTTAGAATCACACTTTTTAAGTGTAAGTGGTATGATCCTGTTATCGATAGAGGCACTCGAAGGAGCAATGGTGGCGTTGTTGACGTTCTTTCATCGAGAAAATACAATAAATAGCCTCTCAAGCGGAGCAAGTTTGTTATATTCCATATCCATACACAAGGAAACCAAACAAGTTGTGGCTCAATGTTCTAAAAGTCAATCCGAGGGGAAACATTGTAGGAGAATACGAAAACAAAGAACCGACTCTTTTGCAAACTGAAAATGATGATGTTGTATTGATGACTACAATTGAAGATCTCGTGGTAGACAATTTGGTAGCGGGAGTAAACCCAATAAATCTCGATTACGATGTCGGAGATGCAGAACCAGATGATGAGTTCCGATGTAACTTATCATCTTCAGAAGAAGAATCGGAAGACGAAAATCCCTACTAATTATTTATTTTGTTTGAGTATTCAGACATCGATGTCAATTTGATAATAACACTTTTTTAATATTTTTCAGGATCTAAGATTTATAATTTTTAAAAATTAGCTTTACTTAGTTTTAGTGAGATTTTTTTTTGTCACTTAAGACTATTTTTAAAATAAATTTATAACTAAATAAAAATTTTAAAATAAATTTCTAGCCAAAATTCAAATTTTAAAAATTAGCTTTAGTTAGTTGTAAATAAATTGTTTACATTAGTTTTAATAAATCCATTTTTTAGAAAAACTAATTGGACTAAATCCAATTATTTGGGCCCAATCCAACAAAACTAAACCCAACCCTAACCCTTAGCATATCTTCTTCGTTGCTTTTGCTTCTCTTAGCGCAGCCAAAGTCTCATCTCACTCTTAGGTCTTCTTCTTCCTTCGCATCATCTTCTTCGTTTCTTGTATTCACCACAACAGTCTCTCAGAATCTCGAACCCAGTCGCTGCAAACCCTATCGCCGACCCAACCGGTTTGTCTTCTCACTCCTTAACTTTGTTCAGCTGTTTGCTTCTACCCTAGGGTTTTGCTTTACTCGAAACCGTCTTGTTGATTCGATCTTAAGTTCCGGTTTTGCTTCTATCTTAAGTTCCGGTTGATTCTAGCTTTGATTGGTACTCTCTCAGACACGTTGGTGACAAATTTCATATTGTTGTGTTGTTGAGCTTCAGACTGTTCTTACTTCTATTGCGATTCCTTGGCTCCTCTTTTAATCTTAGAGTTAAGTATATAAGTACTGTCTGGCGGCGATTTAAGTTGAGAACCAAAGGAGTTTTGCCGATTTGTCAAGCCAAATACGCCGGCGATTTGTGTTTAGAATGGTTTCTCATTTTCTTGTTATCAACTGTTGAATGTTGTTATAGCATTAGGGTACAATAGGTTTCAGATTTGCTATAGTAAACCCAGATATATATTCTGATTGCATATTGCTTTCTATTTGACAGGTTGGTCCATTGCATATTTCTTCAAAGCTTCTTTAGACAATGGCCGGAAGAGGACGCAAGAGGAAAAACGGACCCAACCAACATCTATTCTGTTTCTTTTGTAGAAAACACACACATGGGATCCCTTGAGGCAGAGATTTCAGATGGCGCTTCACCGCCTCTGGAGCTCTCAACTGATGACTATACGGACATCTTTCTTCAGGTAAAAATAACATTTTCACAATCCAGATTTATTAACTTTGCTGGAATTTGTATTTTTGATTTGTTGATGCTAATCAGTTTAAGTTTTCATTCTCCATTGTTTTCAGTCCACAGAGATAGATTCAAGAGGAAATCCTTACGGAGTTGGTAGCCTCAAACAGACTCTTGCCAAGTGCAAGAATTCAGAAGACTCTTCTTCTTTTTCTTCTATACAACAGCAGCTGAAGGAAGCTCAGCGTAAAATTGAAGAACAAGCTGCTTACAATGAACGCCGTGAAGCTGAACTTGCTGCCCGTGAAGAAGAGCAATCCAGAGCTGTGGCTGAGCAAAGGGATAAGCTCGAACACTTGTCCTTGCTGGAGCAGTACCTGCGACAAACTGATCCAAAGTTCCAAGACTTCATGGCAACCCATTCAGCTCCAAATGCATCAAACACAGAGCCTATCTCCACCGGTGTTCAGCAAGCAGCTCCAGGTTCAACTCCGGCTCCAACTTGAATTTCATCCCCTTAGCTTCTTACTGTTTTCAGTCTCTTTTTGCTTAAGTTATGAACTTTAATCTTATTATGTCTACTTTGATGTATGTTTCATCATCTTGAACTGTGATGTATGTTCATCATCTTGAACTTTGATGTATGTTTCATCATTTTGAACTGTGATGTATGTTTCTTTAGAACATTATTGGATGTTCACTTTAGCTTTTTATATCATGTACAATCAAATTACAGAATCAGGAGAAACAAAACAAAACGTAATTGGATTTTCAATTTTGTTCATATAATAGTCACAAATTAGTTGTAAAACAAGTAATGGTTTAGTCGCTAAACAGTGGTCAACCTGAACCATTTTAGTCGCTAAACAGTCACTTACACATGTGACTATTTAACGACTAACACCTTACGAATGTACCAAAACATGTTATAGTTACAAATTAGTCGCTAATGTTAGTAGCCAGCCAGTCATAAATTAGTCGTAAAGTATTACGACAACTTTACGACTATGCTACGACTACTCATATTAGTCGTAACGTAGTCGCAATATGGCGACTAATTTTACGACTACTTATTTTAACGACTATCGATTTCCGACTACAATATTTAGTCGCTATTTAGTCGTATCCTATCATTTGGTGACTAATCAGCGACTATGAATGTAGTCACTTTCTGACTGTTTTCTTGTAGTGGTTGCTGGTTATGATTCTTTTCATTCTTGTTTTGATAATTAACCCTAATATGTGCGAGTAGTTCTTTTAGTTGGGTTTATGGGATAATTCAAAGGGGATTCATGGTTCGATCGCTTTAGGTCGCTAAATTCATAATTCGTTTATTTCATGTTTCTTTCTCTAGGTTTATTTTAACACGTAATGCTGAGAGACTGTACACATTGATGCATATGGTATTTGAGATTGCATATTATCTGTCAAAAACTCATAATAGCATCAGACCTAGCCTAGTAGCCGAACGACCTTATACTCTTGTGTGCTTGAGACTTGGGTAGACTTCGTGAACTTATCAAACTTGATCTTTAATGCTGACTTCATGCCTCCAAGAGAGGGTGACTGCGGACACTGTCGGGTCTATGGAGTTTAGGAGTTAATCAAACGAACGTGGGTTAGTTCATAATAGTGTTTGAGTTGGAGATTCATTAACGATTTGTTTCTTTGTTTTCTTTATGTTGTGAGAACCGTGAACCCCTGAGAACCCCGAGACTGCCCAACGCTTGCTTTCTTTATGTTTGCTTTCTTTACGTTAGTTACTTACAACCCCCCCCCCTTTTCTTATTTTGGTCTTAGCCTATCCTCTTTCCCAAGCTCGTCGTGCACTCGTAGTCTCTGTGGATCGACCCTTAAGTACTACAAGCGATAGGTTGTGCACTTGCAACCCAATCAATTGTTGTCACCTAAGGTTAAGAACCTAGATTCGTTTAGGTGAAACTAGTGAGGCTAATTCCAGCCCGATCAAATGATATGGCTAAGCTACGATTATGACTACGGGTTGCTATCAAGACTAAAGGCGTTGTGCTCTTAGGGGAACATCTCCAGGTTTTTACAAGGTCAGGGGTTGCTAGGAAATTAATCTAAACCTTGGTTTATTTGACTCACTAACTCGAACACTAAATTAAGCTATCCACGTTCGCTTACTAGCTCCTAAACATCCATAGACTCGACATTATCCTAGTCACTCTCTTTTGAAGGCATGGAGTTTGCGTTATGATTAAGTTCGATATGTCCAAGACGTCTACCCAAAACCTTTGTTAGTCTCCTCAGCTAGATCCAATAACTCCTAAAGGTTTTTGTCAAATAGTTGTTATCTAAGATATCGCTTGTACTAAGGGGGATCAATCCTTTTCTATGCGCGGTGATAATAAACTGGAAGATAGAATCATGTAACAAACCCTACTGATCTAATAACCTAAGCAATCAATGATCCCATGAAAACCCATTTGAATCACCCCATCAAACCCAACAAAGAAACTACTCGCTCATGGCGAGGCGAGACATCAAAGCAATTAAGATATGAAGCAAAACTATAAAACTAATGATGGATAGATGAAAACAAAGAAGGTTCAGAGGTTTTCTCTCAGTAACAAGTAAAGATATGATCAAAGATCTTCTCCTAAACAACAAGTAAAGGAAAGAAATGAAAGAGATCAGAGAAACAAACGAAGGAGGGTGCTTGGCGAGACGTCCAAAGGCAGCTCTCCAAGTCTTCTTACTGCTTCTCCAAGGTGGCTGTCGAAAATCTAAGGAGGCACACGAAGCCCTATGGCTTAGATGTGTATTTATAGTGTTTCTCGGCGGCGGCACCTAGGGTTAGGGTTTTCTCCGGTCAAAACTCGGAGTTTTGGGCCAAACGACTTGGGCTTCTTATGTTGCATTCCCAGGGCCTAAACGTTGCTAAAATGTGTGTCTTGGCCGCAGGCACGGGCTCCTGATGTGCGTTGGTAAAGGTCTTGGCCGCACGATCACGGCGTGGCCGCGGCAGGGACAGGCCGGTCTTCAGAAGGCCATAACTTTTGATTGACAATTCAGAATGGGGTGATTCCACTTGGAGGTGAATCTTGACTCTTCAAGATTTTCAACGACCTTAAGAACTCCAAATTTGATGCAAGAGAAGTTCTCCAACGAATGCCAAACTTCTGATGGTCCGAAACTGTCCTGCAAGTCTTTTTTGCTCCCTTTTGGTCTTTTTTCCCTAAAACCTGTAAAACTCTTTGTTCTTGCTAAAACTTAGTTATTGGCTTTAATACATTAGAAATGTATCAAAACCTTATAAAAACACTTTTAAAACCATAGGTAAAATGGGCGAAAATCTCATGTTATCAATTATCGGGCCAGAGAGAGTTTTGTCTTTGATTACGAGTTGGACCAATATCGAAACTTGACATAAGTTCTTGAATATGAATCCTTCTTCTTTATTTATTTTGTTTGATTCGATATTTTTTTACAAGAGAAGTTAAGAAAATGTAAGTTAAAGTTTATTAATTGATTAACTGACAGCAAAGGACGTCGTGTAATGATAACATGGGGTTTTTACCCATATTAGCTATGCATTTATCATTTTTTACAAGGATTTTAAGTAATTCTAGTGTTTTCAAAGGTATATCTCGAGTATTTAGAGTTTCAAAAGGTTTTACAGGTTTTAGGGAATAAAGAGCTAAAAATGAGCAAAATGGCCCGTAGGACAGTTTCAGAGCATCATATGCTTGGCATCCGTGGAAGACGTTCCCCTGTACCAAATTGGGAGTTATTGGTGTCATTGGAAATCTTAAAGAGTCAAGATTCACCTCCAAGTAAAATCAAGCAAAAAGGATAAGCCAATCAAAAGTTATTGTCGATTGAAGAGGGATATGTCCTGCCGCACGACCAAGTGAAGGGCATGCGGCCAAGGCCTTCTTTGCCGCGCCACCAGGGCCCGTTTCTACGGAAAAATCCACCCCCAAAACGACCCAAAACACCGAGTTTTGACGATAAAACCCTAAACCTAATTCCCGAACTCTATAAATACAAGGGGGCTCGCCTCTCATTAGGTTTTACAGCCTCTTAGACGTCTTTTGTAGCCTCTGAGAAAGCTCCCACCGAAATTCACCAAAGCTTTGAAGAATTTTACTTGTCATCTATTTCTCTTCTCTTCTCATCTCTTCTCTTCTCTTTCTCATCAACTTTAGGGAGACGGTTTCTTCTGTACCTCTGAGAGAAGTTTTTCTGAACCCTATTAATCTCTTAATATATTCAAATATCATGGTTGTTCATCATCTCATAATCGTTTTGATGTTTTGTTCTATGATTAGCGAGTAGTCTCTTTGTTGGGTTTGATGGGGTGATTCAAAGGGGTTTTTCATGGGTTCATCGATTATTTAGGTTGTTAGATTTTCTGGTTTGCTTTGGTTCATTCTCCTAACTTGTTTTAATTGCGCTCGGAAGGGATTTATAACCCTAAAAAACGATATCTTAGATAGTATTGTTTGGTGGAATCCTGATAGTATTATTGGACCTAGTTTAGGAGAGCAATTAACTGAATTCTCTTGTGTTCGCTTTAACTATAGAGTCTCGGGAAGATTTTGTGAACTAAAATCAGACTTGCTCACGTTAATGCAAACCTCACGATTGAAAGCCTTACTAGTCTAGGTCTGGATTTATGTTTGGTTTAGGTTCTAGCTGACGATAGTTGATGGTTCTACACTAGTGTCTGAGTTCATGAATCGGCAAACCTATCTTTCTTTAATTTGCTTCCCTACAATCCCTGAAAACATGAATACCCTAGAGATGTCCCATGAGTGTCCAACGCTTTTAATCTAGATAGTTAAGCCTTTAGTTATTTTCGTAGGATTTTATAGCATCCTTGGTAGTCATAGCTTAGTTATAGTTTCATTTATTTGCATTCCTTAGTTTTAGTTTAGTCCCATTTTAGTTTTAGTTTCGTATTACTTTAAGATTAGTTTAGTTCTAGTAGTCGTCTTTAGTCTTTAATTATAGTTAGTAGTCGTAGTCTAGAGTAGTTAGTCGCAATTAGTAGTAGTTTGCATTAGTTAATTAAGCATTAGGATAGCATTAGAAAACCACCAAAAACCCCCTCTTCCGCTTTGGTCTTAGCCATATCCTTCTCTAGTCGACTCGTCGTGTAACTCTTTAGTCCTTGTGGGATCGATCCTTAAGTACTACACACGATTGGCTGTGCACTTGCAGCTTAGTTTGGTGTCTTACGAGAGGTTAAAAACCTAGGTATTCTTAGGTGAAACCTGGTTGGTCTATTTCAGACACATTATATAAAATACTAAATAAATTTTTATATGGCGTCATAAAGATATTTTATTAAAAAAATATATTTTAGATGATGGAGAGATTAAAACATGTAAAACGATGTCGTAAAATACTAATTTATTCGATGTCGTTTGAGAGGTTGTCTAGGTTAAATTTTTGGTTCTATATAAGGACCTAATTTACATTTTTATATGTGCTCATATCCGCCGTATTTCTTTTATAACAAACATTGTGAAAACATATTAAGATATTTGTGAGCTTTTGATAGCATCAATGAAGAGACCTCAAATTCCATTAGTATTTTGCAAAAGGTATGTGTTTATAAAACACAATTAAGATTTTTTTTACATTCATTCGATTTCATATGAATACTTTAAAATAGTTGCTTATATTTTTTGTTATCTTAATATTGAATACTCTTTCATTCACATATTATTATTATTATTATTATTATTATTATTATTATTATTATTATTATTATTATTATTATTATTATTATTATTGTTTGATTGCCTAATGTTTATGTTTTTACTCGTGAATTGTCAATGAAACAGTAAAAAAATTTAAGTGCTATATAAAAAAATCTAAATTTAATATAAAGCATATTAAAAAAAAATCTTTTGACAAACATATTATCTTAAGAGGCGGAAAAATTAACTTAGATCTAATCCAATATGTTCTGCAAGATGAAATATATGTGGATCCATGTACTAGTCATCTCTCGCAAGCTACCTTTTCACTATTCTTTTTCTTTTGACCAAAAAATCATAACTATGTACTAATTTCTATGTTTTTAATTTGAATAGCCTTTAACAAAAAAAAAGATTAAATATATATGAAATGTCCATATTTGGATTCAAATATTTTTATTTTAAAAAAGAGGATATTCAGATCCGACTTGGATTTACTTCCAAATACAAGTTTCCTAAAATTTTCATGATAATTTTGGGGAATCTTTGAAAAGAATAAAATTGTGTGGTGTTTTTAGGAATAACCCTGATAAATATGATATGTTATAAAATATTTATAAAATCTCCTCATATAATGTAATTTTAAAAGTTCAAAAAGAGGGAGAAATAATGAAAATGACCATGTGTTTGTCATTAAGTGGTATCTTTCAGATTTTATCCTTTTTTAATTGTTTTCTATTTTATGTTTATGCTATTATTTTTATAGAATTTGGGTTTTGTGGAAACAAATCTTTTATTTATTTTTCAGTTTTCTATAAATAAGTTGGCATAACTAAATAAAAAAATAGGCATTGACTGGAAATTTATATAATATAAAAGTAAATGAAGAAAATAAATTTTAAATTTAACTTATATAATAGGATAGTAGAAAAATAGTTACGAAATAATCTTTAGATTCTGTAAAATTTGTGGATATTCATGTAACTTCTGTTTGAGGTGTTTCTCCTATAAAAACAAAACGAGCTTTAGCAATTAGCACAAAGAATTGATATATAAATAATAAATCACAGAGTTTAGAAAATAATTTTTCCTTTGAGACTACATCCTTTTGTTATACTTTTTTGATCTTTATTTTACATTCTGCACTCTCACTCTTAATGCAATTCCTTATTAACCTGGAAAATTTTCACACATAAGTTAACTTATAAAGAATTATAAACTTTAAGAAAATTTGATATTGGCATATAAAGATTCACATACCATGTGCTAAGTGATTCATCACATAAGAAGTTGAGAAGTTTGAGCCTTCTTCATGCATTCATCTTCTCATATTCATCAACACCCGCTACGAATGTTTCAGGTGGAAAATGATCATAAGAAACTTTTGACTGCAGCAAGAACTCCCCAATGGCACTGCCAGTGAACCTGTTAGATACACTTAGACACAAACACCTATAAGCAATTCAAATGCATTAGAAACTGAAACAAAAAAAGAAATGTATATATTTGTGTACATTTCAGGACAAGAAAGATAAACACTTTTACATATTTATATCCTGTGATATTAAATCCAACAATTGGATCATCATCTCGATAATAGAGCAGCATAGTTGTCTCTTAGTGTTACTCCAACATAAGAAAAGTTCGCTCACGACAGTTTTACCTTGTCCTTCCTTCAAACCAAGAGCATATATAAAAAAGTCAAAATGGATCAGATTAATATATAGTTTACAAATTTTTATTTAATTATCAAGGTATAAAGAACAATTACAATACCTTTCCAAAAGGTGGAGCAAAACTCTAAAAACTGGCATATATTTCTAGCTTCTTTAAACGGTATATCAATGCCTGAAACAGAAATCAAGCTTATACCAGGAGGAAGTTGAACCTCAAACTGAATCTCCTCTTGCAATTTGTTGTTGAATTTGGCTTTCTTGCTCTTACGCACCACTTTCTTTTTCTCCTTGTCAACATGTGTTTCATAACCGCAAAAATTGTTAACCTCTACGTTTATACGAAAAATTACAAAACACAAATCTTAAGTTTTTACCAAATATTTCCACTTCACTATTGCCAATATTACCTTCCATTGAAGCAACATCCTATGAAACCATATCAATCAAGTAAGCATAAAGTACTTAAGCTTAAGATCACAAAAATCAAGACTTTTGTAATTGTTTTCAGTACCAATTTTGGCTTCTTCTGATAAGCAAACTTATGAGGCCCTTCAACTTCAAGAAGCTTAGAGACTGAACCCAACCCACATGCTTTAGCTTTGTATGCCAATATCCTAGTGAGATTTAATCCTCAGCTCGTCTTGTAAAAATCCTCAAACTTTATAAAACCCCTCTTCAATTTGATAAAACTCAATGCTCAAAGACATGTAATTACCTGCACACACTGCCCTTGCAAATGCATTTGCACTAAGGACATACCCAATCATCCAACTTATCTACTTCTTCTGCATTCTCACCATACCTATGATTCAAATCAAAAACAAATAATAAGAACACATAATCTCATAAAATTTTGAAGAAAAAACGAACTATAAACGAACCTGAGTAATAAACATTTATGACAAAACTTAATGGTACATTGTTTTTTCTTCTTCATGATATTACACGTTGCAACAAAGTCCATAGTCTTTTGTCGACACTGCCAGCAAACAATTAACATTTCAATTAAAATAACAAAACTTTAATATCATACATCAACTAGAATCATGTCTTTAGCCAACTAAACGAAACTTTGATTTTGTGTGTGGCTAAAGAGATGATTTTGGTTGGTATATGATATTAAAGTTTTGTTTTTTAATTCAAATGTTGATTGTTTGCTTGCAGTGTCGACAGAAGACTATGGACATTTTTGTAACGTGCAAGGTCATGAAGAAGAACAAGCAATGTACCATTAAGTTTTGTCATAAATGTTTATCACTCAAGTTCGTTTGTATTTCGTTTTTCTCTTCTAATTTTTATGAGATTATGTGTTTATGATTTGAATCATAGGTATGGTGAGAATGGAGAATAATTAGATAAATTGGATGATTGGGTATGTCCTTAGTGTTGAGGCATCTATAATTGCAGTGTGTGCAGGTAATTACATGTTTATGAGTACTGAGTTTTATCAAATTGAAGAGAGGTTTTTTAAAGTTTGAGGATTTTTCCAAGACGAACCGAGTATTAAATCTAATTGGGATATTGGCATATAAATATAAAGCATGTGGGTTGGCTTCAGTCTCCCAGCTTATTGAAGTTGAAGAGCCTAAAAAGTTTGCTTATAAGAAGAAGCCAAAACTAATACTGAAAACAATTACAAAAGTCTTGATTTTTGTGACCTTTAATTAGCTGAAGTACTTTTTGATTACTTGATTGATATGGTTTCTGAAGGATGTTGCTTTAATGAAAAGTAGTAGTGACAACAGCGAAGTGGAAATATTTGGTGAGAACTTGAGATTTTTGTTTTGCAAGTTTTCTTATAAAAGTAGAGGCTAACAATTTTTAAGGTTATTAAACAAATATTGTCAAGGAGAAAAAGAAAGTGGTGCGCAGGAGCAAGAAAGCCAAATCTCACAACAAATTGCAAGATTATATTCAATTTGAGACTCAACTTTCTCAGGGTATAAGCTTGACTTCTGTTTCAGGCATTTATATACCGTTTGAAGAAGCTAGAAATGTATGCCAGTTTTTTGAGTTTCGCACAACTTTTGGAAAGGTATTGTAATTGCTCATTATATCTTGATAATTAAATAAAAATCTGGAATTTATTTAGTTTGAATTTGATTCATTTTTACTTTTGTGTATAGGCTCTTGGTTTGAAGGAAAGACAAAGTAAAACTGTTCTGCGCAAGCTTTTCTTATGTGGGAGTTACACTAAGAGACAACAATACTGCTCAATTATCCAGATGGTGATCTAATTGTTGGATTTAATATCACTTGATAAAAGTATGTAAGAGTGTTTATCTTTCTTGTCCCGAAATGTATACAAATATATATTTCTTTTTGCTTCAGTTTCTGATGCATTTAAATTGCTTACAGGTTTTTCTCTAAGTGTATCTGACAGCAGTTGGTTCACTACTAATGGAGAGTTCGAGTTGCAGTCAAAAGTTTCTAGTGATGATTTCCCACCTGAAACTTTTGTAGCGCGTGTTGTTGAATATGAGAAGATGAATGCATCAAGTAGGCTCAAACTTCTCAACTTCTTATGTGATGAATTACTTAGCACATGGTATCTCACATGGTATCTGAATCTTTAGATGCCAATATCAAATTTTCTTGAAATTTATGATTCGTTATAAATTAACTTATGTGTGAAAAGTTTTTCAGGTTAATGAGGAATCGCATTAAGAGCTAGAGTGCAGAGTGTATAACAAAGGTCAAAGAAACAAAACACAAGGCTACAGCCTTAAAGGAAAATGTATTTTCTAAAATCTGTGATTTATTACTTATATATCAAATCTTTGTGCGAAAGCATCAAAATCAGAATCAAGTCCCAACTGAAAGTTCATCATTTCTGAACACTTTGAAGCTTTTATTTTATTGTTTGTATATGATATGAAAAGTAGAGTATGGGAATAAGAGAGTTGCCAAACAAGAGAAAATGGTTGATTTATGTGAAGATCGTGTGCCTAAAGAAATCTTCAACCCATTCGAGCCCCATTATGCATCATATAATACTCGCGGATTAGCTGGTATTATTTTTAGCAATTTCTTTACCTTATCAAAGTATTGTTACATACGAAAAGTTTGGTATTTATCATTTTCATATTTGATTTTGCATCGGATTCCGTATTGATGCTACTTTTTGATATATCCCATATTTTACCCACCTTACCTATGTTTTAGGATTAGTTTTTAGAGTATTTCTAGTGTTTTCGTAGTATTTTAGTGTGTTTACAGGTTAAAGGATGTTTGGAGCTTACTTAGAGAAAAAGGGACCAAAATGGATCAATTTGGAGCTTTCTATGAAGTTTGAAAACTTAAGAAGATTTGTTGCAGTTACTGTCCAGAATCGAGGAGCGTGTCGATCGACACAACTTATCCCTGTCGCTCGATAGGAGACGTGAAACAGAAGCTGTTCGAGAATTCAAGCCCAAATCGATTTCTAGAAGACTTTGGATTCCTAAGACCGACCTAATCAAGCCCTAAACATCCAGAAACTTGTATATATAGTGTTTTTAGAGTTTTAAAAGTCTTTTGTCAAGTCTTAATCTAAGCTTTACTTTAGAGAACTTGAGAGAGAACTTGTGCTTTAGGTTTTGAGAAGATAGCTTTAGGGAGATCATTTTGTTCCTGATTCTTCAAGTCCTGATTGAGAACCCCTGTTATTTCTTACCCTTAATCTTAATAATGATGTTTTTCTTTATCTCTTGTGTTATTGCTTTAATTATATCTGAGTAATTCACCTGTTAGATTTAGGGTTTCTCATAAAGGTTTGATGGTTTGATTGAATGGATTGATTAGTTAAGGATTGTTTATCTTACTGTTCTTCATCTTAGGTTGTTCTTAATGCTAATTCTAGATTGATCACCTGGAATTTGAACTAAGGTTGTTAGTCACCACGGGAGTGGGATTGATTACTTGAACCTATCTTTGATGAGCGAACACTCCTATTCACAAAGGAATTTGGTTTAGGGTCTTTGTGAACATATCGAACTTGATTTTAATGCAAACTTAGATTCTTTAGAATTCACAAAGGGATTTGGGATTCTGTTTCTAGGTTTAGAAGCTTTCACAGCGGGAATTGGTTAGCTTTACATTCGTGTTTAAGTTCTAGAACATTGTTTAATTTATCCTGACTAATCATACATTCATCATTCCTTATTTCCTTAGAATACCCTGGGTCTAACACTTTCTCTGATTGTTTACAACTTCGATTTACTATTTCTGCTATTGCTTTCTTTTTATTTACATCTTTTTGGTTTAGCCTAATCCGAGATTGGCAACTTATTGAGTAACATAGTCCCTGTGGATTCGATCCCTAAGTACTACAATGATCTCTTAATTTGAGAGAGTAGCCCTGAGGGTTAATTTGAGCATATCACTTTTCCTCTAATCTGGTATAATAATGATTTTAGAGAGACCTTACCAAGGGTCAATGGTACGTCATGAATGAGTTTCAAGTCATCACTTCATCAAAGAGGACGAGGATTTCCGGTGATTTTTTACAAATTAAATATTTTCAACTAACCTATATGGATCAAGTTAGTCCAAGATCGGCTAGCAATTTCTTTAATTTTGTTTCGTTTGAGGTCTCTATGGATTCGACGCTTAAATGCTACAATGAATTACCATTTGATCTCGTAGAGTGCATTTTAGGTTTTTTTAATGAACATTGATCAGTTAACCAAAAATAACCTGCAATTTTTTTTTATTATTTATAGTTTCGTCCGAGTCTAAGTAAAATACTTGTTTTTGTAGTGTGAACGAATTATTACTAGTTTCTATCATTTTTTTATTATTTTATTGATTTGAAATTTAATGTTGTTTTGTGAATTTATGAAACTTACACATTGTGCAAATTGATTTTTCAGGTCTTTATGGATAAGTCATGGATAAAAAAACCACGTTTATCTTAAGATTACATATTAGGGCTGAAAAATTTCTTGAAATTTTCATTTGGTAATTAATCAAATGCACCATAATGAAATGTCCAATGTAAATGTAGTTGTCATCCCAAACCTAACTGAAGGGAAGATATCGAAGGTGATTTGATAAGCTCTGGCTTTTTAAGTTCTTAGACAAATTGGATACTACACGGAAAAGAAGTATGTGTCTACTAATATTGCTCAAGTTGAATTGGATTCAATTTTGAATCTCTTGGATGATCTTTTTCATGATATTAATACGAATATCCATGGTGGAAATGGAGCTGCTGAATCGTTTGAGCAACCTATGAATACTGATAGACCGTCAAATTCAAGTGGAAAAAGTGGAAATGGAGAATATTTTGATGAGTTGTTTGTTGATTTTAATCAAGAGCTATATACTAGCTAGATGCATCAAGTTCACGAAGTTATGTTTTATCTTGAATTTATATCATATCATGTGTATGTGTGGGATTAGTGACAAGGGATATCTATGATGCTTGATTTGCTGAAAGAAACATTTATAAATGCCAAGTTGCCAAATTCCTTTAATGACATGAAAAGAGTCATTTGAAAATTAGGATTGATGTATTAATCAATTAAAATGCATGTCCAAATGATTGCATGTTATATTGGGAGGCAGATGCAGGAGATTTGCAAAGTTTGTGAAGTTTCTCGTTGGAAAGAAAATATTTATGCAGAGAGTACAATATATGGATCAGAGAATAGAAAAAAGAAAACTCCTGCAAAGGTTTTGCGCTATTTTCCTCTAAAACCATGACTGCAACGTTTATTCATGTCATCCAAAACTGCTATCCACATGTGATGACATTCAACTGCTAATAACAATGATGACAAGCTTCGACATCCAAGAGATGAAGAGACTTGAAAAGCATTTGACCAAAAGTATCATGAATTCGCATCTGATCCAAGAAATGTCAGACTAGGCTTGGCGACGAACGGTTTTAACCCATTTGGTAAAATGAGCAGTAGTTATAGCATATGGCATGTGATACTATTTTCTTATAATTTGCCACCGTGGATGTAAATAAAGCAAACATTAATGATTCTATCTATTGTTATTGCTGGAAAGCACATGTCTGGTAATGATATTGATGTTTATTTGCAGCCACTTATCAAAGAGTTGAAGGAATTAAGGTTTGATGGGATTAAAACGCGAGATGCTTCCACAAAAGAGACATTTGACATGCGAGCACCATCATGTGGACTATTAGTGATTTTCCTGATCTTGGAAATTTATCAGGTTGGAATATTTATACAACATAAGCTTGTCCAACCTACAATAATGATGGCACCGAACAACGTTTATGACTATATCCCATGGGAAAAAAATTGTTTTATGGGTCAACGTCAAGATCATGGTTTTTGTCAAAATATATCTAATTTTGACGGAAAGATAGAATTCAGATCTCCACCAGTCACATTGTTAGGTTCTACAATTATTCATCAATTAGAACAAGTTAATGTTACTCTTGGTAAGAAACATGACTTAGTTGGAATTGGAAGAAAGAGAGATAGAAGTCATGCTGTAAGATCTAGTACTCAGCAGTGGAAGAAAAAAAGTATATTTTTTGAGTTGCCTTATTGGGAATTTTATTAAGTTGCGGTATAATTTAGATGTCATGCACATGGAAAAGAATGTGTTTGACAATCTAATTTACACATTATTAGATGACAAAAAACAAATCGAAAGATAATCTGAGTGGTAGAAAGATCTTCATGAGCTAGGGATACGTCCTGACTTGTGGCCTGATGATAATGAGAAGTATCAAACAGCCTGTTTTACTATGAACAATGACAGGAAATAAACTTTTTTAATTAAGTGTCTTAAAGAATATAAGAATCCCGATGGTTATGCTTCTAATTTATCAAATTGTGTTGATGTTAAAAGTCGATAGCAGGCTTAAAAAGCCATTACTGTCACCTGATAATGAGAGATTTATTTTCAGTCGCCACCAGATGTGACATCAGCCATTGTCGAGCTTTCTCAATTTTTTAGAGATATATCTGCTACAACTCTATGTTAATCATACTAAAAAAAATTCTTTCAAAATGAATTTTAATTTTGATACTCATCTTCCTATTTAGATGATAATGAAAATATGAAAATGATCAATAATCTCGAACAAGAAGAACAAGCAATACATCTTGCTATCACTAATAACAACTTGGTCATCCAATACCTTTCCAACCAACAAAACAAAGACGTGATCCATGGTGGCTCAGTTCGAGGACATTTTTTCATCTACCGTGATCGAGAAAATGTTCATGATAGATTGTTTAATGATTACTTCTCAGAGTCTCCGTTTTATAATGATGTTATGTTTTGTAGAAGGTATGTCTCGTTCTCTATTTCTTCGTCTTATTAATGCAGTTGAAAGTCATGACAACTACTTCACACAAAGAAGGGATACAACTGGTAGACTTGGTTTATCATCTCTTCAGAAAGGAACGGCTGTGTTTCGAATATTAGCATATGACCTACTAGCAGATGCCATAGACGAGTACGTTAAGATAGGTGTATCAACGACAATCGAAAGCTTGAAAAGATTTTGTCGAGGCATAGTGGATATATTTTCAGAGCAATACTTACGATCACCAACAGCTAATGACGATGCAAGACTTCTTTACATCAGTGAAAAACGAGGTTTTTCGGGGATGTTAGGTAGCTTGGATTGCGAAGTGAAAAAGTTGTCCTACTGGTTGGGTTGGACTATATGCAGCTCGTAGTGGATCACCAACTATAATTCTTGAAGTTGTGGCAGATTATGATATTTGGATATAGCATGCATATTTTGGAATGTCAGGCACCAATAATGACATCAACGTGTTGGAGTCTTCTCACATTTTCTCTAATCTCGCTCAAGGTATAGTAGCTCCTACTGCTAATTATGTCATTCAAGGAAATGAATATAATATGGGTTATTATCTGGCTGATAGCATATATCCAAAGTAGTAGTGCAAACTATTCAAGAGCCAAAGGTGCTAAAAAAAATATTTTGCTACACAACAAAAAACATGTAGGAAAGATGTAGAACGTGCATTTGGAGTTCTCCAATCGTGTTTCGTAATTATGAAAGGACCGACTCGTTTTTAGGAAAAAATGTGTTACATGACATAATAAGTACATGTATAATTTTACATAACATGATAATCGAAGTTGGAGGAGAAGTTCCACCTCCAGAAGTTAAAATAGCGGAAGATGAAAATACTCGATTTCAAGAATTGTTTGCTCGATATAGACAAATAAAAGACAAAGACGCGTATTTTTTAAATTTTAAAACGCATTAATTGTTCATTTGTGCGATAAGTGCACTAATAATAATAATTAAAAATATATATTAATCATTTGATTTTCTATTTTATATGATGTATTGAAAGTTTTTTTTTTAATAATGTGTAATTTTATTAATATAGTAATTTTCTTGGATATTTGCTTAAACAAAACTTAATGAGTAGAAATTTTAAATTTTAAAAGTAAAAAATTATTTTAACAAATAAAACAAAATATTAAAATATAATATATTTAGAATAGTTAATATAGAGCAAGAAATAAAGCCAACTATTAGAGTAATTCTTGCTCTATTTTTAGAGAACTCTATATTTGAAGCAAAAAATAGAGCCAACTATTGGAGATGCTCTTAGAAGCTGATACTACGGGCATAACCCAAACGAGAACCCAATCCGAACGGATATCCGAAAAAAATCTGAATTTAACTAACCCATTAATCTTTTTTTTATGTACATTCAGATATTTCAATTACTTTCGAGTATTTAAAATAGTTTGTGTAATAGTTTAACTGAATTTTTCGGATAATTCATATATTTTGGGTAGTTTTGATTTTTTATCGGGAGTTTTATAGTAATTCGCATATGGTTCTTAATTAAATTGAATTAGATAACTTTTTCGGATAATTTTGATTAACTATGGATTACTGGTAAAATCCGATTCAAACCGAACCCAAAAAGAACCAAACAGAATCTGATCCGAATATCTAAAATACTCGAACGACTTCTATAAAGCTAAATCTGAAAACCCGAAAAATATAATCCCAACCCCAACGGGTAGGCGAACGCCACCTTTGATTCAGAAAAATGAGGCCAACAAAAACATCAAACCCAATAGGCCCATGAAGGCCCATAAATGAATAATCATTGCTAAAAGCTCAACGATACCTTGACAAGAGAAAAACGTAAATTACCCGGTGGAGAAAAAGAAATAGCCAAACCGAAACTTTCCGGTTAACCGGAATCAGATCCATTTGTGTTGCATAAAAATTAGAATTTGATTTCAATGGAAACGAAGGAGGATTCCACCAAAAAAAAAAAAAATGGAAACGAAGGAGGAGATGGAGAAACTATGCCAGAGGTGCAAACAAAGCTACAAAGATTCATCAAACGACACTTCCTCTTGTCGTTTTCATCCTTCCTTCTTCGTTTGTCGTCGCCACGATGACCAGAAAAGGTTATGTCCCCTGAAAACCCCCAAACAGCTTTGATTCCCTAATTTTTGATGGAAAAGCACAAATCTTTTAAATGGGTTTTGAAAGTAACCTAGTTTTGTGTTATGACATATCAAATTGGCATGTATTGTTTCGTGGTTCTGAATCTAATGGCTATTTGTTCCACCATTAGGGTCAAAGGTCATGTTTTGTTGATTTGAAACTAGCTCTTAGCTTTCTTTGCAGAGAATTAGCTACAGAGTTGTATTTGCCTTACTTACTTCAAACTCTTTACAGCAAGTTTGTTTACAAAATCATGATCCGCTCTAGTGCTAATTCGATGTATAAAGGAAATAGTTCAGCTTTAGATATGAACATGAAGCTGTATAATGATTTTGATCTCTCTTAAACGTAGAATACTTCCAAGGAATGACGGATAACACATAATCCTGTCTAGTGATCTACATTTTGTTCTGCTGAATGGTTTAGCTGAAGTTTAATTGCGTAAATAAAGAGCGGGTGATGATATGTCCTAGAGAATATCATCTCATTCTCTATTCTTTTTTTTTATTGTATTTAAGAACCTTTGGACTAGTAACGAATATATGAGCTTGTTCCATTGTCCTGCATCCTTCGTTATTTTCCTTACTTTAACTGTTTGTGGTTCTCTCGGTTTTACGCATTTTTTTGTCCACATAACAAGCACTAGCTATCCTTTGATGAACTCTGATGGTTATGTGCTGCAAATGAATTTATTTTCGGTGTTCAGGGTTCTTGATTTTGGCATTCATATACTTGTTGGTTCCCGAGATTTATTATTTCATGTCTATACTTTTTAAGGTGTTCCAAACTGAATTAGATTCATTCCAAACCATGGCTTCTACTTTGAGAATCAACTAGAGTATAATGCATCTTTTTGTTTATTTTTTTTAATTTTTATGTAAGAGTAAAGTTAACTGGACTTGTTTTTCATTCTTTGATGAGCTCTTTTTGATTATGCGCAACAAATGAGTTTATTTTTTGTATTCATGGTTCTTTGTATTGGCATTTTCTTGCTGGTTCGTGAGATATGTTATTTCTTGTCTATTTGAGACTGAGGATTACACATAATCTCAAAACGTTTCCAATCTGCCGCCTAGTGGCCAAGATTTTTGTTCTGCTAAATTAAGAAATGGTTTAGCTGAAGGTTAATGTCATAAATAATTAGCAGGTGAAGATCTGAGAGAATATTGTCTGATTCTCTGTTCCTTATTATCGTAATTTAGAACCTTCGGACTAGAAAGGAATGTATGAGTCTGTTCTGTTCTCCTGGCTCCTTTGTTATTTACTTACATACTTCCTCTTGTTATGGTTCGCTCTATTCCACACATTGTAGTACCCACATAGCAAGCAGTAAGTATCCGTTGATGAGCTTTTACTGGTGTTCATGGTTCTTGGTTTTGGCATTCAAAGTCTTTGCTGGTTTATGAGATTTGTTATTTCATGTCTACTTTGTTTTCTTTAAAGGTCTTGGAGAATCAACTAGATTATAATGCATCTGTTTGATTACCTTTTTAATTTTACTAAAATTTGTTTTATATCAATAAATAAAGGTACTATGAATTGAAACCAGAGGATCCACCATATGCAGCCAAGTTCTATGACTGTTGCGGGGCAGAAGATCCTAATGCACCAGGTTGTGTCACCAGCCCTCACATTTCATACGATGACTGATGTATGAGTGAGCTCTCATAAGTCTCTTTTTTTTCTTAAACATCATGTAAATAATCTTATATATCATAGCTTTCTTGTGAAATGAAAGACTTGCTGCTGGGTACTCTCTTGAACCACTTCTTGACTTGCACACGGCTACAGGGTAAATTGTTGTATCGCAGCTTCTGTGGGTTTTGTTAATAGGAATGTCAAAGTCGTTTCACGCGAGAACTTCCACGAATGACTGATCTTCAGACGAGTAGATGTCTATTTTGTAGCAGTGATCTTGTTTTAATGGATGCTTTACAGAAAGAGTGAAACTATGAACTTGGTCTGATGTTTTTCTTTCTCTCAGTTTGTCTGATGTTTAGTGAGAATAGATGCAATTGCTGTTTTGTGATTTAAAAGAGAATTATAAGTAACCAACGCTTGTCTTTGTGATTTACTAGAAAAAAAAAGAAAAAATGTGTAGGTGTTTTGAATTCTTAAGTCTGGTCATAAAAATTCAGGCATTAAGTACAAATTTGGGTAAGAACTTGGCATCAGTTTCGATAAATTATGTACAAATCTTTTAAAAGCAAAATTATATTCAATCCTTGTTTCTGATGTTGTCTTGATTTTTTTTTAAAAAGAAGCATAGAGCTAGTCACAATCTCATGAACACTACTTTTTATTTTTAATGAACACTAACAATTAAAATCTAAATCAGACATATAAGTGTGAGATGAAGAGGTCACCAGTGGCTTTAGCAACGGCCTAAATTCTCTATTTTTTTCAGGAGTTTTGGATTGGCAATTGTAGGTGGATAATAGGGTAGTTACTTTTAGTGAATGTTAAGGTTACAAAATTGGGTAAATTTTTTAACTAATAAACGACACTGCTAGTAGTTTGACGACAGATGGACATGAAATTGACAATTGCATTAAATGTGATGCAGATGTAAAAACGAATTGCTGGAAGTACAAATCATTCGTTTTTGATATATTGATATTTTACACTTTTACTTCCTCTCTTTCAATTTTTGATTTTTAAGGTTTTGAAACACTAATTAAGAAAACACAAAATATTAATTTCATTTCTCTCTTTTATATAAAAACATCATTAAATAAACTGAATTCAACCAATAAAAAAAAATATGATGTAAAATTTAATTGGTCAAACAAAATTTATGGCATTTATTTTTTGCATAAAAAGTTGAAAACATCACTTAATTTGAAACAAATTTTTTTCTCTAAAACATCAATTAATTTGAAACAGAGGGAGTATTAGCAATATTTATGGCTATCATTTAGAACTTAATAAATAATTTTGGAAGAAAACAAATATAAATATTATTGCATTTTACTTCAAAATTTATATTAAAACTAAAATTATACTTCTGGCTGAGATGTCGAGTTCGATTTTCCCATTAAATTTGGTTTAACCAAATATCAATAATTGTTTGGAATTAGACATGTTCGTTTTGAATATTCCAACAGAAAATGATTATAAAGAATGAAAACTAATATTTTAGGTAATAAAAAATACTCCCTCTGGTTTTGAAAAATTGTCGTTTTAACTTTTTTTTTTGTCAATCAATTGGTTTACCATTAAAATCTAACAGAGTACAATAGTTGGTGCATTAGGTGAAACATTCATTGCAGAAATTAAATAGGACTTGGCGATTTCATCAGCTCGTCGGTTATGTTCTCTGAGAACAAAAGAGAAGGCGATTTCATCGAAGGAGGGGACTGACTCATCTTTTTCTGGATAGGAGAATCACTTTTCAGGCTTGGACAGTCCTTCTTCTCATGTGTAAGTCTTAAGCAGTGTTGGCAGTGATTCTTGTAGTCTAAGTTGATCAAAATTTTGCTTCCATCCCAGAACTCCACCATTGTTTTTTTTGTTAGAGGTTGGAGGCCATCAATGAGAAGTCTCATCTTTGCTGCAGCTGGTGTTATCTCATGCTCCAAGACTTTCCTAAGTTCTCTTCCTATTAAATGTATCATTTCATGCTTCCAGAAGTGTTTTGGCAGTCCTTATAGTTCCACCCAGAAGGGGATTTGTGAGGGGAAAGTTGGGGAGATCACATGTTCTCATCCCTGTAATATTAGCATCCAGCCATCGAAATGGTAAGGCTTGTTGTTTAGGAACCCTAGTAAGTCTTCCTCATACACAAATCTGTATTGAAAGCAACCTTGACCCAGATATGAGCTTGTTGCTGTTCCTTTCAGGTTCCAGCGATTGGGAAGGAAAGGAATGAGAGACCAGAGCCTCTGAATAGATGGGTTTGTAAGTCTCCCAATCAGCGTTAGTGAGTTCTCCTTTATCAGATCTTCATTATCAAGGTTAGGTGCTCTTATTCTCTTTCTCTGAGGAGGGGAGTAGTCACTCATTTTTCCTTTGCCTTTTTGGTGATAAGGTATTCTCTTATCCATAATGACGCAGGGGCCTTCTGGCTTCAAAGTGAAGTGAAAAGTTTCAAAAGGTTCTTCACACAAAGGTGAGAGTTTTCTTGCCTATCAGCAAGGGATCTTTCAAAAGTTTGGAAAAGTTCTTCACACCTGGTGAGAAAGTTTAGTTCAAAAGGTAAAAGGAAGAAAGGGACAAAGAAGTACCATTCCAGTCGTATCAAAAGGTTTGTCTCTTGGTGTACTCTTTTGGATTGTGTGCCAAGCTCCTTGTACAGTGAAAGCTCAGTATGAAAGTGAGAAAGTTGCAGATTTGGCTTCCATCTCTCGTTTTGTTAGGTACATTCTTCCTTTGGATTCTGACAGAAGTAAGGGAAACTCTTGGTGAGAGGCGTCTCCTACGCCGGACTCACCTTGAGTGTACTTCTAAGCCGTAAACGTCACCAGTCGTTGACCGAAAAGCAGCTTGGGCGGTGGATCTTCTCTAGGGTTTTTAGAAAACTTTCTTCTTTTGGGTTGCAAAAGTGGGTGAGATCTACTTTTTCAAAATAAATTTCCTTCTTTTAGACCCTCGAAGTTTGTGCCTGGGAGAGTTTTTTAGAGAGTTTTTTTAGAGAAGTTGTCGTTTTAACTATATTTGCTTTAATTAAGAAAAGGTATACAATGATTATATTAACCTCATAAAAATGACAAGTAATTATTTACAAATAATTTGTGTTTATTTAAATGAGGATAATCTGGGTAGTTATTGGCATAAATTACATTAATTACTTAAAACGACAAGTAATTATTTACAAAAAATTAGGTCTAGAACGACAACTAAACAAAACCGGAGGGAGTATTACCTAAATTATTTTCAATAAAATTTGGGAAAGGAAATTTAGGTAATGGGATGGGCTAGGAATCGAAGTCGGAACGAATATTTAAGGAAATTTGGATATTTTTGAAAACTTTTTAAAATTTAGATAAAATCTATTAACTTTGTAAAAATTAAATATCTAATCGAGAAATATGAAGATACTGTTCAAATCTTTTACCTGATTATTTATCCGATCTTATACCTGTTTGATTAAAATAAATATTTTCAAAAAGGACTTATTATTTATACGGAAACGGTTATGGGACGAGAATATTATGGACAGGTTTACCTAATCTTCAAGACAAGAGCTTTATCACTTGTTACTTTGTTAACTTTTTTTTTTTTTGGGTTAGTTTGTTAGTTGTTAGTTGTTACTATCAAATTACAGAAAAGACATGTATCTAATATTTGTGGACACAAAAGAATATAATTATACCAAAGTGAATATTTCTTAATTCTAATTAGAAACTTAAATAAAAGTGATGTGACATGAATCCAAACTAAATCACTATAATTTTCATGACTTTTATATATCTTGAAGACATGAAATCGAATCGACACTTGGTTGAATTAGTTGCAGTAATTGATGCTTCCAACACTCCACAATTAACACGAGCATTAAAAACCCATAAACATCATACAAATTTTCACTTTTTTTTTTGCTTAGTCATATGCACTCACATAAGAGAAATGTTGATATTCTAACCAATGAGTTAGATATAAATATCGGTTGGAAAATTTTGAAGTATCAATAGCTACCCTTTTCAGGTTTTTCTATGATATATTGTCAATCATGGTATGGGGCTCATAGTGTTAAATTCAGAATTGGCAAGGGATGTGTTTGCAATCTTTGTTTTTAATGTTTCATCAAAATCTTCTTTAATTTAGCACCAAATGTCACATTTTATGGTTAAAGCACTGATTTTATTTTTTCATTTTAACACAAAATTAACTTAAAACGTCAGTCTATTCAACAAATGTTAATATTCATCAGATACTGAGTTTATGAATTATTTACTAAGAGATGTGTATTCATGATTCTTTAATATCTTAAAACTAGATTGTTAAGTATTTGAAGCTTTAAGTTTTTTAATATTCATAAATGTTTAATTTTTTATATCAGAGATTCGTGTATAACAAGAACCAAACAATTGTTGCTGCTGAATTGTGAATAATGATAGAAGTCTTCGTCTGAGTTTTCTCCATCTAGTTTATATAATGATTTGGATTTAGAATTAGTTGATTTTGATTCTACATTTTGAATATTATGTTGCTTTATTCATTCGTTTCTATATATAGAGTCGAATCACTATTTTCTCTATTTAATAAGGGTCATTTAGCTCAGAGACCAAAAAAAAGATGGTATTTAGGTATTTGACAAATTGATTATTTGTCAAGGACAGACCGATTTAATTTTTAACATTTGGCCTTGGCGTGCCATGGTATTTACAAAAATACCAGTCTTTGCGCGTGGGATAAGATTGTAGAGGTAAGTTTGACTTTCGGCAATACGTTTTCATTAAATGAACTGCAGACGATGTGATGGAAAGGGGAAGTGATAAGCGGCAACAAGAAGAATGAAACATTAACTTCGTATTTACTAATTTAAAATGAAATTGGACGTGTATGGGCGAAAATGAAATATTTTAAACACCTAACCTAACTGCGTAGACACCCAATAAATAGGTCATCTTACTTGAAGAGAAAACATATACAGTAAAACCTCTATAAATTAATAATATTTGGACCTTCAGTAATTTCTAATATTTTATTAATTTATCGTGATTATTAATTTATCGATATACTAATTGAACCAAAAAACTAATTTGGTACCGAAAAAATATATTAATTTAGCGAGGTATTAATGAATCGAATATTAATTTATAGAGGTTATATTGTATATTATACACAATATATAGGGCGTTATTAACATTTGTATACATGTAAAAAATATATATATATATATATATAGAGTGTTATTCACCGTTGTATACATGTAAACATATATATACAGTGTTATTTACATATGTATACATATACAGAGCTTAACAGATATATATACATGTAAATATATATAGACTGTTATTAACATTTTTATACATGTAAACACATTTGTATACACTTTACAAACATATATTACAACAACCATCTCTCAAACCGTTGAGCTTCACCGGAGTTCGTTTCTAATGATTTCAAGCTCTGATGGTTGTAGAGCTTTCACCGCAACCATAATCGTGTTGATAAAGTACTAGTTTACTCTATCTCAAGCAAGTTCTTCTCTATTCGCAAATAATCGAGAAGGTAGATTAGATTGTTCCATGGTCCTGTAAATAATTAAGAAATAAATTCCGGCTATTAGATCTACTAAACGGAGAAAACGACATGCACTCCATAAATACATATCTACATAAATTGATGGATATCCACATATAGATCTATGACAGAAAATTTTAACTTTTGGATGTTTAAACATAGATCTACAGAAAAAAAAAATGAAGATCTGAAAGGAAAATCAAATATTTTTTTTGTAAAATATAAATCATAATCAGTCGCTGTATGCTCCAACTCGAGAGAGCTAAATCGGTGTACTAATAGGAAAACAAAAGCTAAGAATAGACGGCGAAACTGTCAGATTTGGGGTAAAACTCACCGGCGTGTTCAACAGATTCGAATGGAAGAGGAATAAAGCTACAACGATGAAAAACGGTATATTTAGCAGGAACGCCGGTGATAACACATAAAGTCGGCGGAGAAAGAGACGAAGGAGAGAGAAACGGAGGGGGAATGTTTTTGAGTTTCGAAGATGAATAGTTGGAAGAGAGAGGTAGTTGATGAGACGAGAGGAAGCTGATGGAGACCCACTTTTTTTTTTTTTTAAAGAAATTAAAAAAAAATGAAACGTACAAATAAACGCAAAAAATCAACCGAACGCGTGAGGGCAATGGTGTCCGTTTACGGGGCGAATTATTTATGTTGTTACAGACAAAAGGGCCAATTACCGGAAATTTAAATATGGCCCAAATTTTTGTTATCTAGCTAATTATCTCATTTAATAACTACATATGAACTCGTTTGATACCTTGTGTTACTTTCCCAAATCTACAATCAGATGTAGTGAGATTTTTCACTATAGTAGATGAGGAACAATATTTCATATAAGGAGTGTTGTTCCCAAATGTATATATGAAAATACATCGTAAATAAAATATATTTTTTTCTACGTTTTGTTTGAGTCTTATAAATGACTAGTCTACAGAAAATATAATTTTTACAAAAACACATCTCTTTAAATTTATGTTTTGTAGACATCATGTAGATGTCGGTTCATTTATGCTTGGACATGTAGATGTTGGTTTAGTTTAAAAAACTATATCTTATACAGAAATAGTATCTTTTATTTATTTCTATTACAAAATGATTCTTGTTCATGGTTAGGCATGACCAAAACTAAACCGTAACCGGATAGGATGTAAACCGTAACTAGATTGTAACCGTATAAAACAGTTAAAAACCGTAACCGTTAACCGTAACTATATGGTTAAATTTTATTAACTATAACTGTTAATTAACCGTAACTGTATCAAAACTGTTAGTTAACCGTTTAGTTAAACCGTAAATTTTTAACCGTAACCGTTTTATAACATAATAAAATATATTAATAATTAATTATTTAATATCAATCATATCATATTATCAAATAACTGTAATCATATCTATCTATAACTGTTTTAACCGGAACCGTATTTAACCGTAATTGTTTAACCATATGTTAAATGGTTACAGTTAAAGTTAGACAAAATTTCTAACCATAACCGGTTGTTAATTAACCGTAACCGTAATAACCATAACCGTGGTCATTCCTATTCATGGTAGCTTTGTTCCTTATTGAATGAGAAACTGATCAAATCGAAAATATTACATTTTCCTGTTCTTGTGCTAAAATTAAATAATTAGGTATTTTACAATAACCCGAAAAAGTCATGATTCGATCTTTAATTACTGTTATTAACAGTGTAATAAACCAGATCTCATTATGCGAAAGAGCAACATGATTGATTTTGATATCTGTAGAATGGAATCGAGAAAAAAATAATTCGAGCACATGAAGTCCACATGACCCAACTCAAACAGATCTCAAACTCTTTTCCTTAAAAAAAAACACACACACAGTTTTGTACTAAAATCAGATCGTTCGTTGGAGATTTATTCTCTGCCAACATCACACCTCCATTATTAAATAAAGCCAACTTGTTTGGTCCACTTCACTCACAGCTTTCACACAGGGACAATTTCGTCATTTTACTTCACTAATATTTTTTTTTTAAAAAAACATTATAGAAAATCTCAATGGTAAAATAAATCTAACTATTATTGATTTTTTTATTAAATCGTAAATTTTTTTTGATTTAACTACTTTATACATATTATTAAATCATAAAACGAAACAAATACACATATATAGTTATGTTTTTGTTAAAAAATTTCTATTAAATCAAACGATAGTATATATACTAAACATCACAAAATTCTAATTTCAATTTCTATATTTTAAATTTTATTGAAATTAGAAATTTTGGGGTGTTAAAGTTATGATGTTGTTTTGATTTAACAGAAACTTCATAATTATATTTGTTTGTTATATTTCACAATTTAATAATATATATATATATATATATAAATTAGTAAAATCAACAAAAATTTACGGTATAATGAATAAATCTAATATTTTATAATATTTTCTCCATATTTGTTTTGTACAATCTTTTCTTCCATATTTTGTTTGTATAATCTTTTTCTTTTTGTCGCGTATATTAATTATTGAACCCCAAAAAAATAAAGTAAAAGCGGTGAAAGGTATCAATGGAAGAGAGAGGGTGACCACTATGGAGACAGCACAACCCATTTACTCATTATTTTTCCCAATCTTCCTTCTTTTTTGTGCTAAAGCTCAAGACTTTGTGTAGTCCTGAGAAGACTTGAAATCGATCTGATTTTGCCCTTCTCTCTCAATCTTCCAATGCCGAGAATTTAGCGGCATTTTGCCACTTTGCCTTACTCTTTTAGCTTTCCTTATTCCAAATTTTGTTTCTTTGAATCTCTTCTGCAGCAACAATGGCGTCTAGAACCAAGTGAGTACTTCATTCTTTTTCTTATAAAGTTTTTTCTTATAAAGTTTTTTCTTACAATACAATTGGATCTTAGATCGTTCACTTTGGTCGGAATGTTATGTGTTTTGTCGGATACTGTCTTCTTAAACTGTTTTATGATCTGCTGTTTTGTCTGAATTTTTGTTATGTTTCATTGTTTCCTTAATTAAGTCTTGAACTTGTTCTTGGATTGTTTTTTTTTTTTTTTTTCCTTATAGATTTATGTGATCTGTGAATTGACAATTGGATCTGTTTCTTATGATGAGAATTGAATCTTAAATTGTTTGGTATATAATTGAGTTAAGATTTGTTTTGGTAAATTGTAAGATCCATAATTTAAAAGCTTATTTTGGGAGCAGTTTCATATTATTTCTCATTTGTTGTTATGATTAATGTAACATTGTATTGATTCATTTACTGTAGAACCGGTTTGATGGAGACTCCTCGTAGTAAACCATCACCACCACCTACCAGACTGACTAAACTCACTCCTTCTAAATCCGATGGCAATTCGGCTTCTCCTGTGCCAAATAATCGTCTTTCGCTTGACCGTTCTCCTCAAACAGTTAACTCAAAGCCTACTCCTGATCGCCGGACTTCTCGGATTCCTACACCTGAGGCAAGTTACTAACCTCCAACTTTGAAACACATTTATGTAAAAAAAAAAGTTTTGTTTCTCATTTGCAACATTATAGGTTTCTGTTTTTGTTGTTTGTGAAAAAGACTAATCTGTTAATTAAACTCGTTGACATTTTCAGAAAGTGCATTCACGGTTGGTTAAAGGATCGGAGCTGCAGACTCAATTGAATCAAATTCAGGAGGATTTAAAGAAAGCTGATGAGCAAATAGAGTTGCTCAAGAAAGATAAAGCTAAAGCCTTAGATGAACTTAAAGAATCCGAGAAACTTGTAGAAGAAGCCAATGAGAAACTTAGAGAAGCATTGGCAGCTCAAAAACGAGCTGAGGAGAGTTTCGAGGTTGAGAAATTCCGAGCTGTTGAGCTGGAACAGGCTGGACTTGAAGCCGTTCAGAACAAGGATGCAACTTCGAGGAACGAGCTAGAGTCTATTAGAAGTCAGCATGCGTTGGACATCTCAGCTCTTCTCTCTACCACAGAAGAACTCCAGAGGGTAAAACATGAATTGGCTATGACCGCTGATGCTAAAAACAAGGCGCTAAGTCATGCTGAGGAAGCGACGAAGTTAGCTGAAATCCATGCTGAGAAGGCTGAGATTCTTTCTTCTGAATTAGGCCGGTTAAAGGCATTGCTTGGTTCAAAGGAAGAAAAGGAAGCTATCGAAGGTAACGAGATCGTGTCTAAACTGAAGTCTGAGATTGAAATGTTAAGAGGGGAGCTTGACAAAGTTAGTATCCTTGAGAGTAGTCTGAAAGAGCAAGAAGGATTAATTGAACAGCTTAACGTTGATCTTGAAGCTGCTAAAATGGCTGAATCTTGCACTAATAGCTTAGCAGAAGAATGGAAGAATAAGGTTCATGAACTTGAAAAACAAGTTGAAGAATCAAATAGATCGAAGACATCTGCTTCAGAGTCTATGGAGTCAGTTTTGAAGCAGCTGGCTGAATGTAATCATGTGCTTGATGAGACGAAATCCGAAAATGCTGCACAAAGAGAAAAGATTGAGTCGCTAGAGATTAACATTGAAGCGCAGAGAAAAGATCTTGAGGAATCTGGACGCCAGGTTTGCATCGCAAAAGAAGAAGCTTCTAAGATGGAAAAACTTGTTGAATCAATAAAATCTGAGCTTGAGATCTCCCAAGAGGAAAGAACTAGGGCCTTGGAAAATGAAAAGGCTGCAACATCAAATATTCAGAATCTATTGAATGAAAAGACGGAACTTTCAGTAGAGTTGGAACGCTGTAAGATGGAAGAAGAGAAGAGCAAGAAAGAAACGGAGAGCTTGACATTGGCTTTGCAGGAAGCATCTACTGAAGCAAGGGAAGCAAAGGAGAAGTTGTTGGCATGTCAAGAAGAGCTCAAGCACTGTGAAGCCCAGGTTGACAGTTTGAAGTTGGCTTCAAAGGAGACAAATGAAAAGTATGAGAAAATGCTTGAGGATGCTAGAAATGAAATTGATAGTCTGAAGAGTGTTGTAGATAGCATCCAGAAGGAGTTCGAGAACTCTAAGGCTGGGTGGGAACAGAAGGAACTTCATCTGATGGGTTGTGTGAACAAATCAGAAGAAGAAAATTCGTCTTTGCAGGGAGAAGTAAGCAGGCTGGTGAATTTGATCAAAGAAAGTGAAGAAGATGCACATGCAAGGAAGGAGGAAGAGGCCAATCTGAAAAATAATCTCAAAGAAGCTGAGGGGGAGATAAAGTATCTACAGGAAACACTTGGAGAAGCTAAAGCTGAAAGCATGAAACTGAAAGAGAATTTGTTGGACAAAGAAGATGAGCTAAAGAATGTTGTTGCAGAAAACAGCAGCCTCAGAGAATGGGAAGGTTCTGTACTTGAGAAAATCGAGGAGTTGTCAAAGGTAAAGGAAAGCTTGGCGGATAAAGAAACCAAGCTGCAGAGCATTACTCAAGAAGCTGAGGAGCTGAAAGGAAAGGAGGCTGCTCATATGAAGCAGATTGAGGAGTTGTCAATGACGAATGGAAGCTTGGTTGATAACGTAACCAAATTGGAGAACATTGTTCAAGAAAGTGAGGATCTCAAACAAAAGGAAGCTGCTTATCTTAAGAAGATTGAGGAGTTATCAGTGGCGAATGAAAGCTTGGTTGATAACTTAACGGATCTGCAAAGCATTGCTCAAGAAAGTAAGGATCTCAGAGAAAGGGAGGCTGCTTATCTAAAGAAGATTGAGGAGTTGTCAGTGGCAAATGAGAGCTTGGTTGATAAAGAGACCAAACTGCAGCACATTGATCAAGAGGCTGAGGAGCTCAGAGGAAGGGAGGCTGCTCATTTGAAGAAGATTGAGGAGTTGTCGAAGGTAAATGAGAGCTTAGCTGATAACGTAGCCAATATGCAGAATATTATTCAAGAAAGTGAGGGTCTTAGAGAAAGGGAGGCTTCTTATCTTAAGAAGATAGAGGAATTGTCAATGGCGAATGGGAGCTTGGCTGATAACGTAACCAATCTGCAGAAAATATCTGAAGAAAGTAAGGAGCTTAAAGAAAGAGAGACTACATTACTTAAGAAGACAGAGGAATTGTCAGAATTGAATGAAAGCTTAGTTGATAAAGCGAGCAAATTGCAAACAGTTGTTCAGGAAAATGAGGAATTGAGAGAACGGGAGTCTGCTTATCTTAAAAAGATCGAGGAGTTGTCAAAGTTGCATGAAATCTTATCTGAAAAAGAAAGCAACCTCCAAAGTTCTACTCATGAAAAAGAGGAGCTCAAAGAAAGGGAGACTGCTTATCTTAAGAAGATTGAGGAGTTGTCAAAGGTGCAAGAGGATCTTCTAAATAAAGAAAACGAGTTGCATGATATGGTCGTGGAGATTGAGGACCTTAGATCCAAGGACTCTCTAGCACAAAAGAAGATAGAAGAGTTATCTAATTTTAATACAAGCTTGCTCGTTAAAGAGAATGAGTTACAGGCTGTCGTCTGCGAAAATGAGGAGCTGAAGTCCAAGGAGGTTTCATCACTAAAGACGATAGATGAGCTATCCGATCTGAAACAAAGTTTGATGCACAAAGAAAAAGAGCTTGAGGCTGCAGTTGTTGAAAATGAGAAGCTCAAGGCTGAAGCAGCCTCGTCCCTCCAGAGGATTGAAGAGTTGACTAATCTTAAACAGAGTTTGATCAATAAGCAGAACGAACTGCAGGGTGTCTTTCATGAAAACGAGGAGCTTAAGGCCAAGGAGGCTTCATCTTTGAAAAAGATTGATGAGTTGTTACATCTTGAGCAAAGTTGGCTTGATAAGGAAAGTGAGTTTCAAAGAGTTACTCAAGAAAACCAAGAGCTTAAAACGCGAGATGCTTTAGCAGCAAAGAAAATAGAGGAGTTGTCGAAACTGAAAGAGAATTTACTTGACAAAGAAACCGAGCTTAAAGGCAGAGAAGCCGCCGCCCTTGAGAAAGTGGAAGAATCATCAAAGCTTGGAAACGGCGAGCTCACCAACATCGGAAAAGATTATGATGTGGTTCAGTTTTCCGAAGTAAATGGTCCTAGGAATGGGGAGGAAAAGACAAAGACTGATCCTTTTCAATACAGAAGCAGAGAACATATGGTACAAGAAAGTCCAATGGAAGCAATTGATAAACATTTGATGGGTGAAAGAGTAGCAACTCATAACGTAGCTCACAGAGTTGAAGGAGAAGGGAAAGTAGAGAAAGACTTTGTAGAGTCTGAATTCAAGATGTGGGAGAGCTACAAGATAGAAAAAAGCGAAGTATCTCCAGAGAGAGAGACCGAGCTCGACTCTGTGGAAGAGGAAGTTGAGTCGAAAGCAGAAGGTAGTGAGAACATGGATCAGTACAGCAATGGCTTAACTTCAACAGACCACACCGAAGATTCCGGAAGTCTGCTCTTAAAGGATCAACAAATGAAGAAGAAGAAACCTTTGCTTCGGAAATTCGGAAACCTGCTTAAAAAGAAGAGTACAAGCAGCAGCAGCAGCAGTCAAAAGTAGAGAACGATGGTCCTATTGCAACTGGGCTTTGCTTGGTTCACATAACTACCGAATCAAGATTTAGATTGTCTAATGACATTAGACACTACCACTTTGATCTTGTTCTCTTATTTTCTTTTATTGAAGTTGTTTTTTCTTGTGTCTTGGGTTTTAGCGTACTGCAAAGATTGAACATTTCATTCATTATCTGCAAGATTCTGTATAGAAGCAGGGTTACTTATTAAGAAGAATTGTCGTTGTTTCTTGTTATTCTAACATTCTATTTGGAGTGTTAATGTCCTAAAACACCACCAAGTTTCCAATATATGAAGCTTACTTGAGTCATAGACAATGTAAAGAGGTTGATACTCTTGCGAATAATAATAAGCTTACTTGAGTCATGGACAATGTAACTCACATAGTAGATATTAACAATCTTCCTCTGCTGAATTATAATAAGGTCACTTCACAGTTAGGCACTTAGAGAAATGGAGACGAGCGACGATAGCTTGAATTTCTTTATCTTTGTGGAGTCTCGTGGCTGAAACACAACCTCGGTGTGCGCCCTCACAGTCACTTCCTTCGACTCTGATCCCGAACTGCCTTCAGTTCTGTAGTCCCTATACGAATATAGAACCTGCAACCTCGATGGAGCTGCAAAAATCCATTTACTTGTAGTTAATTACACTCAATTTCTACCAGTTTTCAAATAGAATTTTATAACTTAAGAGTCAAAGTTACATCAATGGGAACGACATACAAAGCGGACTAAGATCCTAATTGTTCCAATCATCAAATATGTGCATTTCTGTTTAACTTTACATGTTAAAAAGGAAATTTTGAGGAAAAAAGAAATCAGACTTCTAAAATATCAAACATTTTTATTCTTTCATTGATGTAAACGCAAATGTTGAAGGAAAACAGAAGAAAAGCCATCAGTTTGAGTATGGCGTTTGCGTTTAACAAATGAAATTTTGTTAAATGCTAAAGATTGTAGCTCGTTTGTAAATGTAAACACAATCGCAAACGCAAACCCAAACCCAACAAACAATTAAGGGTTAAAGGAAACATACCTAATCCAAACATGCTTGTTTTCTGAATAGATATACGGTCGACTTTTGATCTTTTGATTTTTCTTAAAGCAAGGGTATCTTCCTCCTTTCCTTTAAACTCGAGGAATTCGCCTAACACAATTTTGCTACTCCTAAGCTCCACTCTGCAGCATAATCAACTTTGAATGAAATCACTTTCAACAGAACTACTTCATGGGTTCAAGAGAACCCAAAACTCTCACCAACTCTAACACAATATAAATTGATTGTCAATAAAGATAAGAGGTATGACCTATCCCACATTGGTGCCGTGCCAAGGATGAAATTAAGTTTTTGATGCGACGATTCCTGCATCTCTTTTCCTGTGCTGAATGCACCTTTAACCCAACCAGGGAGTTTACTTCTTGATACTGGTTTCATCTGTTGCCAGTCTTCATAGGTAATTACCTCACTCGGGAATGCATGAATTGTACTGAAAGAAACAGAAACATATGTTTACGAACCACTAGGAAAATGAAGAAAATCTTAAGAGAATAAGATGGTGACACCCGCGCGCACACTATAAGATATTATGTTACAAGTGATGTTTATATGTCTAACTCTCGCAAACATGAGAGGAAACATGAAAATACTGATGGTAGCAAGCATTTCGATACATACCGAAAACTTGGATTGGGAATGACAACTTTGCAAGACAGATTTCCTTCTAGTAAAGTAACACCCCTCTGTTCAAGATATGATTCAAGAACCGAAGCTTGTTTCTTGACCTCCGCTAGCTGAGAAAACACGTATCTACAAGTTAGAAACAAATTTGCATAGATGGATGACGCAGGTCAGCTTTGCCATGTGAAGAAAATCTCAGATCAAGAAGCTTCTTCTTATCCTTATTCGTATACCTTGCCTAGGAATTGTGTAAGGACGATCCACGAGAAAAGAAAGAATAACAAAGCACAATCTTATAATCATAAAGAAGCACCTATTTCATAATTTACTCAAGCAACAACCAGACTATGTACTTCTCCAAAACACATATAAACACATTCACATTTTTTCGTGTCCCAAGAGGACCCTTATATGAAATGAACTTATTCATTTCGTCGTTTAACGCTTTAATCACTTCTACATCACCGTCTCCAAAATATATCCGTATAATCAGAAAAGCCACATAAGCCGTAATCAGTCATATTTTCTCACAATGACATTATAATATTATGCAACAGGGGAATAACAGAGTTCCAAAATCGTATCAAATTACAGAAAATCACTCACCACAACAACAATTAATCCATTAGATATTCAAACTAGAACCATGTGTGTAATCATTTCACAGAGATTAAACAAACAACAAATCAAAGATCAAGCCAATAGAAACACTTACAGGATCAGGATAAGTCTCGGTTGTATGATGTTTACCACCTTCACAAATCCAACTACCATCACTCGTTACCGTAACAATCCCAGATAGATTCTTCACACCGATCACTACAACTTCTCCTTTAGTAACGAGAACAACATCAATGTCTTGTCTAGAAGCAGTGTCGGCATCTGGAATTCGAAGTCCTACATAAGCTTTTCCACCATAAAGCTTCTCAAATCTGCAATTTCAATGGAAATCAAAAATCAATTCAGTGGAATCTCTATAGGAATTTGGAGAATCGAAGATCGAGGATCGGAAATTACCGGTGAGCAACAGAGAAGAGAGCAGTGGAATCGGAAGTCTCGACGTCGGAGAATTCGTCGTCGGAGAAGAAACGACGGACGAGTTGGTAAATGACAAGACCGCAGATGATCTCAAGCCACATCGCTTCTTCTTCTTCTTGGAATTTGGAATTGGAGAGAGAGAGAGTAGAGACGATACGATTTCTTGGAATTTAAGAAAAAACCCCAGCTGAAGTAACAACAATTTCACTAGTTGACAAAAAAAGAAAATATTACAAATTTATAAGTATCAGATCTTTTTTGGTAACACATATAATTGAAGATCGTGTCTTCTCCTCATGAATGACCCGGCGTTCTTAGCTTACTTAGAAGAGATTGGGATCGATAGGGAAGAATTTTCCACCTTTTCTTTATCTCTAATTCCTCGGAATGTGAATGTAAAAGCGGACAGCTTGGCACGAAAAGTTCGTACAACACCGCATCATGTTACTTTTGTAAACAACATTCCGCCACATTGGCTTTAAATAGCTAAATCTATATATGTTGGTAAAAAAAAAACAAGTTGCAAAATTTGCAGAACAAAATTTTGAATTGATTAGATACATTAACATTAAAAAGAAAAAAAATTTATGTCTTAAATAATTATATATCCGTTTATGTATCTAATGAATCTTTTACTTTTACTTGTATTTTTTAGACGAAAATGCAAACTTTTTATTTTTGCGTTTTGTTAGACATTATGCAGATTTCCTTGATTAGTAGCTTTTTTTTGCATAATTGCATTAGAAAACGTCATTTCACCAAAATGCATTGTTACTAATCGGAGTCATTTGAAATGTAGAATTGTAGTTGTAGATTGATATATTTATTGTTATTACACTACAAGAATATTGGCTTTTCGTAGCGGCCAGAAAACGCTATTGATAGATACCATAGCGTTTTACCAAACGCTATATCATCGCATGCTATAATAGCTCCGCGACTTGTTATAGCGGTTTTATGTCCTGCTATTATTGTATTATATTTAATAGCGTTTCTGAACAGTTATGAATTACTCTTTCATAGCGTTTTATTTGCGCTGTTAATATATGTAATGACAGCGTTTTATAAATGTTATTGTTTTGAGTAATAATAGCGTTTTATTTACGCTTTCAAAGTTTAATGTAATGACAACGTTTTATAAATGTTATTGTTTTAGATAATAATAGCGTTAAAATAAACGATTTTTCGTTATTATTGGTACATATGAAATTGCTGTCTTTGATAACATGTTTTTAAAATATGAATACTCCATAAAAATCCAAACATAACATAACATAAATCCAAACATTATGTTTCCAAAAACAACAACAACTAGAGTTTCCAAACACTAAGGTTCTCTACTACCACAACTAGAGTTTCCAAACATGCATCATCACATAAAAAGAAGTTTATCACTAGGCCAAGCCACAAGACTACCTAATGCATCATCAATGGTCTGAATTTCTGAACTTGGTTTCCACACTTTCGCATTTCCTACTAGTGGCACGTCAACTGATACCTTGCTAGCATTGGGTCCCAATGGTTTAAGATGCACTTTGTCTGTTGGATTAGAAGACCAAACTCTGCCTTAAGCAACCTTCTGTCCCGGTTTAGAGCAATCTATCAAGTAGCACTTCTTCTTCTGACCAGATTGAGTACTGCTAGTGTTGTTGCTGTTAGTAATCTACAAAAATCAATCACAATTGTACACAATATCCATCAGATTAAGCAAATAAACATTGGAACATGAAACATTTTTAATATGAAACGAGTACCAAATCAGTGACCAAACATGGATTAAAGATAGCACTAGTACAATATCAAAACATTAGTCAAAAACTCCAAACCAGCTACTATGTATTTGTCTTAAGGACAGAGGAATCTAAGCAAACAGAGCTAAGCAAACAAAACATTAGTCAAAAACTCCAAACCAGCTACTACGTACTCTCACCTGAAATTTGCAGTACACAATGATGCTTCGAATCTCCTTATATGGATGAGACTCCATCAAAACCAATAGATCTTTCATTCTGTTAGATTTCAGATTTCACTCAGTTACAACTAGAGGAGAAGCGAGAGGGTGAAAACAAAAACAAAGCACTTGCCTGTTAGCTCCACTCAATGAAACAGATAACTCAAAATTCTCTCTCAGTTGTGACTTCTGAATAAGATTGGTTGACGGTATCTCTAGTGCAGACATGACAGTCTCAAGAGTCATAGTAGTGGCTGTTGCAGTCATCGCGAGAATGCATTCTGCCTTGAGTTCAGAAAACAGCATTGATGCCTTGAGTCTCATGTATGAAGGGCGAAAGTTATGAGACCTGTTTAGAATAGCTCTTAATAAACCAAGAAAAATAGATCAAAGAAAAGCAGTAGCATACTACATTCAACAGAGAAACGTAATCTATGAGTTGCCAAGAAACTCACCATTCTGATACGCAGTGTGCCTCATCCATGACTACAAGTGATACAGATAAAGACAAGCGAAACATTGACAGAAATTCTAGATTCAGAAGTCTCTCGGGAGATACAAAGAGAACCTGAAATCAAACAACAAACCCATGACATAAATGAATGTATTTCCAAATAAAATACATTCATAAGTTTATCCCGTGGCTGATTTCCTTAAACAATACCAATCAGTCTTATCAAAAGTAAGCCATCCAAAACTTCCCTGTACAAACACACCTTTATTATGCCTTCTTTAAGTTTCTGCAATGTCTCTGTTGCTTCCTCTGATCTCTAATGAAAAACGATCCCAAAGCAGACTCCATCAGAAACTTCTAAAGACTATAAATTGACCTCAATATAAAAGAACATTTGTGGCAAACACCTGGCTACTGCTCAAGAGACCACCCTTAATAATTGAAGGCAAATGCTTCAACTGATCGATCATGAGCGAAACCAAAGGACTCACAACAAGCGTGGACTCCATGATGATTGTATTGTGCTATACCTTCAAATTCAACATGTCGATGTCCAAGACTTCATGATGATTGTAATGCACATAAGAGTGCCGTACATTCAGCTTCTTCAATCGTATCATGTCGTTTGTATTTTCCACAAGCACAAGCTAGGACTTTACCATAATGGTCACGTACGATCCATCCCTGAAACAATATCGCCTTCGTGGTGTGAAACATCGTAATTACTATTTAGACAAAACTAATCGGTTCGTGAGAGTTTACGGAAAATAAGGAGAATAATCGAATATAGTCTCTTTATTGATCAAAGTATCGAATTCAAATACAAGAGTCAAAGCATGATAAATCAATCTAATCGCATCTCGAAGTTGATTGACGGTGTCTCGTGCTATTGGTCTCTTCTCTTGTAGTTGCTCTCGATTTTGTGTCCTCTTGTGTTGAACTTGCCTCCCTATTTATATGGAAGTCTTCCTAACCCTAATCCTTGTAGGATATGGATTGAGTAACCGTCCTTTCTCAGGATAAGATCGTTGTCAATATTCTCTCCGTAAAGCTCGGGATTTCGTTACGAAACGCTATGGCACGTAACCGCTTGTCTCGACTCACATTGACCTGTTATCATTCATCATGGCTCGTTACGGCCCGTTACGGCTCACTACGGCCCGTTACGGTTCACTACGGCCCGTTACGACTTGTTACAGTTCATATCGATCCTTCACAGAACCTTCCTTATATTCTTTATTTTTTTTTTCTTATCTATAGCGTTTTTCTAATATAATCTTAAATAAATAAAATTATATCCAACAATTTGCCCCCCACTTTCTATTTTCTTAGTTAGAATTTAGAGAATAGATTAAGCCAATAACATCTTTTTACAAAATTATAATTTTGAGATTAATAAACCCCAAATTTAACTGCAAATAAATCAATTAATAAATTTAAAAATTATGACAGCACCTATTTTAATTAACCTGTTGAACGACTTCCCATAATACTTCATAAGGACGATTTGGGCTTGGCCCATTAGGCACCCTTGTCATGCATTCGTTTTATTTGGGCAACTTATTGTAGTCATTGGGTTTTATAAAGAAAAGGAAGTGGGCTCCCACTTCGTGGCCATTATATTTGGTGCACACAAAAATTGTCATGCCTATAATCATCTTCTTCAACTCGTCTTTTCATGAACCTACGACTTCTAAAGGAAAAGTTTTCTACCCAAGTTATTGAAGCAGGCACAAAGTGTCTCATGACACTTACTACCATACAAAAATAAGAAAACAAGAGACGAAAGACGTAATTAATCATGGAGCAACAAGCTCAGAGTTTCCGTGCCTAGAACCAACTTGCTCTCGAGCAGCAATCGCAACAAGGGACTCTTCGAAGACAGGTGGAGGCATCCCCTTGAACTGTGCTTGACTCCGTATCATGGTCTGGTACTGCATATCCATTTCGTGTAATCTCCACTTCTTGTGCTCTTCCAGCAAGCACTCTCGCACAGCTTCCCACCGGGCAATGACTGCCGTGCCATTCAAGTAGAAGTCTAGCTCATGCTTCAAACCTCAATTTTGCTTCTTGAGTACTATAATCTCTTGATGGAGTAATTTTTCTTTCTTCACCGACTCTACTTCATGAGCTCGTAAATCAAGAATGGTCTGGTCGCGTTCTCGCAATATTGCTTCAAGTCTAGAGATGTCTTTGTCTTTGGAGGAGATGGTCTTATGAGCAAGAGCAGTCTTTGACTTCTCATTATCTAACTCACGCTTCAAGCCTTCGTTAGCTTGATGCTCAGAAATTTTTTTTCTCTCGACATGGTAAAACGCGGACATTGCCTGAAAAGTGAAGTGGCTGTCCAAGTCAAAGGGGAATCCAAAGGTGAAGGCGAGGAAGACCCTATCTTAATGAACTACTTTGTGTTCTTAAGAATACAATTAAGACCATAAACGAATAAGAAAATCATAATTGAAAATGTGAGGATTCAAGCACCTTGAGAAAGTCAAAGTAAACTCCATCAGCGGTGGAGTTGGTCCCAGCAGTGACTAACTACTCAAAATCATGAGAAAGTATCTTGGATTTCAACTCCTTGGGTACCACAGTAGTTGTTGCACCAGCGACAAGTTCATTAAGAGGAGTGGTGGTCAACGAAGTTTGGTCGCTATGGGCAATCTTCGGACGCTTCGCTTCTGATGACGTTGTCGTGTCACCCTGAGCCTTACGCTTATGAACAGAGATATCTTCTAGGCATTATACCTCATCTCCGGAATCTGCAAGCATGAGGAGTGACGCGGATGGATTAGTCTTTGCTAGTTTCCCGGAAGCCGTCATAAACCGAGTGAAAGCATCAGATGCGAAACATAAGATAGCAAGTTAAAGAGAAAGAAAACTATTCGGCAGTTGACGTGTGGCTAACCCCAAATAGTGTTATTCTCTAAAGCAAACTTGATAGTGAGAAATTCCACGGAACGAAGAGACGGTTGACGTTTCACAACTTCAACAGCCCCAACTCTACCTATTAATTATGCCTTGGTTTTAACACATGCAAACATGGAAAACGAAAATTAGTCAGACATGTAAATTCATGTAATTACTGTTAACACCAGAGCCAAACAATGAACTGAAACAATTCTATTGAAAAATGATGAAACGAAACTACAGACTCTACTTGTTTAAATAAGAAAAAACAGAGTAACAAACTCCTAAACTTGACCATGACTCACGTGCTTCCTAGATAAGTGGAAGACTTATTCAAAACACTAAACAACTTCTTATCCAATGCATAAGACTAGGACTAAGTAACGATTCAGACTTTATCACGACTTGGTCAATTATTCTTCATACGCTCCCCTAAACTGGAACCACTTTGCCTCCAGTTTACTCTTCTTCCTTCAAGCTAACTCCCAAATTTCTTTTTAGCTTCTCGAACACCACCCGCTTCACCGGCTTGGTTATCACATCGGACAATTGATAATGCGTGAACAATACTCCATCTCTCACACCTTCATTAACAAGTTCTTTGAGAAAATGGTACCTTACATTAATGTGTTTACTTCTTCCATGAAGAACCGGATCTTTGGACAACTTAAATGGAGAACTTTCAAGATCGGTCACTGAAAACTCCTCTTTCATGGATGCCTTAAACTCCTCAATCATTACATCACAGTTGCTTGTGTAAATGAGATCGTCGACGTAGAGACTTATGATCAAGCAATTTTCTCCTTCTGTTTTTACAAACAGAGTATGCTCACAATAGTTCTTAAAACCTTCTCTCTCAAAGTATCCTTCGATCTTAGCTCTTGATGAGTGTCGTAGCCCATATAAAACCTTTTTCAATTTGTAAACCTTCTCGCTTTCTTCACTTGATTCAAATCCTTTAGGTTGCTCCACATATACGTCTTCACTCAAATCTCCATGTAAGAACATGCTCTTCACATCAAGCTGGAAAATTCTCCAATTCTTTTGCGCCGCCAAAGCAAGTATCTCTCTAATTGTATCCCACCGTGGCACTGGAGCCAATACTTCACATAAATCTATCTTACGCAGCGGAAGAAATTTTTTTGCAACTAACCTCGCTTTGAACTTGTAGCTTTCTCCTCTTTCATTGAATTTGGTTTTGAATACCCACTTAACTCCAATTACATTTGCTCCCAAAGGTAATTCAACCAGCTCCCAAGTGTTGTTCTCCTCTATTGATTTGATCTCTGCTTCCATTGCCTTTCGCCACTTCTCATGTTTATTTGCTTCCTCAAATTTCTCGGGATCTTCTTCAGCCATGAACAAGGCAATCAATTCCTCACTATCTTCACCGTCTTCTTCTATGGTCGCTCTCATCCCATCACACCCATAATCCTTCATCGAAACTGGCGTTTGTTTACTTCTATCGGTTCTGCTGCTGCGTCGCGACGGCCAAATTTTCTCGTTCTGCGACGGCCCATTAATAGTAGCTTCAGGTGTTGGCCCAATAATTGCAGCAGATTCTAGCCCACGAACGCCTCCTTGTCTACCAATGGATTATGGCCCATAACCTTCTGCTTGTTCATCGTTGATCTCTTTCCTCTCTTCTTCTCCAATCGAAACAGTGGACTGCGTCAATTCTTCGTCTTCAACATCTATAAGGAACTCGTCACCATCGATCACCGTACTCTGCATATTATATGCTCTTTCCTCGTCTTCACCATCGATAGTCTCCACCGTACTCGGCAGATTATGTGCTCCTTCCTTATCTTTGGGTCCTTTCACCATAGCCTATATCACAAATATTTTGTTGGTCGACATACTTGAATGGATAATCATTCTTCTTTGTTGCATATGCCATATCTCACAAATATCATCTTCAATGATAACCCTTAACCCCTTTTGCTGTAATTGTCCGACACTAAGCAGATTATGCTCAAGGCCTGGTACAAAGTAGACTGAAGAAATAACATGTGTTATGCCGTTAATTTCCAGCCTCAAACTTCCTTTTCCTTCTACCAGTATCCTCCTGTCATCACCAAGCTTTACATGTTGCCGGAACGTATCGTCAAAATCAATAAACCACTCTTTGGTTCCACACATGTGATTGCTGCACCCCGAGTCTAAGTACCAAACATGTTCTTCTGCTTTTGTGAGGTTTATTTGAGCCATAAGTAACACATATTCATCCAGCTCTACAGAGTTTGCTGTCTTCTCCCAGCTGGGACATTGGTTCTTGAAGTGTCCCATCCTATGACACTTAAAGCACTCCACATTATCTTTATTGAAACTTGAGTTTCCTCTGCCTCGTCCTCCTTGGAAACGGCCTCTTCCTCGGACATATCTACCACGTCTTCTTTCACCTTCAATCTTAAGAGCATGCTCTTCATCATCATTGACATGCTTGCTCAGATTCTGCTCATGCACCAATAGAGATCTTTGCAACTCATCAACTAAAAGGGATGTGATATCCTTGAATTCTTCAATGGCACACACCACATATGTGAACTTTTCCACCAAAGTTCGAAGAATCTTCTCAACAATCTTGGCATCTGGCATATCCTCTCCGAGATTTTGCATGTCATTTACCACCAACATTACACGTGAGAAATACGACGTAATCGTGTCACCATCCTTCATCTCGAGCACTTCGAAGTTTCTCCGCAGCCTCTGCAACTTAGCGCTCTGTACCCTCATGTTTTCTTGATACTTCATCTTCATCGATTCCCAAATATCCTTCGAACTATCCTTCTTTGTAATTGTCTTCAAGATCGTCTTGTCAATTGATGAAAACAGATAGTTTCATCTCCACAAGCTCTGTACGCTGTGCTCCGATAAAGATCACATTCCTCTCCGGCTGTGAGACACCCGTCTCAATGAGATCCCACTACTCTTTCGATCTCAACAAATTCTCCATGAGCATAGCCCAATGCTCGTAATCACCATCAAATTTTGGAATACTCAAAAATGAATTTTTATCTCCCATCTCCCGTGTTTCTCTCTCACTCTCTGATTTTTTTCCACACAAACTTGTAATAAGTTGGATTGGTGGCTCTGATACCACTTGATAAAACCAGAGCCAAACAATGAACTGAAACAATTCTATTGAAAAATGATGAAACGAAACTACAGACTCTACTTGTTTAAATAAGAAAAAATAGAGTAACAAACTCCTAAACTTGACCACGACTCACGTGCTTCCTAGATAAGTGGAAGACTTATTCAAAACACTAAACAACTTCTTATCCAATGCATAAGACTAGGACTAAGTAACGATTCAGAATTTATCACGACTTGATCAATTATTCTTCAATTGCATTTAGACGTAACCCATTCCCACCTACAACAAACCAAGAAGTATGAAAACTGGGATTATGATCCACTTTCATCAAAATGTATCTCTCCCGCCATCCCTCTTCAAGTTTTCTCCTAACATGAAGCTCAAGGTCTATCACTAAAGGAGGATGGTTTCGTGTGTGCATAGAATATCTTCCTGGATCTGTCTCGAATTTGGTAAAATAGTATGCGCACAAAACCTCTTCTACTCTAAGGGTAATATATTCTAGTTCTATAATTGTTTGGATAGCGATTAACAACCTCCAAGCAGATGGATAAAGCTGGTCAGGTGAAATCGCTAAATGCTTAGCCATTTTGCCAACAAGGGAAGGAATCGCATTACGCATACCCGCGTGAAAGTATAGTTCATAAACAACGATCTCATCGAATCTCACAAACCATAAGTTCTTATGATTTTGGAAACATCATCCGCTTTAATGATTGACGGTGGATTGTTATCAAGAAGTTTGACATCTCGCAACATGTTCATGGGAACTACCTTTAAACCACTATCCGAACCTCGCCAACAACGCACTCTCACTCTGTTACTCATAGTGGAGATGTCAGACGGAGCGTACATGAGTCCGACATTAATTTCACAAAGCATGTCATGTCCAAATGTGAACCGATATATGAATAAAGTGGAAGCACAATGATAATAAAGAAGGGTCAAAAGAAATACCTTAAATTTATCAGCAGAGGATGATTTTGGAGTGGTGGAGCTTGAAGAGAAAATAATGGTGTTACCTCCGGTATATCCTGCTAAAAAAAAAAAAAATTATACAACCATCAAAATGAAAGTAAATGGTGAACAAAAATTTTTCTATTCTCAGCAAGATTGAGATATGGAAATTAACGACAATCTTGAGAGGAAAAATAAATTTTTGTTTACCTTCAAACTTGGAGAATCGCAGTCAGAGCATCTAGGTTTCGTGCAAAGAGGAGTTGAAGAAGATGATTAGAGGTACGACAATTTTTGTGTGCACCAAATATAATGGGCCACTAAGTGGGAGCCCACTTCCTTTTCTTTATAAAACCCAATGACTACAATAAGTTACCCAATTAAAACGAAGGCATGACAAGGGTGCTTAATGGGCCATGCCCAAATCGTTCTTATGAAGTATTATGGGAAGTCGTTCAACGGGTCAATTAAAAAAGGTGATGTCATAATTTTTAAGCCGAACAGCATCACTTTATAACAGTAAATGCCTCATGATGTCATGAATGATGTTTTCTCGTGGTCGTCTGGGTGCATCAAAATTTGGTTGTAGCCGCTGAAGGCGTCCATGAAGCTCATCAATTGATGTCCAGCGGTAGCGTCTACTAATTTATCAATGTGAGGTAACATAAATGGATCTTTAGGGCATGCCCTTTTTAAGATTAGTAAAGTCTATGCAAACCCCCCCCCACTTTCCGTTCTTTTCTCGAACCACCACCACGTTGGCTAACGAGTCTGGGTATTGTACTTCACAAATAAATCATGCATCCAACAGATTTTGAACCTCTTTGTTAATTATCATGGCGCGCTTGCAAATTTTCTTTGTTTTTGTCTGACTGGTTGGTGATCGGGGTCAACCTGTAAATGATGTGTGATAACGTCTGGATCTATTCTAGGCATATCGGCATGTGGCCAAGCAAAGCAGTCGGCGTTCGATCTCAGAAAGTCAATAAATCTTTTCCGTATGTCGGTAGAAAGTTTCTTGTCCAGATCGTCTTCGAGTAAAGGCACCTCATCAAGTTGTTCCACTTCTGGTTCTTCAGTATGGGAAAGCAGCGGTGCATTCTATAATTGCAGAACTTGTTGACTTTTACCTTTCAAGGTAGTCTGGTAGCATGAGCGTGATTTCTCTTGCTCTCTTGTTATTTCTCTCACTCCCCATGGAGTGGCAAACTTGATAGTTTAGTGGAGAGTTAAAGGTATTGCTCCTATATCGTGAATCCAAGGACGTCCCATGATCGCGTTGTAAGTTGACATGCACTCTACAACCAAAAATTTTGTGTGTTTGTTGATTCATTCCGCTTACACTTGTAATGTCACTTTTCCTACTGTCTATTTGACTTCATCGCTGAATCCTATTAATGGTGTCGATTTTCGTGTTAATCCTTCTTCGCTGATTCCCAACTCTTTGTACTCTTTCATGAAAAGGATGTTGGTGGAATTCCCATTATCAACTAATATCCTCTTTACCAAATAGTTAGAGATAGTCAAAGATATGACCAATGCGTCATGATGCGGAGTCGATACGTTGTGTTCTCCCATTGTAAAGCTTATGCTGCATGCTGGAGTATCTCCATGTGCAACGTTATCTTTGCTTTGAGGGTTCTTGATAGCTCTGATGTTTCTCTTAGCAGCTGAGTGGGTTTTTCCACTTATTTTCTGAGCCTCCTGAAATAACATTGATAACTCGATCGTGTTTTGGAGGTGAAGCAGGAGCAACTTTATTTTCTGCTTGTTTATCACTTACTTCAATTTGGTTTCGAGACCTGTCAAATAAGTATTCTGTCAAATAACCTTTTTTAGCAGCTCATTCACTTCTATTCTCAACGTGATGCAGTCTTCTTTCATGTGTTCGTGGTCATTGTGGAATTCACACCACTTCGAGGTATCTTGTTTCTGTTGTTTTCATTTTTGTAGGCCATCTTACGGCTCTACCCATCGCTTTCAACACATCAACTAAGTGTGCATAAGAAATTGAGATGTTACTGATATTCGACCAAGTTGACGATACAAGTTTCACATCACCATCTTTGCTCAAGGGTCGATGAGTGTTTCTATTGTCATTCCTAGTGTTGGCATTTCTTGTGTTGTCACTTCGGGGCCTTTGGTAAGGTTTGTCATCCCTATTCAATCTTTCGTTTCTTACAACACGAGAATCAGACCGTGGGGAGTGTCAAAGACGATAAGTTGAGTCTTCCTCCCATTTTATTTGCGTCCATGCACGGGAAAGTATGTCTTCCATTGTTCTGCATTGATACTTTGTAAGTTCTTTGTATAAGTCACCATCAGGGAGTAAGCCTCTCTTGAACGCTGATATTGTAGTAGACATTGCAATTAGGTTTCGATACTTTCTCTTTATTGAAGCGTCCCACATAGGCACGTAAGGGTTCTCCTCTTTTCTGTTGTCTTTCATAAAGATCGTCTGCTGTTTTTTCTAAATTTCTGCTGCTTGCGAATTGCTCAACGAACTGATATGTTAGTGATGCAAACAAGTGTATAGAGACATTTGGCAAGTTAATGAACCATTGAAGAGGAGCTCTAGTTAGACTTGAACCGAAACATTTGCACATGGTAGCTTCTCGGAGTTCCCTTTTAATGGTTGTGGTGAACATCCGTTGTTTGTATTGTGCCACATGGTTATCCGGATTGGATGTTCCATCATACATCTTCATGGTTGGAAACCCGAATTTTCTCAGCATCTCGGTGAGCGCGATTTCATCAGAGAAAGGAGTGTCAACATATAAGTGTAGGTTGTTCTTCCGGAATGGTTGAGATACTCCAGGTATTTGTTCGATCATCGCTTGTATCGCTCCCATACGTTTAGAAATCAGTGCTTCGAGATAAGAGGCTTTGGCTGACTTGACGAATTGTCTGTGATCAACGTCTGTCATGTGCAGGGTGTTCCCATCTCCTGAACGATTTAAATGCTCTCCTCCGATAAGATTATCATGGGTTTCTCTAATGTCATGAGTCGTTCTGTCTTGGTCGTGACGAGGATTTTGTACTCTCCCATCCGCCGTTAATGGTGGAGTCGAATTTCCTGCTCCAGACATAGGCGTCGTGTTAAGATCTTACATCCGAGGAATTGGCACGCGATACCTAGAGCTTGCTTCGGTCAAAACTCACCCTGCTGTCACTAGCGAAGCGTTTTTTCCCTCAGTTTGGCGTTATCTGCTTCGATCTGTGCAAGTTTTTGTGTTGTCTCGTTCAACCTTGCATCTATAGCTTCAAGTTGAGCGGCGAAGTCAGTGTTAGTCGTTTCCCCTTCGAGTCCTGTCATCTCACGTAGTTTACTCTTTAGGCAAAAGTAATCGGTTTGTGAGAGTCTTCAGAAAACAAGGAGAATAATCGAATATAGTCTCTTTATTGATCAAAGTATCAAATTCAAATACAAGAGTCAAATCACGATAAAATCAATATAATCGCGTCTCGAAGTTGATTTGACGGTGTCTCGTGCTATTGGTCTCTTCTCTTGTAATTTCTCTCGATTTCGTGTCCTCTTGTGTTCAACTTGCCTCCCTATTTATATGGTTTCTTCCTAACCTTAATCCTTGTAGGATATGGATTGAGTAACCGTCCTTTCTCAGGATAAGATCGTTGTCAATATTCTCTCCGTAAAGTTCAGGATTTCGTTACGAAACGCTACGGCATATGTAACCACTTATCTCGACTCACATTGACCCGTTATCATTCATCATGGCTCGTTACGGCCCGTTACGGCTCACTACGGTCCGTTACGACTTGTTACAGTCCATAACGATCCTTCACAGAACCTTCCTCATATTCTTTATTCTTTTTTTCTTATATATAGCATTTTTCTAATATAATCATAAATGAATAAAATTATATCCAACAATTACATTTTAATTACATCGTAACTAAATATCTTATAAATTTTTATAAATCCTATATTATTATTTGGGCAGTATATTTATAAAATGTCACATAGTTTTTCAAAAAATGACGATATAATGTCTTTGACTAAGTGTTAAAAACAAATTATATCACCATGGATAAAATGGTCATTTTAACATCATCACATTTGGATAAACACACGTCTTAAAAAATCCGACTGGATCTTGTTTACTCTAATTTTTTTTATTTCTTGCTCTTTTTCTCTCTTACATGTTTTTCCTCTCTAGCCTTTTTTTCTCTCTAACGACATCGATCTTGCTATCGCGACGCCACTGGGTTTCGATGTTTACATCACTAAGAGATTAAGCGTGGTGAGTATGTTCCAATCTTTGATTTGTGTTTTTAATTTTGGATTCTTCGCTTGTGAGTCCTTCGCCAATTCTTACTCACCAGTTTCCAGGGTTCAAAATGTTCTTTTTTATGGTTGTGACCTGGATGGATTTGTAAAGTTGAAAATGATCTTGCTGGTAAATGAAATTAAGATTTGATAAAAAGAAATAGTGCTCAGATTTACTGATATGATTAAATAATTTGATTAGGTAAATTGGAGGATCAAGCAAATAGCATCATTTGGAAATGGCCAAAGTAGTTGCTCCTAGTGCTTTTGGTACTTCTTTCACACTATACTTTTTGGGGCCTTTCCATTATTAAATATACACTTACATAAAAACAAAAAGAAAATTTTGTGACCGCCTCATATAATGCTTAAAATATAATAGAATAAAATATTAGACATCCATGATATCAAAATTAAGGTTGTATGTACAAACTAAAACTACAAACGAATATGCACAAACTACACGTTTTAAGGATTAACTGTACAAAAAAGTTTCTTAAAAAAAAAACAAAATCTTTCTCAGAAACGATTATCTAGTCTTCTTCTCCGATCTTTCTTTCTGACGCTGGTAAAGTTTCTACTTGTCGGCGTCTTTAGCGGCGTTGGGATATCTCATCCCTTTTTAATTTCCATTTTCTAAATGTTTTCGTCTTATTTTCTTACGGCCACATTCTCAACCATTCTAAAATTTTACTTCTTCGACGGGGTTCAACAGCTGTGTTAGAGTATGTGATAGAGGATGGAGGTGGTGCCTGACGAACCGTATCGAGCTTTACCCTTTCCTCAAATCACCTATATCAAAGTTGAAGAAGGAAGAACAATCTCATTCTAGTGGTGTTTTATCTAAAAAGTCAAAGCTTTGTTTCAATGCTCCGACCAAATAGATCTGTATCGGACTCCACAGAAGATTCCACACACCAGACTTCGTTGACAGCATGAACCATAACTCTTGGACCATCAGTTGCGCCTATTCCGATGATGTTGTCAGGAGCGCACGATAGAATTCTTCAAACCAAAGGGATCCTAAGGTTTTCTCTATTGGGTTGGTCTCACCTGTGCCCACAATATTTTCTCTCTCGGCCCTTCCCAAAAAGTTGCGATCCAACTTCCAAATCTGTTTGGCCTATGTCTGTTTATATCCTAGGGTTTTCTATTGGGTTGGTCTCCTTTGGTCCTACAATATTTTCTCTCTTCGCCCATTCTAGAAAGTTGCAACCCAACTTCAGAATTTGCTTGAGCCATGTGTGATTTTCTATTGCTTACCCCAATAACTTTGATACTTCCATATTTTGACTTGACTGGGAGAGGATATCCTTGCTATGGGTGCGCAATTTTCTTTCTCGAACCTTGGTCCAAAGCAAATCTTCGAGTTCATCATCTTTTCATCTAAGCTTTAGGCTACTTCATATTATATCCCTAGCTGAGGGTTAACATTTGTGTGTTTGCTTAATTCCAAGAGACAACTCCACTGTTTTCTCCCTAAAGCTTTTCCCAACCACCCACACCTTCCAGATTCGGATCCATCCCTTTCAAGCAGCATTTGACTCTTCAACAAAAGACCTTGAATCAAATATTATAGCTTTAACCTAAACATTATCCTGACTTTATGGCCCTCACTAATCCTTCTTACTCATTTTATGAGAATCCTATGCTCAAAACCCTCCTCCTTTGTGGAGAAATCTTTTTTCCCTCCTCCTATATGGAAAAAACGTGTGATATAATCTACTTTCCTTGGCTTTCGGATTTTAAGTCATGCAAGCACTCAATGTTTCTAAACATTGTACTACATTGTGTAGAGGTTCTCGTGCCAGAAAGTGTTAAGGTTTTGGAGGCATTTTCCACGTCACTATGGCTAATGAACGTCACTAATCTCTCATCTCCCGAAGTGTATGTGGTCATGAGCCGGCTTACCGTCTTCTCACTTGTGGCTACTTCAACTCTTATCTTTGAGATTTCAGGGCTTGCTTGTCGGCTTATCCTTATTATCACTTTGTTGCATCTATAGATGTCTTTAATCTTGTTGTTGTGATCCCTATTTTAATAGAACTATTCAGCGTTGTATTCCATTTATATGAATGAAATCAAATGCTTTTACAAAAAAAAGAAGTTAACTGTATAAACATTGGGTTCAACACTAAGCAGTTAGAGATTTTGGAGAGACCGTGATGATAACTCTATCGCGTAAGTTTTGGTCGCAATATAAAGTTTTTCTTCTCCATGTGTAACTTAAGAAGTACAACCGATGTAATCCTAGATTGTGTATCTGTTCAAAGTGACTGATTTTGCTTTTCAAGATCTAGTCGTAGTAAAAATTTCATCTTGTTTACAAATTTCACTTACCATTATTGGCATTAAATAAGATGATAAATAAGAAAAGAAAGTAAGATATGGATTCGAACTTATATCAATAAATACATATACAACGCATATTGTCTCTATGGGGACATGTTAAAACATATTATAATCCATATAAACCAAATATAATAATAGACCTATAAATTTTTCTCCTAATCTTATGCATAATCAGATTTACAAGGATCTTTACATTGAAAAATTAGCTACTTAGAAAATGGAAGTATGGAACTTTCAAAGCACCATCCCTTTCTCTCTCGAAAAGTGAAACCCTAAGGAAGCTTTTCAGATCTGTGACCGGGAAGTCACTCCGGTGGCCGGCGATCCTCGTCGTTACCGTGAGTGGCTTCCCCTTTCTTTTCATCTTTAGTATTGTAGCTTTAAATCGGAGGATTTGAGGGAACCTGGGCGGATCTATGGCTACTCATTTGTTCCCGCATGGACGCTCGTCAGATTGACGTGGATGCGGCGACTCATGAGCTCTTTCGTGGTGCGGCTAGGCTGTCTTTTAGCCATGGATCTGGATCTGCTCGGGAAGTGGTGGTGAAAAAGATCGGATGTGTTCTTCGGTTTTGGCTTTTGTCAACTCCAACCATCGTCCTCGTTCTCTTTTGTAAGTTGTGTCCTTGCTCTGGTTTCTCTTAATTCTTTGCACGTTATCAGTGATTTAAATGGTTGGCCTGGATGGTTCAGAAGTTTGTTTGGTTGGTTTACCTTCTTTTCCGACGGTAGGATGTGTCTCCCGGGTTTAGAAGTGTGACTACCGGTTTCTCTCTCGCTGTTTTGGATGAAATGTTGGGTTTCCATTATACTGCATACTGTTTGTTCGGATTTTCAATTTTGGAGATTGCTAGGCCTGCAGGTTTAGTTCTGTTATGATGAAGTTTGTTTTGGATTCACTCTGATTCGATCTTCTATCGCTCTCGATTCTTCGAGGTTGGTGTTACTTAGCTCTGGTCCTATAGTGTTGCTTCTTTCAAGGGCGTGAACTGTGTCGCTTAGTCTACGACATCCCTGTATCCGGAAGAAAGTGTGAGAAACTACGAGTGTTTCTTTTCATTATGTTATCTTTGCCTGCGAGACCTTGTCATAGTACCTACTGGTACTGTCTCTAGCAGTGCTCGTGTTTTTGTCCTTTGTATCTTCTTTAGTTTTCGCCTGCGAGACCTTGTCATAGTACCTACTGGTACTATCTCTAGCAGTGCTCCTGTTTTTGCCCTTTGTATCTTCTTTAGCTTTTGCCTGCGAGACCTTGTCATAGTACCTACTGGTATTGTCTCTAGCAGTGCTCGTCCTTTTGCCCTTTGTATTTCTTTAGCTTTTGATCAATGGAACATTCAGTGTTAAAAAAAAAAAAGAAAATGGAACTTGACATCAATTCTTGAGTGTCTTTATTTTGTGTGCTTCGGTAGTTTATTTATAGTAGAAACTGGAAAAAGTTATGTTTAAGTTTATGAATTGATACGTCCCAATAGATAGTAAGAATTAAAAAAAAAAAATTGTAAGATAGATCCTCTTAGATAACAAAAATGTTAAACTTTTTCTAAGACGTCGTGTGAAATATGTCAAACGACGTCGTATAAAATATTATTTTTAGACGACGTCGTGTGACATGTTTTGATTGTTGCATCGCTTAGGTTAAATTTTTTTGTTCTATTTAAAGGATCAACTCATAAAATTTTGTGTACGCTTATATCCGCCGAATCTCTTAGAAAAACCATTGCAAAACATATCTTAAAGTTTGTGATGAAATTTTGATCCCACCAATGAAGAGCCCTTATATTCGATTTGAATAATTTTAAAAGGTATGTTCTAATAAAACAAAGTTTAAGTTTTTTACATTCATTGGATTTCATTTTAAGTTTTCAAATATTTTTGAAAAAATTTGCTTGTTTTTAAATTTTTATCAGTGAATAGTCTCTGATTATCTTATAATTGTTCTTTAATTGATCGTCATTTCTATTGCTTGATTTTTTGAATGTTATGTTTGGATTAATGATTTTTTTAGATTAAATAAAAAAGTTCAAGTTTGGTATAAAAGATTATCAAAATTATATACAAAACCAAGAAAATCGTTCAATGAATCTATCATCTTTAAAGATGGAAGAATTATCTAATATTTGGTCCAATCCAATGCGAAAGGTTAAGTATACGAAATTTCGTTTTATTCAGCTTTCGATACAAAAATGATTTTAAGATTATGATATCCAGATCTGAGTTGGATCTACTTCCAAATATATGTTTTTTTACGATAAATATAATTATTTATAATCTTTTGTAGTATTTTAGAAAATAATGCGTAAAGATTTTAGATTAGCCTTAAAAAATATGTTTAATTATTTTTAAATAAATTGGAAAAAATTAAGTGAAAGTAATCTAACTAAAAAAAATGTTTTAATTTAATATTAATATTTAATTATTAAGATAGTTTTTAAATAACTGAGATCTTGATCCCCGTGGATCTGACCCAAGTAATTCTTTTGTGGGGTTTGGATTTAGATATTTAAATTTAGAAAGTGTATGGGTCCGTACCCAATTCTAATTGTTTTTCAATTCGTTTTTTTTATTAATTCTAAGCTATTATCAATTATAAAGCTTTACATGAGTTGATTAAAAAAAATATCCATGAATAAGGACCATTTTTGCATAATCAAAGGATTTGTTATTAATTATTTCTTTCATATTATAAAAGTCAAAACATTTATGCATAGTCAAAGATTTTTTTTTTTAAATTATATTACCATCATATTACACTAGTCAAATAAAAAGTAATTGCTTTTTCCATTTAACCACAAATTTTCAGTCAAATATAATAGAATTTGACTGAAAATTTATACAATAGAATGGTAAAATAGAAAACTATTAATATTTTATTTGACTACTATAATATGATGGTAATATAATTAAAAAAAAATCTTTGACTATGCATAAATGTTTTGACTTCTATAATATGAAAGATCATTTTCAATATTTCTTCTTTTTCTTTTTTTGAATTTTTCACCGATTATATAAGAAGAAGTGAAAACCTCTCATATTCCATACTTTAACCTTTGTTTTGTGGTCTTCTCTCCAAATTCATAAATCTTACTCCTTAATTGCTTCTTTGCTCTCAGATTGAGTTTTTGAATAGTTTTTTTCTCAAATGCTTCTTCCGCTTCAAATTAGTTGTTTAGACTCAATTTTATTCTCCAAATTCTACTTCTTTCAAATTGTTATAGCTATTAATAGTGAAAGAGTAGAAGAAGAAGTAGCAACGATGAATGATTGGATTTGCGTACATCACTGGAGAAGGATCAGAGTGAATTTGCAACGGCGAAAGAATTAAGAAGAAGAATGCAGCGGTGGAGGTGTTCCATACTTGTCTCTGAGATGAAGAGAAGAGAATCAGATCCTTCACTAACCCAATGATATTTTTGATATCCGTGAAGGAGATGATATCTTCATATACAATCTTGAGACAAAGAAGGTTGAAAAGCCATACCAATTTGTTTCTTCGTCCATTCCAGCCGCTAATGGTTATTGGTTCTTACCAAGTTTCAAAGGGGAATGATTGATCCTATCTATTACGGCCCTCTGTTTCTTGTTTTTTCTTTAAGAAATATTGTTATCGGGGAGTAAGTTTTTCAAAAAAACATTTCCAATAATTCATGTAGAGACAATAATTATCAATTTATCACCCTTATTCCATTGATCATTTGTTTTGCACTATTTATGCAGTGACTCGTAAAATTTTCCCTCTTCCCAATCAAATCCTTTCATCAACGAAAATAAAATGAATTTGATATAAAATTATGTTATAAACAAAATTGCCACTAAAAAGATGGCCCCTGTTTCTCTCTCTGGGGGCGATAAGAAAGGCAATCGGTGCCTTTTGCACCGTTTCGTGTCTCCTTGTCGGAGTTCTTTTCTGATTGATAGTTTCCGGTATATTTTTCGATTTCTCTTTCAAAGGAAAGTTGTCGGCGGTTATTTTCCGATTGACAGTGTCTGTCTAGCTATTGCTATGGCAGTTAATTTTCCCAACAGTTGGGTTGCAATAACTGTCGAAACCACCATGGCTCTTTCTCTATAAATTCGAGTTTTTCTCATTCCTTTCCCTCCCTTCTTTTTCTGGTGACAAATTACGCAAGTCTGTACAGAATTTAAGTTTGGGGATTGACGATGCCCCTGTTACTCTTCCGCCGGACATAGTTTCTCGTGATGCCTCTATCAATCAATTCAGTCTGGTTGTTATGACCGTGAATCAGAGGAAACAAAACCTTCGGGCGTTAATTGGACAAATGCCTCGTGTGTGGGGTCTCGCCGATTCCTGTGTGGGTCGGATTCTAAGCCCCGGCAAAGTCCAATTCATATTCAGAATTGAAGAATCCATGAATTTGGTTCTTTATCGAGGTCCTTGGTCTTTTAATGATTGGATGCTAATAGTGCATCGCTGGTATCCTAACATTACTGAAGAAGAAATGAAGATCATACCGTTTTGAGGTCCGGATACACGGTATTCCTACTCTTTATCTTACAAACGCAATGGCTAGGTTTGTTGGCAATAGATTATGATCGGTTACAAAAGTAGATTTCGATGAGAATGTGAACAATGTTGAATTTGTGAGGGTTCAAATGGATTGGAACTATGACAACCCATTACGTTTTCAAAGGAATTTTCAGTTTGATGAAGGAGAAAACACTGTGATAAGTTTCCATTTTGAAAGGCTTCGCAACTTTTGCTCTAAATGTGGTTCATTTAAACACGACATGAAGGAATGCCCTTTATCTTTTCATGATGATGATGATGAGAACAGCAGTGAGGATGAAAATGATCATGATCAAAATGGACATGAAGATGAGATGTCTGAGGCTAACAATATTGGTCCCAATGAACCGGCACCTATCAATCCAGGTTTGCAACCAGAAACAGGTCCGGTGACTATGCAGACTCTCTCAGAGACATCTGTTTCCTCTACTCCGAGTGTCTTTGAAGATATTGACTTGACTGCAAAGCTTCTCCGCTATCTACATGCTAAGTTTGTTCGTGAGTCACTTCTTCCTTCTGTTTTAAGTGATGCAAACTCGGCTACGGATACTTACTCTACCAAGCAGACTATGAAACGCATCTCTAGCAGGCTGAAGCAGCGGAAGAAATGGCGGTCTTGAGCCATCTCCGCAGACTTGAGAAAAAAACCAAATCTGAGAATTCACGCTCAATCATTTCCGGAGGCGCAGGGGGCCCCGGTACCCCCATGGGACCCTATATGAGGATCGCTTCCTGGAATTGTCAAGGTCTTCGTACTACTCTAACACAGTCTCGTTTGCATCTTTTGTGTCGTTTAACTAAGTGTGATGTTTTATTCCTCATTGAAACTCTAAATTGTTATGACTTTGTTCACGATTTAGCGACTAAACTAGGATTTTCTAATGAAATAACACACCATCCTAATGGTAGAAGCGGAGGATTAGCGCTTCTATGGAGGAAGAATGTGTCGTTATTCTTAATTTCAAAGGATGCACGACTCATTGATGTACATATGTCTTATTATAAAATTGGCTTTAATTTGTCTTGTGTGTATGGTCATCCAACTCAAAGTGAACGTTATGTTTTATGGGATCGCCTTAAAGGAATTTCTGAAAATCGCTTAGGACCATGGTTATTTAACGAAATTCTTTCAAATACTGAAAAAATTGGTGGACCATTACGTGAAGAATGGACTTTTCGTGATTTTCGTGATATGGTTTCCACTTGCGATCTCATTGATATACGGTCACGCGGAGACCGATTCTCTTGGGTTGGGGAAAGACATACCCACACACTCAAATGCTGTCTTGATCGAGCACTCATAAACTCTGAATGGGCCGCCTCCTTTCCACACTCGGAAGCTGACTTTATGGAGTTTACGGGGTCGGATCACAAACCTATTCTTCTCCATGTGAATAACTCGGAACCTTGCAAAAGTAAGCTTTTCGGTTTGATAAAAGATTGGTAGATCTACCAAACTTTGCTCAAACAGTTACAGAAGGATGGCAACGCGGGAAACAAAACAATTATGCTTCGATGCTTAACCAAGTTTCTACTTGTCGACAATCTCTAGCCAGGTTTAAACGCTCATCAAATTTAAATGTTGAGGAACGGATTAAGACTTTACAATATAGGTTGAATGAGGCTATGTCTAGCACAATCATATCGGTGCGTTCAACGATTCCTCAGCTACAGCAGGACCTTGCCAAAGCATATAGTGACGAGGAAAAATATTGGCACCAAAAAAGCCGTAATCAATGGATGTCAGAAGGTGATCAAAACACAAGTTTCTTCCAAGCATGCACTAAAACCAAGTTTTCTATTAATCAGTTGGTTTCCATCTGCAATGACGATGGGGAGACTTTTCGTGGTGATCACGCCATCGGCGAACATGCACAGGAGTTTTTTACAAATGCTTACAAATCTAATAGGCGACCTGTCTCCACTTGGGATTTTGCTAATTTCCATTCACGAGTAACTCCTTCTATCAACGAAGATTTAACCAAGGAATTTAGTGACAGTGAAATTTATCACGCTATCTGTCTGATTAGTGATGATAAAGCTCCGGGCCTGGATGGATTTACGGTTCGGTTTTACAAAAAATGTTGGAACATAGTAGGTCCGGATGTGATAAAAGAAGTTCAAATCTTTTTCGAGACATCGCGTATGAAACGAGACATAAATCATACAAATATTTGTATGATTCCAAAAATTGATAATCCTGTCACTTTAACGGATTATCGACCTATCGCTTTATGCAATGTCTTGTATAAAATAATTTCTAAATGTCTGGTCATGCGACTCAAGAAACATTTAGATGTCATTGTTTCTGAGGCACAAGCGGCTTTTATTCCAGGGCGAGTTATTAATGATAATGTCATGATTGCGCATGAGATACTACACTCATTAAAAGCTCGGAAGAGGGTGTCACAAACGTATATGGCTGTAAAGACAAATGTTAGTAAGGCTTATGATCGTGTTGTGTGGAACTTCTTGGAAACAAGCATGAAACTCTTTGCTTTTTGTGATAAGTGGATCTCATGTGTCATGGCAACTATCTATACTGTCCATTACTCGATCCTCATAAACGGTGCGCCTCATGGTCTGGTCCGACCTAAGCGTGGTATCCGCCAAGGTGATCCTTTATCACCATATTTGTTTATACTATGTGCGGATATTTTGAGCCACCTTATTGCATCCAAAGCATCATCTGGCGATATACATGGTGTTAAAATAGGAAATGGGGCTCCTGCAATCACTCTTTTGCAATTTGCAGATGATTCTCTGTTCTTTTGCCAAACAAACAAGAAAAATTATCAAGCACTCAAGGATGCTTTTGATGTTTATGAATACTGCTCTGGCCAAAAAATCGATACCACTAAATCAATAATTACTTTTGGTTCTAGAGTTTTTGGTACTACCCAGAACCGATTGAAACAAATACTTGGGCCTTCCGGAAAATACTTGGGCCTTCCGGAACAATTTGGTCGGAAAAAACGAGAGATGTTTGATTACATCATTGATAGGGTTCGGAAAATAATGGCCAGCTAGAGCGCAAAATTTGTATCACCTGCTGGTAAGGAAGTTACGCTCAAATCGGTGGCTTTAGCTATGCCAGTGTATGCTATGTCCTGTTTCAAATTACCCCTTGGGATTATCTAGGATATAGAATCTCTTCTTATGCAATTTTGGTGGGAAAAAAATTCACAAAAAAGAGTAATACCGTGGATTGCCTGGAAACGCTTATAATACTCAAAGAAGGAGGGGGGTTTAGGATTTAGGGATCTCGCCAAGTTCAATGATGCCCTTCTGGCTAAACAAGCATGGCGGTTGTTAGCATACCCACAATCTTTATTTGCGAGATTAATGAAGGCTATGTATTACAAAGATACATCCTTATTGGAAGCCAAAGCACCACGGTCTCAATCTTATGGGTGGTCATCTTTACTCTCTGGTATTTCTCTCCTTAAGCAAGGTTCTCGTTTTATTGTTGGTGACGGCAACTCAATTTGTCTTGGCCAAGACAATATCCTACCTACGCATCCTCCGCATCCAATTAATGCATATGAAACTTCTGTTGGTCAACCACTTAGCTCTCTAATCACTGCTAATGGCTCTCATCGGGTTTGGAACCATAATTTGATTTCTACTCACATAGAATTTGGAGATCGTGCTTCTGTTTCTCGGATACATTTGCCTCGCACGCTCCTCAGGATACTCTTGTGTGGCATTACACCAAATCCGGAATTTACATCTTCCGATCAGGATACTGGCTTCTAACTCATGATCCACATCAGCGAGATCCGTGTCCACCATTACCCTATGGTTCAGTTGAGCTGAAGAATAAGATCTGGAAACTCCCTATTATCCCAAAAATCAAGCATTTCCTTTGGCGAGCTCTCTCCCGTTCTTTAGCCACGATGGCTAGACTTATCACGCGAGGGATATCCGTCGATCCAATTTATCTGCGGTGTGGCCGGAAGGATGAAACTATAAATCATACCTTGTTCACTTGCCCTTTTGCACTGTTGGTTTGGCAAATATCCAATTCTCCTCTCATTGACCCAAATTCTTTATCAGACGACTTTGACACCAACCTGACAACCATTTTTAGTCCTCCTCAACAACAAGCTCTTTCTCTTGAGGGGCAAATGTTACCTTTCTGGCTGCTTTGGCGAATTTGGAAGAGTCGTAATAACTTTGTGTTTAATAATACTAGGGAAAGTGCTACTTCAATAGTTCTTAAGGCACAAGCCGAAACAGCGGAATGGCTATCAGTACCTGGTAATCAACCAAGGCATATCTCTCGCGCGCACTCTCGTCCTTCTCGTGTATCATGGCAACGACCACCGGAATCCCAAGTTAAATGTAATTTCGATGCAAATTTTGATTATGGAACTTTACAAGCTGTAGGTGGATGGATAGTTAGGGATCATGCAGGGATCCCACGTTGCTAGGGTGCATCAGATTTGGGAGGTGCAACCTCTCCTCTTGAAGCAGAAACAAAAGCTCTTCTGGTGCCGCTGCAACAATGTTGGATACGTGGCTATACGACAAACATTTTCAAAGGAGATAACGAACCACTAATCCATATCTTGCAAGGTTCTTCAAAGGATGTTTCGATCACTGGTCTTCTTTATGATATTTATTTTTGGGCGGCAAAATTTCGAATTTTACGGTTTCTTTTTACAAAACGTGAGGGCAATGTATCAGCTCATTTGTTAGCTAGGCACGGGTGTCTTGTTGAGCCTTTCTTTTCCGATTCTGTAAAACCGCCTTTATGGCTTGAACAATAACTATGTACTGATTTACTATGTTAATAAAGTAAATATTTGACGAAAAAAAAAACAAAAAAACAAAACAAAATTGCCACTCATGAGTGAAGCCCGTACCCTTTCTCCTTCCTTTAACCAATGGTGCCACACATGCTCGAAATCTTGAATTGAAGACCATCGTTCAACGAACATACGACTCTATTTGTCCTGTTTGCTTTTTCGAAAATTAAAATTTTCAATATTTTGGTCCTAATACTATGGAAAAATATAAGAGAAACGTTGTTGATTTTATTTAACGAACAAAAATAAATGTATTATACATAGGAACTGTACCAGGAAGCGGAGAAGGGGAAAATGGGGGCTTTTAAGCCACCGAAACCACTAGTTGTTAAATGAAGGTATTAAGTTAGAATTGTAAGGGACTTGAAAACAAGACAACAATTGGGTATCTTCGAGATTTGTGGGGAAAGCACCGACCAGATTTTTTGTTCCTTTCGGAGACCAAACAATTACGGCCTTTCATGGAAAAATTTCTTGGACATTTTGGTTATTCAGATTTAATTACGGTTGAACCGGTTGATTTTAGTGGCGGCTTAGCATTATTTTATCATAATAATGTTTTCGGTTACTATTTTATATCAATCTAATAGAATAATTGATATCGAAACGGTTCATAAAGGCAAAAATATTATTTTAAGTTTTGTATATGGGGACCCGATTCCCAAAAAAAGGGATCAGGTTTGGGAGCGACTTACAAGAATGGGTTTAACTCGACAAGCACCGTGGTTTACAATTAGGGACTATAACGAGTTGACCGGAAATCATGAGAAAGGGGGGAAAACTAAGACACGTGTCATCTTTTGTGGATTTTAATTTAATGATCCGGAATTGCGGATTTTTAAATTTCCCTCACATTGGAAATTGGTTATCGTGGCGGAGATGGAAAAATAAAAAACCAATACGGTGCAGATTAGATAGAGCAATGGGCAACGAGGACTAGCGTGACATGTTTCCCGATACGGTTGTTGAGTATCTCCCAATGGTGGGATCAGATCATAAACCTATTATTACTTCTATTGCGGAAAGATCGCCACGTGGTAAATGATGTTTCATGTTCGATAGACGGTGGATTGGGAAAGAAGGACTTTCGGATGCAATTAAGAAATGATGGGCTTCGGAAACGGAGATAAACTCTACGGGATTCATGGATAAGATCATTTCATGCAGACAGGAAATTTCGAAATGGCGCGCATCACTTGTGCCACATGGACGCAATACTATTGAAAAATTAAAATTGGATCTGACAAAGGCACAAGCGGATGACTCCAGCTCACCAGAGCTAATTGTGGAGTTAACCTCTCGGTTAAGGGCAGCATATTGTGATGAGGAGGTCTATTGGCATCAAAAGAGTAGAAACCAATGGATGAGATGTGGCGACAAAAATTTAAAGTATTTCCATTCCCAGACAAAACAACGACGGGCGCGTAATCGGATTGTGGGTCTTTTTAATAAGGATAACATCTGGACTACAGAGGATAAGGACATCCAGAAAGTAGCAGTTTCTTACTTTGAGGACTTATTTACCACTTCGAAACCTCATGGCTTTGAGGAGGCTTTGGCGGTATTACAAACGGTAATCACGGGGGATGAAAATTCATTTTTAACAGCCCCTGCAACAAAACAGGAAATAAAAACAGCTTTATTTATGATGAATCCGGATAAAGCCCCAGGTCCGGACGGAATGACGGCTTTATTTTATCAAAAGGCATGGGATACTATCAAGAAGGATTTATTAACCTTAGTAAACCCCTTCTTTGAGGACGGTATTCTCGATTCTAGGCTGAATATGACGAATATTTTTCTTATCCTGAAGGTGGAGAAACCGACTCGCATGACAGAGCTAAGACCCATCAGCCTCTGTAATGTGGGGTATAAATTAATTTCTAAGGTACTTTGCCAGCGGTTAAAAACAGTTCTACCAAGGATTGTCTCTGAAACACAGTCCGCTTTTGTGCAAGGACGACAGATTTCGGACAATATTTTGATTGCCCAAGAGATGTTTCATGGTCTTCGTACTAACCCGTCTTGCAAATCAAAGTTTGTAGCTATCAAGACGGATATGAGCAAAGCTTATGATAGGATGGAATGGGTATTCATTGAACAGCTCTTACGGAAGATGGGTTTTTGTGAGAAATGGACATCTTGGATCATGCGGTGCGTTTCTTCGGTTAAGTATAAAGTATTACTAAACAGTCAACCGAAGGGTTCTATATTGCCAGGGCGGGGACTAAGACAAGGAGATCCCCTATCGTCCTATCTTTTCATATTATGTACAGAAGTGGTCATAGCAAATATACGGAAAGCTGAACAGGCTAAGCTGATTACTGGTATAAAGGTTGCCAATAAATGTCCACCAATATCCCATCTGTTGTTTGCGGATGATAGCTTATTCTTCTGCAAAGCAAATAAGAACCAATGTGGTATCATTTTAGGAATTTTGAAGCAATATGAGGAGGTATCAGGGCAACAAATAAATTTTGCAAAATCATCCATTTAGTTTGGGCATAAAGTAACAGATTCGGTTAAAACGGAAATTCATGAGGTGTTAGGGATTACAACTTTAGGAGGCATGGGCTCTTATCTACGGCTACCGGAGAGCATGGGGGGGGCTAAAACAAAAAGACTTATTAAACGAGTAGGCTCTGGAGACACCATATCAGTGTGGAATGATCCATGGGTCCCTGCTCAATTCCCGAGACTAGCTATTAGTAACGGATCTCTCATGGACCCGTCCCTTCAAATTCGTCACTTAATTGATTACCAGACTATGTCTTGGAACTTGGATAGGTTGAAAGAGGTCTTTGACCCAGCAGATGTCCAATTAATCTCCGCTATTCACCCCGGTAATTGTAATCGGCCAGATATCTACGGATATCGACGGCACGTGATCAGAATTTAAATCTGATTGTCCCGCAGGTTTATGGCCCTGATTGTATACCAAAACAGGCTCATGTATGGAAGGTCTTTTGCCCCCCGAAGGTTAAACATTTCATGTGGCAGGCTCTCACAGGTTATATCTCGGTTGCTTCTAATTTAAGTCGGAGGGGTATTAATTGTGATTTAACATGTGCCAGATGTGGCCACTCAGAAGAAACGATTAACCACGTACTCTTTGAGTGTCCGCCAGCCAGACAGGTCTGGGCTTTATCCCAGGTGCCATCAGGTCCACTCTCTTTTCCCACAGCATCACTGTTTACGAACATGGATTATTTGTTTTGGAGGCAACCATCACAGGCTCACTGTGATTCCTATCCGTGGATATTGTGGTACATTTGGAAGGCTCGAAACGCCAAAGTTTTCGATAATGTGGATGAGAATCCTCAAGACGTATTACGGTTGGCTGACGCAGAAGCGTTAGCATGGAAGCAGGCACAGGTGGAGGAGGAGTGTACGGATCCGATTATTTCGGTATCTATGCACTGCCCTCGGCCACGAGCCAATCCCCTGCCTGGCAGATATATTGGTCATAGATGTTTTGTGGATGATCTTGGAAAGAAACTGATAGTTTTGCAGGTATGGGTTGGTACTGTACAGGACAAGACGGGGTAACGATAATGGGCGCTGCAAACCTAAGACGAAGCCTTTCTGCCCTGCATTCGGAAGTGGAGGCCCTGGTGTGGGCAATGAGGTGCATGATTGGAGCTGGCAATACTCATGTAACATTCCTGACTGACTATTCTGACTTGGTGAAGATGGTGTCTTCTCCTCATGAATGGCCGGCTTTTTCAGCATATCTAGAAGAGATCGCGATTGATAGGGAAGAATTCTCCTCCTTTTCTCTTTTTCTCATCCCTCAGAATGTGAATGTAAAAGCAGATTGCTTGGCTCAACAAGTTCGTACCACACCGCATCTTGTTACCTTTGTAAACAACATTCCGCCGCATTGGCTTTAAATAGCTAATAATTATATTGGTTGCCAAAAAAAAAGAATTGTAGATCCAAGTACAGTAAAAGAGATAAAGCGATTTTTCAACCCAACTCCTAATACTTGTTCCAAATGAGTTATATCACAAATAGTAGAATAGATTTCCCAATATACACCAAAATGAAATTAATTAATCAGTTTTTCAGGTAAGAATCCCAAAAGAATTTGATCAAAAAATCTTCCAAAAACTCAAAAAGAATTGTTAAAGAAGAATAATTGTAACTGCTGATGAAAAGAATCTGAGGTTATCTCTTATTATTACTCCACCCACTACAAGAATATTGGCTTTTCGTAGCGGCCAGAAAACGCTATTGATAGATACCATAGCGTTTTACCAAACGCTATATCATCGCACGCTATAAAAAGTCTGGCACTTTAGATAGCCTTTTTGTAAATGCTATGGTTTGTATTTCTAAGACAGCGTAGTTTTGAATATAATATCATTTATTTGATGTTATTAATTAGCTATATACAACATTTTTATAATTTAATTTTTTATATAATTTATTTTTATTATTTGTTTAGCAAATTTTATATTGATGAATAATACATTAAATAAATAAAAATTCAATTTATTTATAAAAATAAAAACAAATTCCATAATGTAAATTGAAAGTTTACAAAACCTACAAAAGGAACTCCCAGAAAAAACCTTAATGTATGGTTTCTTTTGGAACATTTGAGGCCTTAACAAATCAGAAAAGCAAACAGTTATACGAGAATGGGTACGAAAGCAATCTTTGCAGTTTGGCTGCATCATTGAGACGCGTGTGAAGGAAACCAAATCAGTACAGATTGCAAGTAAGATGTTTTCAGATTGGAATTTGGTGACAAATTATGAGTTCAACAGATTGGGTAGAATTTGGGTGGTCTGGAGCAAACAAGTTCAATTGACAGTGGATTATAAAAGCGAGCAGATGATTACTTGTTCAATTAAGATTAATGGTTTTGACGATGAGTTTCTGTGTTCTTTCATCTATGCCTCGAATTTTGCAGATGAGAGGAAAAAACTTTGGCTGGATATAAAGCGTCAATATGATCTTGCTATTATCCACGGGAAGCCATGGATTCTTCTTGGAGATTATAATGAAACACTCATTCTATCGGAGCACTCTCTAGTAGATTCAATCCATCTATCTCGACAGGAATGCGAGACTTTCAAGATGCTGCAAATTACTGCTCTTTTACAGACATGCGTACTCACGGCCCGTTATTCACTTGGTGTAATAAGCGTGAGGAGGGATTGATTTGTAAGAAACTGGATCGCATTCTCCAAAATTTCGCGTGGCAGCAATCGTTCCCTAACTCATATTGTCTAATGGAGTCAGGAGGTTGCTCGGATCATCTCCGAGGAAGGTTTTATTTGTCATCGAATATCCAGAAACCAAAAGGGCCCTTTAAATTCACAAATGCGATCGCGTCTCAACCGGAATTTATGGCCAAGCTGACTACGTACTGGCAAGACTCGCCGGCTCTGTTCTCATCCACTTCAGCCCTGTTTTTTCTCTCTAAGAAGTTAAAACTTCTTAAACCAATTCTTCGGCAGTTAAGTAGACAGAAATTATCAGATATCTCACGCAGGGCTTTGGATGCTTATGATGATCTATGTGTGAAGCAGCTAGCTACTTTAGCAAATCCCGATCAGCTTGCTTTAGTGGCTGAATCTAACGCTTTTACACGCTGGGAAAAGGTAGCTGATCTAGAGGAGAGATTCATGCGCCAAAGATCGAAGCTTCATTGGCTTCAAGTGGGTGACAGTAATACTAAGGCTTTTCATAATGGCGTCAAAGAAAGACAAGCCATGAATTCAATTCATGAGGTCTCTGCACCAAACGGGGTCTCTTTGACTGACATTACTGATATTAAAGCAGAAGCTATTCGTTTCTTCTCATCTCTCCTCACCTCTCAACCAGCGGACTACAATGGAGTTTCGGTGGAGGCTTTACAAGAGCTTTTGCCTTTTAGATGTAACCCTCAGCAGCAAGATCTTCTTATAGCCGATGTCACAGCCCTTGAGATCAAGAAAGTCATCTTCTCTATGCCAACTAACAAATCGCCAGGCCCCGATGGCTTTACGGTGGAGTTCTTTAAGGATGCGTGGTCTGTGGTGGGCGCGGATGTTACTGTGGCGATTCAATCCTTTTTCAAATTTGGTTTCCTTCCAAAGGGGGTTAACTCAACAATCCTAGCTCTCATTCCAAAGAAAACAGAAGCCAGTGAGATGAAAGATTACCGCCCTATTTCCTGCTGCAATGTGCTCTACAAAACGATTTCAAAGATCATAGCTAACCGGCTCAAGCTGCTTTTGCCGTCCTTCATCGCTCCAAACCAATCAGCTTTTATCCAAGATATACTTTTGATGGAGAACCTGCTGCTTGCAACAGAAATCGTCAAAGATTATCATAAAGCTGATATTTCCCCTCGCTGTGCAATGAAAATCGATATTTCTAAAGCATTTGACTCTGTGCAATGGCCTTTTCTGTTGAATGTTCTATCCGCCATGCAATTTCCAGAGGTCTTCATTCACTGGATAAAACTATGTATCTCCTCTACGTCTTTCTCGGTCCAAGTGAATGGTGAGTTAGCCGGGTATTTTAATAGTACGAGAGGGCTGCGGCAAGGTTGTTCAATGTCGCCATACCTTTTCGTCATCTGCATGAATGTTTTATCAGCAATGTTAGATCGAGCGGCGACTGTTCGTAAGCTTGGCTTCCATCCGGGATGTAAGAATCTTAAAATAACTCACTTGTGTTTTGCGGATGACATCATGGTCTTCTCCGATGGCAAACAGAGATCAATTGAAGGAATTCTGAGCACTTTTAAGGAGTTTGCTGCAATCTCGGGACTTAATATAAGCATGGAAAAATCCACCATATTTCTGGCTGGTCACAGTACTTTAGTACGTGAATCTATACTATCTCGGTTCCCTTTTGACTCTGGTTCTCTTCCGGTTCGCTACTTAGGATTGCCTCTCTTAACGAAACGGATGACTTTGGTGGATTGTTTGCCTCTTATTGAGAAAATAAGATCTCGAATAAGTTCATGGAAGCATTGCTTCCTATCATATGGTGGTAGACTGCAATTGTTAACTTCGGTTATTTCGAGCCTTACAAACTTTTGGATCTCGGCTTTTCGACTTCCTAGTGCTTGCATTAAAGAAATCGAAAAGATCTGCTCAGCTTTTCTTTGGTCAGGTCCTGATTTGAATCCAAAGAAAGCTAAGATTGCTTGGGTGGATGTTTGTAAACCAAAAAAAGAAGGACGCTTAGGATTAAAGTCAATCGTCGAGGCTAATAAAGTCTGTTGCTTCAAGCTCATATGGAGGATAGTCTCTCGTAAGAAGTCACTTTGGGTCAATTGGATACATAATGAGTTAATACGTTCTAGCTCATTCTGGTCGATAAAGGAGAGTGCTGCCAAAGGCTCATGGATGTGGAAAAAACTTCTAAAATATCGATTACAAGCACAGGATTTCCATAAGATGGAAGTTAAAAATGGTGCCACCACCTCCTTTTGGCATGACAATTGGTGTGCTATTGGTAGACTTTTCAACTTTGTGGGATCTAGAGGTTTTATTGATTTGGGAATCTCAGCAGAGGCTACGGTTGAGTCTGCAATTCTGCATCACCGCCATCGACGTCATCGGCTACCCATTTTAAACCAAATCGAAGCAGAATTGAATAACCTCCGTGTGGGGGACAGAGCAGAGGATATAGCTCTCTGGCGAGCTAGAGATGGGACCTTTAAACATGGCTTCTCAACTTCTGCGACTTGGGAACAGACCCGCCAAGTGGGGATAGAAACAAATTGGCATAGAAGTGTTTGGTTCTCTGGAGCTACTCCCAAATACTCCTTTCTTCTTTGGTTAGCAGTGCACAACCGCTTATCTACAGGGGATCGTATGTTTGGTTGGAATCAGGGAATTAATCCGTCATGTGTTTTTTGCAGTCAAACGACTGAAACCAGAGATCATTTGTTCTTCAGTTGCCGGTTCTCTGCCTCTATATGGGCTAGCCTCACTCGAACTCTGCTCAACTCTCGATTCACCACCACCTTTTCAGAGCTGTTATCACTCACAGCAGATACAAGTCTCTCTAGTTCTCTCCAATTCCTTCTGAGGTATGTTTTCCAAGCAACGACATACATCATTTGGCACGAACGCAATAACATACGACATGGTGAGGTCCCGCTCTCCTCTGATCATCTCAGCTCTACTATTGATCGTCTAGTCCGAAATCGGATTACCTCCTTTCGTCGGCTATACCCTGCAAAATTCCCAGACGCGTATGGCCTCTGGATTGGCTCTCGACATTAGTCCAGTGTCAATATTTCAAACAAACTCTGCTGCTCTTTCTCTCCTAAAATCTCAGATGTTTTCTTTTCATTAAAAGGTTGCATATATTGTACCAAGGTCTTTGTTTGAATAAAATTTTAACATTCATACAAAAAAAAAAAGAAAGTTTACAAAAAAATTAAAGACAAAATAATCACTATACTTGAACGAACATCCTCACTCTTTCTCCAGTATTCCAAGACAGTAACATCCTCATCATAACTCCATATACTTCACTATCAGTAACCACAATGAAAATGGGTAAAGGCTGGCCGATCTCAACTCAATCACATCCTTATAAGTTATAAGCAAGCACCTGTAAATGCCAGGATGTTATTACACGCACATAATTAAACCTCTTGGAAAGAATATACATACCTCTTCGTCTGAATTGCCAATGATAGTGTAGTCGTCTGAATATACATACCTTTTTTCAACCTCTTGTTATTACACGCTATCTGTATGTGCTATCTATACTACATTTTCTTGTATTGGTATTGTTCTTACTTTTATCCCACTTGGCTACAATAGACAAAAGAGAAGCTGATCAGAAATTTTACTAGACCTGCTCTGTAATTTCGTCACCCTCCAAAAAAATCATGGTCTGTGAAATCACAAACATAAATTAAACCCAATTTCTTTTCCAGAAATAAAAATGTCATAAAGATCAACACAACCACAAATATATATTAAGAATAGATATATAAAAAATTAACATTAAAACAAAAGGGACAAACTTTACTTCTCTCCATCCATTCATAGATGCATGCAAGGTGAAATATATGTCCACATTGCAAAACTATCTTTGGATTCTCCTCAATGTACTCTGTCTCTAGTTACAATCGGAGTTGAATTATTAACACACATAATCTTTAATCAAAAATACTTTTTTTGAATCTAATTTGAGTAATTTCAAAGTTTTATAATTCTTTGTTTTACCATAGAAACATGTCGGACAAACATCTTCTACGTCAGCGACGGAAGAAACTTCTCCTCTTTCCAAGTTTTGAAATAGTTGCTCGAACTAGACCAAGTGACCAACAATCTAAGTGTTAGATCTTGATTACTTCTGCAACTTTATATAGTGAAGAAAATTAGGGTTTAGGATGTTGCAATACCTTGGAGGAAAAGTTATTCGTCATTGGGTTAGTGAAGGCTCTGATGAACCACAACTCTTGGAGCATCAGTTGCGACCATGTCTGTTTTTCTATTGCTTACCCTAAATAACCAAGTTTTATGTCGATATCCTTGCTATGGGTGCACGATTTTCTTTCTTGAACCTTGGTCCAAAGCAAATCTTCGAGTTCATCATCTTTTCATCTAAGCTTTAGGCTACTTCATATTATATCCCTAGCTGAGGGTTGGCATTTGTGTGTTTGCTTAATTCCAAGAGACAACTCCACCGTTTTCTCCCTAAAGCTTTTCCCAACCACCCAAACCTTCCAGATTTGGATCCATCCCTTTCAAGCAGCATTTGACTATTCAACAAAAGACCTTGAATCAAATATTATAGCTTTAACCTAAACATTATCCCGACTTTATAGCCCTCACTAATCCTTCTTACTCATTTATGAGAATCCTATGCTCAAAACCCTCCTCCTTTGTGGAGAAATCTTTTTTTCCCTCCTCCTATATGGAAAAAACGTGTGATATAATCACCGTCCTTGGCTTTCGGATTTTAAGTCATGCAAAGCACTCAATGTTCCTAACCATTGTACTATATTGTGTAGAGGTTCTCGTGCCAGAAAGTGTTAAGGTTCTGGAAGCATTTTCAGTGTCACTATGGCTAACGAACGTCACTAATCTCTCATCTCCCGAAGTGTCTGTGGTCATGACCTCGGCTTACCGTCTTCTCACTTGTGGCAACTTCAACTCTTATCTTCGAGATTTTAGGGCTTGCTTGTCGGCTTATCCTTATTATCACTTTGTTGAATCTATAGATGTCTTTAATCTTGTTGTTGTGATCCCTATTTTCATAGAATTATCGGGCGTAGTATTCCATTTAATATGAATGAAATCAAATGCTGTTACAAAAAAAAAAGAGTTTAACTGTATAAACATTGGGTGCAACACTAAGCAGTTAAAGATTTTGGAGAGAACGTGATGACAACTCTATCGCGTAATTTTTGGCCGCAATACAGAGTTTTTCTTCTCCATGTGTAACTTAAGAAGTATAACCGATGTAATCCTAGATTGTGTTTTGTGTATTTATTCAAAGTGACTGGTTTTGCCTTTCAAGATCTAGTCGTAGTAAATGTTTCATCTTGTTTACAAATTTCACTTACCATTATCAATAAGATGATAAGTGAATGATAAATAAGAAAAGAAAGTAAGATATAGATTCGAACTTATATCAATAAAAACATATACAAGGCATATTGTCTCTATGGGGACATGTTAAAACATATTATAGTCCATGTAAGCCAAATATAATAATAGACCTATAAATTTTTCTCCTAATCTTATGCATAATCAAATTTACAAGGATCTTTACATTGAAAAAATAGCTAAATAGAAAATAGATACTTGACATCAATTCTTGAATGTCTTTATTTTGTGTGATTTGGTATTTTATATATAGTAGAAACTAGAAAAAGTTATGTTTAAGTTTATGAATGGATACGTCCCAATAGATAGTAAGAATTAAAAAAAAAATTGTAACATAGATCCTCTTAGATAACTAAAAAGTTAACTTTTTTATACGACGTCGTGTGAAATATGTCAAACGACGTCGCATAAAATATTATTTTAGACGATGTCGTGTGACATGTTTTGATTGTTGCATCGCCTAGGTTAATTTTTTTGCTCTATTTAAAGGATCAACCCATAAAATTTTGTGTTCGTTTATATCCGCCGAATCTCCTAGAAAAAACATTGCGAAACATATCTTAAGAAAGTTTGTGATGAAATTTTGATCGCACCAATGAAGAGGCCCTTATATTCGATTTGAATTTAAAAGGTATGTTCTAATAAAACAAAGTTTAAGTCTTTTACATTCACTGGATTTCATTTTAAGTTTTCAAATATTTTTGAAATTTTTTTTTTGCTTTTACTTTTTTATCAGTTAATAGTCTCTGATATCTTATAATTGTTCTTTGTTTGATCGTCATTTCTATTGCTTGATTTATTGAATGTTATGTTTTGATTAATGATATTTTTAGATTAGATAAAATGTTAAAGTTTGGTATAAAAGATTATCTAAATTATATACAAAACCAAGAAAATCGTTCAATGAATCTATCATCTTTCAAGATGGAAGAATTATATAATATTTTGTCCAATTCAATGCGAAAGGTTAAGTATACGAAATTTTCGTTTCATTCAGCTTTAGATACAAGATTGTCCTTTATGGATCCAAAAATGATTTTAAGATTATGATATCCATATCTGAGTTGGATCTACTTCCAAATATATTTTTCTGAAAATTTGTTTTATGATAAATATAATTATTTATAATCTTTTGTAGTATTTTAGAAAATAATGCGTAAAGATTTTAGATTAGCCTTAACAAATATGTTTAATTGTTTTTAAATAAATTGAAATAATTTAAGTGAAAGTAATCTATATTAAAAAAATGTTTTAATTTAATATTAATATTAAATTATTTAAGATAGTTTTTAAATAACTGAGATCTTGATCCCCGTGGATCTGACCCAAGTAATTCTTTTGTGGGGTTTGGATTTAGATATTTAAATTTACAAAGTGTATGGGTCCGTACCCAATTCTAATTGTTTTTCAATTCGGTTTTTATTAATTCTAAGCTATTATCAATTATAAAGCTTTACATGAGTTGATTAGAAAAAATGTCCATGAATAAGGACCATTTTTGCATAATCAAAGGATTTGTTTTTAATTATTTCTTTCATATTATAAAAGTCAAAAAATTTATGCATAGTCAAAGATTTTTTTTTTTAATTATATTACTATCATATTACATTAGTCAAATAAAAAGTAATTGCTTTTTCCATTTTACCACAAATTTTCAGTCTAATAGAATTTGACTGAAAACTTTATACAATAGAATGGTAAAAAAGAAAACTATTAATATTTTATTTGACTAGTATAATATGATGGTAATATAATTAAAAAAAAAATCTTTGACTATCCATAAATGTTTTGACTTCTATAATATGAAAGATCATTTTCAATATTTCTTCTTTTTCTTTTTTTGAATTTTTCACCGATTATATAAGAAGAAGTGAAAACCTTTCATATTCTATACTTCAACCTTTGTTTTATGGTCTTCTCTCTGAATTCATAAATCTTACTCCTAAATTGCTTCTTTGTTCTCAGAATTTCTGGATTTTCTTTTCTCAAATGCTTCTTTCACTTCATATTAGTTCTTTAGACTCAATACTATTCTCCAAACTCCACTTCTTTCAAAATGTTATAGCTATTAATAGTGAAAGAGTAGAAGAAGAAGTAGCAACGATGAATGATTGGGTTTATAAAAAAATTAATGAGAGTTATTCCCGACGGTCTCAAAGAAAACACTCTGCTTGTCGCATTTGCGAACATCTCTGGATAAGGATCTGAAGAATTAAAGAAGAATAATGCAGCGGTGGAGGTGAAATTACCGATGAAGCGTTCGATACTTGTCCAAGATGAAGAGAAGAGAAGGTAGCTGGTGATGGACAATGGTTTCTGAGGAAGAGAGATCTCGAGAAGGGAGAGGAGAATGATGATCTTATGGAGGAGATTTTGTCGGATACAAAGGGTGGAAGATGTTAAGTTTTTTGGTTTAGTTATATTTTATGGATTGTAACTGGTTAAGTATTTTGGTTTACTTATATTGTATTGATTGTAACTGGTCAATTTTTTTTGTTTAATGAAAATTGAAGTCGAGTATTGTATGCTTGTTTTATAGTTCAAATTCTTACTAGTTCCTACTAAGCTCAATCTTGGTTGTTCCATAAATTTAACATGGATTAAGCTAATCTTAGTTTTTACTTTTAGTCACAAGACTCACAACTAATAACTGAGGTTGTGAATGGTTGCATAGTCTGCTCCGGACCGGACTAAAGTCGGACTAGTCCGCACTTTAGTCACCATTCGCAATTGCGGACCGGTACGCACAACTCCATACTAAAAAACTCCATACCACCTCCATACCGGTACGCACAACTCCATACTCAACATTCCAATGTTTGTCCGCATATCATTTATCACTTTAGAAACTTTCTCCATACCAATCTCCATACCAATAGTAAAAGTGGACCAATAGTACCTTCTTCAATCCGAATAGTTTAATTTCTTCTTTAAGAATTAAATTTGAGATTTTTGAAGTATTAAAGTTTGAAAAGATTTTTTCTAGATTTTGGTTGTATAATTTTCAAAACTATTTGTAATATATTTGATATAAGTTAATTAATTTATAAACTTTATATATAACATTTAGTTTTTATAATAAACAAGAGGAGGAGGTCGAAAGAGAAGATAGACAGTATATGGCAAACATTCGAGAAAATATTGCCGATATGTTATGGAAAAATCGAAACCAAAGATTTTAATTTGTAAGTTTTTAAAATATCTTGTAATAGTTATTATTAATTATTTTTAAAATATTATTAAAATTGTTTTATCTTTAGTACACACTACTCCATATCATGGTCCGCTTTTTACCATTCACAATTTAAATAATTGTGCATACCATAGTATGCATTGGTCCATACTAAAATTAACTCCATACCATAGTTCTATGGTCTCCATACTAAAATAGTGGTATGCACCGTCCGGTCCGGAGCGGACTATGCAACCATTCAAAGCCTGATGCTTTTAGCTACAATACAAAGTGGATAAAACAAAGGCCGACCAACTTTTCTTTCATCTTTTCACCAGATTTCGCGGTCGCCAACTCCGGTTTTTCCACATATTCGAAGTTAGGGTTTTTGTCTTTGGGTTTTTAATTATCCGAACCGACCCAAACCCGAAAAATACCGAACCGAATCCGATCCGAATTCCATAATACTCGAATGGATCCTAGACTTCTAGTACCGAAATATCTGAAACCCGAAATATCCGAACCGAATCCGAACCGATACCCGAATGCCCAGGGTGTGTGTTTTAATCGGTTGAGAGAGATATATACAAAGTTGGTTCAATTTATCCACCAAGTTTAAACCAACCACAAATTTAATCCGTTTTAGTATACACAAAGTTGGTTCAATTGATCCACCAAGTTTAAACGAACCACAAATCTAATCGGTTTAGTATCCACAAAGTTGGTTCAATCGATTCACCAAGTTTAAACGAACCACAAATCTAATCCTATTTAGTATCATCCACAAAGTTGGTTCAATTGATCCACCAAGTTTAAACGAACCACAGATCTAATCCGGTTTAGTATCATCCACAAAGATGGTTCAATTGATCCACCAAGTTTAAACGAACCAGAAATCTAATTCGGTTTAGTATCCGGTTTACTCTAGAAATCATCGTCTTCTCCAATAAAAACCTAAAACCCTAAAAATTTTCAATCAAACTTCAACTTTCGAAAAACCTCTCATCGAAGCTTTACAATGAGTATCATCGCAGGCTCCTACGAGAGATACATTTGGGGATTCAAACTCAAACCTACAAAACACGACACTGAATCTCAAACCCTAACTCTCTCCCCTCTCTTCTCTTACCCATCACACATCTCTTCAATCACCACCGTCGCTTGTTCCGGTCCCGCCGCTGCTTCCGGCGGCTCCGATGATACAATCCACCTCTACGATCTTCCTTCAGCTTCATCCCTTGGCTCACTCTTAGACCACAATCACACAGCTTCAATCACAGCTCTCTCCTTCTTCACTCCTTCTTCACTCTCTTTCCCTCGTAATCTCATCTCCGCCGCTGCAGATGGCTCCGTTGCGATATTCGATACCGATCCTTTCGTTTTGCTTAAATCGTTTCGTCCTCATAAGAAAGCTGTTAATGATTTAGCGATTCATCCTTCTGGGAAACTTGCTTTAGCTGTTTATCGTGATGAGTTCTTTGCGATGTTGAATTTAGTTAGAGGAAAGAGGAGTTTTTGTTGTAGGTTAGGTCATGAAGCTAGTCTTGTGAAATTTGATCCGAGTGGTGAAAGTTTTTTCATGGTTGTGAATAATAAAATTGGTGTTCATCAATCTGAAGATGCTAAGCTTGTGCTTGAGCTTGAGAATCCGAGTCGTAAGCGTATACTCTGCGCTACTCCCGGAGAGGTGGTGTTTCTTACTTTATCATTCCCAAATTTGCATTTTTAGTCTCTAAATTGGATTTTATTGGTTTACTTTGAATGCTGTCAAAATTGCGTTAGAGCTGTGTGATTCGGTTGTTGTTTCGTTTCGTTTAATGCTTAGTACTATGTTGTCCAAGTGTGTATACTCTGCCTTTCTCCTGGAGAGGTGGTTTTTTCTTACTCATTGTGAGATTCAGTTTTTTTATTGTTCCCTGAATTGCATCTTTAGTCTCTTAATTGGAACAACTTTGAGATTCTTAGCTTGTTGTTTATTGGTTTACTTTGATTGTTGTCTAAATTGCGTTAGAGCTGCGTGATTTGGTTGTTATTTCGTTTAATGCTTAGTACTATATTGCTCAAGTGTGTATATTGCAGAATAGTCCACCTTGAAACCATTGAAAGAGGCTAATTTAAGGCTATCATAGTATTCTTCCCTAGACTATGATAACTCTTTTGCAATACGGGTTATGATAGCTATACGTCCTTTTATAGTGCAAATAGATACATTCTGTCAACAAAAGTTTGGTTCTTTTGAACAATCGTGTGTTCGGTTTAAGTTTTTGTTGTTGTAGTGTGAATTTCAGAAGTGCCCACCTTTTTAAAGCCTCCAAAAACGAGTTTGTTCGGGTTTCTTATTGATATGGTGTTTGTGTTTTGCTTTTGGAAATGGATTTGATTTTGATCCAGAGACTTTATTTCTTGGCTAAAATGTTTGCTTAATTTGCAACAGAGTGGAACTCTGTTTACAGGTGGTGAGGATCGAGCCATAACAGCTTGGGATACAAATAGCGGGAAGCTTGCTTATTCTATAGAAGACGCTCATCCAGCTCGAATCAAAGGTATTGTTGTGCTTACCAGGAATGATAGTGACGGTTCCTCAGAAGATCCATACTTGATTGGTTCTGCATCGTCTGATGGGATCATACGTGTCTGGGATGTGCGAATGGCGGCTAAAGAGAATACAAAACCATTAGCCGAGACAAATACTAAATCAAGGCTTACATGTCTTGCTGGGTCAGCTCTTAAATGTGAGTTTATTTTCATAATATGTTTTTTGATAATAAAACATATAACAAACTCCTACAAGTTGTGACATTATGATTCTTCATCTTCTCTGTTTATTCAGCTATGAGACAGCCACAGATTGGAAAGCAGCAAGCTCAGAAGGTAGACGAAGGTCATGAGAACTCAGAATGAGAGCTGATTTTGAGTGTTTATTGAAAAGATTGTGAGCTGACATTTTTGTTTGATGCAAGTTTTGGTAGAATCCAGTAGATTCTTGTCAGAATTATAATTCTAAACATCGTCTTAAACCCGTTGATTTGTGAAAGAAAAAAAAATCATTCTACTATTTATCTTTTTAAACGAGTTTTCATCAGTTTGGAAAATCTTATGCATTTATGTTAGTTATTCTTATATTCCCAACTAGGGACGTTAATATGGATAAATCTACCCTATTTATGTATAATCTCATTTAATCCAATTTAAATTTACACTTTATTTATAAGTGTCACTCCACTATATTTTACACAAATTAAGAAAATTGTTTAAATTTTTCTTTTACCCTTTAAAATACACTAAATTAGTTTCTCTTTCTTATTAATTAGCTAAAATAATAGGGATAAGAAAAAAATTTAGTTAAAAAAAACCTGCATGGGAAAAATATAAACATTCTTTATAAAACAAAAAATAAAATTTAAAACGACACTCTTTGTAAAATGGAGGGAGTGATAGATTAGAACTCACATATACGCGGATTTAAAATTAATTATTTTATACACCGTGTAAAAAATAAAAATAAAAAAGCAAAATCAGAAATTATGGTTTTTTTTTTAATTTCCGTTTGTATTCAAGAATTTGGAAAATTGTTAGTTTAGCTATTATTCATCAAATTAATTAGAAAATCATTTGTTGATAAGCTAATAACAAAGTGTTGGCTCAATATGATTTATGTTATATATAAACTCCCTCCCTTTCAAATTAGTTTTCGTTTTAGAAGTTAATTTTTATTTTAAATTAGTTGTCGTTTTATTTTTCTAATACATGATTTTAACAGCTTTTCTAATTTTATCCTTATTCTTTTAGCTTATAAATTGATAATATTAAATAAATCAATTCACTAATTAAGGGTAAAATATAAAAACTAAATGTTTTCTTAATATGTATGAAACAACGACAACTAATTTAAAACGGAGAGATTATATATCAATGAGAGAATTCATAAGGCTTAAGAATATATAAATCACAATTTTAATAATACTTTAGATTGTAAATACATGCGAAATTGTTTTTTTTTCCCCTGATACATGCGAAATTGTTTAAATCTTTTAAAAATCTTGTAGTTTTTAAATGATTAATTCAATAACAATGGATGTCATTAGATTTTTAAAAATTCATGATTGAATAACATAAGATTTATAAATTTAACACAAAACACTTAAATACTAATTTGAATACACCCCTATAAGTTCATTTTGACATAGTCATGCCGGTCTTTGTGCAAATAGAATGCCTTCGTGATGAGGGCATACATTTCTTTATTTTTTGAATAGAGACTTCATAATATGAGTGTGGTCCGGATCAAAACCAAAATAAAAGTTATGATATTGGGAGGTTTTATACCACACAATGGTTTTGATCAAAAACAAAAGTGGGAAAGATAGGTGCATGCGGTTTTAATATCACAATTGTAGTCCGAATCAAACCTAAACGTGTTATGATTCCAATTATCCAAAGCTTAAAAAATCTAACATAAAGTTTGCTAGGCAAAGAAAATATCCTTTTTATTTTTATATTGGGTTTTTTTAAAAAAATAGAAAAGATGGAAATGTAAAGTTCCTACAATGTTGGAAGCAAATAAACTAGCAGTTAAGGAAACATGTTTTTGCTCATTTTTTAGTGACACCATTACTTGCAATTAATCGAAATTAAAAGAAAGACTTAAAGTCTTTGATTTACTTACGACCTACGAGTATCATTTACTATCTCATCAGCTTCACTCAATAGCTACCACAACATAGCCAGTCAAACCCTTTATCGACCGTTACTATTATCCCTCTCTGTCTTTGTGAGTCTCCTTCACTCTGGCCTCTAATTTGGGTTAAGACGACGACATTTCCCTTGACCAAAAAAAACGACTTATTCTCACTCTCTGTCACCATAAATTGTCTTTAGTTCCTTACAAATTCAAATATCTAAACCAAAAGCATAAAATTGAAAAAGATTCAGAGCCATGTTCTTCAAGCTCTTCACTATCTTCTTCTTCACCCTTTTCTTGCAATTCTTGAAGTCCTCTTCACAAACTATCGACTTCATTTACAATGGCTTTCGTCCTCCACTGACTAACATATCCATCCAAGGAATTGCCAATGTCACACCCAACGGTCTCTTGAAGCTAACTGACACAACCGTGATAAACACCGGTCACGCCTTCTATACCAAACCAATCCGGTTTAAAGATTCCGAAAAAGACACGGTCTCGTCCTTCTCCACAACCTTTGTCTTCGCTATCTACTCTGAGAACCCGAGACTTAGCAGCCCAGGCATGGCCTTTGTCATTGCTCCTAACCCTGGCCTCCCATTCGCCAGTCCCATCCAATACCTCGGCCTCTTCAACGTCTCAAACAACGGTAACGATAGGAATCATGTATTTGCCGTCGAATTTGACACGATTATGAGTATCGAGTTCAATGATATAGACAATAACCATGTCGGAATCGACATCAATAGCTTGAAGTCGGTGAAAAGTTCGCCGGCTGGTTTTTGGGACGAGAACGATCAGTTTAATAATTTGACTTTGATCAGTCGTAAGCGTATGCAGGTTTGGGTGGATTACGATGGTGGTACACATCAAATCGATGTAACGATGGCTCCCTTCAGCGAGAATAAACCGAGAAAACCGCTTCTTTCTATCGTCAAAGATCTATCATCGGTTCTTTTGCAAGATATGTTCGTAGGTTTCTCGTCTGCGACCGGTTCTGTTTTGTCACAACATTTTGTTCTTGGGTGGAGTTTCCGGGTGAAGGGGGAAGCTCAGCCATTGACCTTACCGCAACTTCCTATATTGCCTGTGTGGGACTTCAGCCCCAAGAGAGTCAATAGCTTCTACAAGAACTGGATGTCGTTTCTCTTGTTGATCCCTCTCTTGTTTATTATCTTCCTTGCGCGCTTTATCGTGAGGAGGAGGAGAAAGTTTGCAGAGGAGCTCGAAGATTGGGAGACAGAGTTCAGGAAGAATAGACTAAGGTTCAAGGACTTGTACTATGCAACCAAAGGGTTCAAGGATAAGAACCTTCTTGGATCTGGCGGATTCGGGAGGGTTTACAAAGGTTTCTTGTCAAAGACAAAGAAGGAGATCGCCGTGAAAAGAGTCTCGAACGAATCTCGACAAGGGTTGAAAGAGTTTGTGGCTGAGATCGTGAGTATTGGACAGATGAGTCACCGAAACTTAGTCCCTCTCTTGGGTTATTGCCGCCGGAAAGACGAGCTTCTTCTTGTGTACGATTACATGCCCAATGGAAGTTTAGACAAGTATTTGTACAATAGTCCAGAGGTAACCCTCGATTGGAAACAGAGGTTTAAAGTTATCAATGGTGTAGCCTCTGCCTTATTCTACCTCCACGAGGAATGGGAACAAGTGGTGATTCACCGCGACGTCAAGGCCAGCAACGTCCTATTAGACTCAGAGCTTAATGGGAGACTCGGAGATTTCGGTTTAGCCCAGCTGAGTGATCACGGGTCTGATCCTCAAACCACGCATATTGTTGGCACTTGGGGATATCTAGCCCCAGATCACATCAGGACAGGACGGGCTACGACCAGTACCGATGTTTTTGCATTTGGGGTGTTCCTACTAGAGGTGGCGTGCGGTAGACGTCCTATCAAGATTGAGAACGAGAGTGGTGAGAGGCTCTTGCTCATGGATTGGGTTTTGGGGTTTTGGATGGAGGGAAACATCTTGGATGCTAAGGATCCAAATCTAGGATCCGAGTATGACCAAAGAGAAGTCGAAATGGTTTTGAAACTAGGTTTGTTGTGCTCTCACTCTGACCCACAAGCTAGACCAACGATGAGACATGTGTTACATTATTTAAGGGGAGATGCAATGTTACCAGATTTGTCGCCGGTGGACTTGCGTGGGAGTGAGATGATGTTGGGAACCCACCATGGATTGAGTGAGTCAAGCATGTCTATAGGTGGATCTTCGATTGCTTATTCTATACTCTCCGGCGGGAGGTGATCTTCGATTGTGCAACTATTGGATTGAAAAACATATATTTTAAAAGTATAGTTCTGGAAATATAATTTATACCAAGAGGTCTTGTTTCTTTTTTCTTTTTTGGCAAAAGGGTAAACAAGAGGTCTTGTTGGAGAAACTTTCCAGGTTTATATGTGTTTTGCTAATACCTGAAAATTTAGAGAGCTCTTAATATTAATGAATAGATACAAAATTGGTCTATAATCTTTTGGTCTCTTTGCAGATACAAATGATTTGGCAAAACATGTTAATCAGTCAAAAGACTCAAAACAATATATCTCTGTTTTGTATTTTTTCTTTTTTGTCTATACTATTATTTTCTTTTAAACAGTTGACCCTCAATTTTAAATAACACATACAGGGCCGGAGACACCTTGGTCAAAGGGGGGGTCAGCTGACCCCAACTAATTAACAAAATGTATATTATGTCTTTAAAGAAAAATTACAAGGACCCCAATGCAAAAAATAAATTTGACCCTATTAATAAATTAATCTAGAAAAATGAAAAGAAAATTTCTGAAAGTTGTGTTTCATTTTGACCTCATTTTATTTAGTTGGGCTCACATTTAAATTTTGACCCAATATAAATACAGTTATTAATTTTCATCCATGCAAATATGAAATGGTGATATAAAAACATTTAGTTATGAGTAAACATATAGTATATTTATAGATAATTTTTCTTTTATTTTAATAATCTATAAATTATAGTTTTTTAGTAATTGTTTTTTTTTTTATCCCGATAACAAAAGTTTTTACCTCTGCCACTGAATACATATGTCGCAAAAAAAAAAAAAGTAATAGGTTTTTGTGACTTATGTGTTGTTGTCTGTATTTACTTTTAGTATGGTTTTTGTTCAACAATTTGCTCACATATTTTGAATTATATCAAAATATTATTTTCAATTATGTCATATAATTTCACAGAAATTTGTTTTTTAACTTTTGTACATATATGTGTTGCTGATAAGGTAGGTGTTACATTTGTCAGCAACTGTTTATTTCAAAGTTCGATTGCTTAAATATTATAGCCTTACTGTTTTAGCCCAATTGATTGCTAAAAGCAAGTTATCTCTAAAATATACAGCCGAATTAACAACAATAATATGATACCATTTTCTTTTTATCATCTTTGTCCTTTTGCAGTTACAGTACCAGAGACAAACACACGTTGTACCAAAACACTACAAATCAAAACTTTTATTGATCCATCACCGTCTTGGTGAGTCTCCACTCTAATTTGATAGGCAGTATTTTATTCTTACCTGATCACCACTTGATACGATACATGCATGTACCTTTATTGCACGTTACTATTATTCATCTCTGTCTTTGTGAGGCTCCACCTTTTACCTCTGATTTAGGTTAAGCCAACGACTTTTCCCTTGACCAATATGACTTTTCCTCACTCTTGTGGTTACTTGTGGACTCCATAAATTGTCATAGTGTCTTACAAACTTACATATCAAAACAAATTAAACAAAACAAGAAATTAAGAGCCATGTTCTTCAAGCTCTTCACTATCGTCTTCTTAAGCTTCTTGTGGCAATCTCTAAATTCCTCTTCACAAATTCTTAACTTCACTTACAATGGCTTCCGTCCTCCACTTACTGACTTAACGATTCAAGGAATTTCCACAATCACACCCAAAGGTCTCTTGAAGCTAACCAACACAACCAGTCAGGGAACCGGTCGCGCCTTTCATACCAAACCAATCCGGTTCAAAGATTCACCAAACGGTACCGTCTCGTCCTTCTCCACTATCTTTGTCTTAGCTATCCACTCTCAGTACCCCATAGTTGGCACCCACGGCATGGCCTTTGTCATCGCTCCTAATCTTCGCCTCCCAGTCGCCAGCCCCACACACTACCTCGGTCTCATAGATGTCACAAACAACGGTAACAGTACAAATCATGTATTCGCTGTCGAATTTGACACGATGAAAAATGGGGATTTAAATGATACGAACAGTAACCATGTCGGAATCGATATCAATAGCTTGAACTCGGTGGAAAGTTCGCCCGCTGGATACTGGGACGAGAAAGATCAGTTTAATAATCTGACTTTGATCAGTCACCAACGTATGCAGGTTTGGGTTGATTACAATGGTAGTACCCATCGTATCGACGTAACGATGGCTCCCTACAGCGAGAATAAACCAAGAAAACCGCTTGTTTCTATAGTTAGAGATCTATCATCGGTTCTTTTGCAAGATATGTTTGTAGGTTTCTCGTCTGCGACCGGTACTGTTTACTCGGAACATTTTGTTCTTGGGTGGAGTTTACGCGTGAAGGGGGAAGCTCAGCCATTGACATTATCGAACCTTCCCATATTGCCTAAGTGGGACTTAAAACCCACGAGAGTCTACAGCTTCTATAAGAACTGGATGCCGTTGATTTCCCTCTTGTTGATTCCTCTCTTTCTTATTATCTTCCTTGTGTTCTTCATCGTGAAGAGGAGGAGAAAGTTCGCAGAGGAGCTCGAAGATTGGGAAACAGAGTTTGGGAAGAACCGACTAAAGTTCAAGGACTTGTACTACGCCACCAATGGGTTCAAGGATACGAGCCTTCTTGGATCTGGCGGGTTTGGGAGGGTTTACAAAGGTCTTATGTCCAAGACGAAGAAAGAGATCGCCGTGAAAAGAGTCTCAAACGAATCTCGACAAGGGTTGAAAGAGTTTGTGGCTGAGATCGTGAGTATTGGACAAATGAGTCACCGGAACTTAGTCCCACTCTTGGGTTATTGCCGCCGGAAAGACGAGCTTCTTCTGGTGTACGATTACATGCCCAATGGAAGCTTAGACAAGTATTTGTACAATAGTCCAGAGGTAACCCTCGATTGGAAACAGAGGTTTAAAGTTATCAATGGTGTAGCATCTGCCTTATTCTATCTCCACGAGGAATGGGAACAAGTAGTGATTCACCGAGACGTTAAAGCCAGCAACGTCCTATTAGACGCAGAGCTCAATGGTAGACTCGGGGATTTCGGTTTAGCTCAATTGAGTGATCACGGGTCTGAACCTCAAACCACACACATCGTTGGAACTTGGGGATATCTAGCCCCTGATCACATCAGGACTGGACGGGCTACGACTGGTACTGATGTTTTTGCATTTGGGGTACTCCTACTAGAGGTGGCGTGCGGTAGACGTCCTATTGAGATTGAGAAAGAGAGTGGTGGGAGGGTCTTGCTCGTCGATTGGGTCTTTGGGTTTTGGGTTGAGGGAAACATCTTGGGTGCTAAGGATCTGAAGCTAGGGTCCAAGTATGACCAAAAAGAGGTCGAAATGATTTTGAAGCTAGGTTTGATGTGCTCTCATCCCGACCCACAAGCTAGACCAACCATAAGACATGTGCTACATTATATAAGGGGTGATTCAAAGTTACCAGATTTTTCGCCGTTGGACTTACGTGGAAGTGGTATGATGTTGGCAAACCACCACGGATATAATGAGTCAAGCATGTCTACCGGTGATTCTTCGATTGCGTATTCTATACTCTCCAGCGGGAGGTGATTACTTTCGTATATCAGAACGTTTTGTGTGTCTTGCATTACTTATGTAGAAATAATTATCTGCAAAAGATAAAGGACCATGTTTATATATTTCAGTGTTGTACTTCGACGTGAAATATTTGATCTATTTATTTCATATCTAGACCAGTTAACTCTTAATGGTGTTGCATTTAAAGTAGAGGTGGTTGATAAGGGATTGAAAAGAAAGTGTTTAATTGTGTACCAAGTGGCTTTTTGATTGGCTGTGTGTAGAAACCGAGTTTGCACACAAACAAGTTTCTTAAAGAGAATCCAGAGAACAAAGATCAATAGGGAGCTTTTATTGATATCGAATTGAAGTGCTCAAGTTAATGAAAGAATTAGGGTTTTCTCAAGAACTCAAGTAAATCTAAGGTTTTAAGCTTCAAGTTGCGGATTTTCGGAATCTTTTTCTAGGTTTTCGATCTTCTCTATATATATGAGAGGTGCTCCGGCTCTCAATATGTCATATTTCTTTATTACTAGGAAGAGAATGTTTAATTTTTCTTATTTCCCAAGATTAAACTTATCTTTAACAATTTGTGCTTATCTTTCAACCAAAAAAAAAAATTTGTGCTTATCTTTCCTTATTAACTTTGGTAGGTTGGTGTCGAGCTCATCGGGTTTAAGGCCCAATCCTTGACCCGGTCTACTCAGTTCTATTGAGATATTTCCGGTTCAAGTTGGGGTATGGCCGGGAGGGTGCTAAATCCCGCACCTACAATTAGTCCCCCTAGTTCGACTAAGTACGTGTTCGGCGAATTTCAAGAGAAAAAAGTAGCTCGGCTTGACCTAAGAATATCTTCGAATTCTCGGGATTTTATTTTGCAAAGTTTCTGAACAAGCTATATCGATTATTCTAGACTAGGTGCGATCTCCAGCTCGGTTTACCCTGCCTAAAATATACGATTATTGTGCATATTCTTTAATTGATACGGCTAAAAACATGTTATTTTTAATTGAAATATATAAAAATACTAAAAAAATTCAAAAACACTTATAAAAGTTTAATTTATATACCGAAAAAAAAAATTTAAAAAGTAAAAAGAGAAACATAAAAATTAATATGAAAAAAATGAAAAGTTAAAAATTATATATTAAAAAGATAAAAGCACTAGACGGTAAAAAAAAAAAAAACGTACGATGCAAAAAAATGATTTTAACTAGACACATGACATGGGAATCATATTAGATTATATTATCAAAGCCAAATCATTCACTAAATACTAACTCAATAAGCTTGAAACTATTTTTTTTTTTTTAAATTATGGGGTTAGTTGACCCCCCTCCCCTCCACATACCTTCGCCCACTTCATTGTGTTAACTGAAACTGGAAGATGTTTTGCTCCGGTTCTGGTGTTCACTCCTCCGTGACAATTTTTATTTGGTGTCAGTCTTTTGTTCGTTCATCGGTTCATGTTGACTCTTTATTATGGAAATGAAGTTTCTTTTAGAGCACATTTATCAGCATATCTTTAGACTTCTTGGCCCAATTAAAAAATTATAAAGTAATCAAATAGTGTTTTTGGAAGCCATATACGAGTCTTCTGGAAGAAGTATATTGGGTCGAGTATTAGCACGATGTGTCACGCTCTGATTGGGGCCTTTTTGGTTAATAAAAATTTCTTTTCATTTGGAAAATAGAAAATCGCATCTATCTCTCTCCGATTTCACTCAGATTTCTGGCAAAAAACCCCCAAATCGAGATCTGCTCAGCGTCGAGGCAGCTCTGTCAAGAGACAATCGTCCGAGGAAGCTCCGTCAAGAGACAATCGACATCAAGAAATAGAACTCGTAGTTTCACTGAGACATTCTTTTGTTGTCAAATTGTTGTTTCAGATTCGCTAAATGCTTCCTGCTCGATTCTTGGTTGAATCTCCTCGCTGTTTACGGAGATTAGGTTTTAAAACGGGTAAGTAATTTTTATGCTTATAAACTGTTCGACGAAATGCGTAAATGAAATTTCTTTTACAATTTCTCTCCATTTGATGTTATTTTTCTTTATAATTTGAATTTCAGGGTTCCTGGGTTTGGTTTGTTCTTCAGTACTTGAGTTGATTTGATACGGAGCAGTCATGGATGGTAAGTGAATGATTCTTGGGCAATAGAACCATTTTTCAATTTGTTTTTGCTTCAAGAAAGGTCCTTTCTTCTCATATGATTGTGTTGCATTTTGGGAACTGTTGAATTAGAATGCAAACTGAAGGAACCGACATTGTTTTGGAAGCTTAATAATCATGAACTGAATTCAAGTCATATGATTTGGTCAAGCTTTTGCAGTATGTGTTCCTATTTTCTTCCCTTTGCATAATGCGTATATCTCAGCTTCACTACTTATTATGATCTTGATTGCTTACGGGTAATTGTGTCATTGTGTGCAATTCTAGGATTACTATTCAGTACTTGACATTGCAAATGCAGCCATTGTGATTCACCTTATTGGTGCATACCAAGTCTATTGCCAACCTCTGTTTGCTTTCATCGAGAAGCAAGCTTCAATATCTTCAGGTACAAAGTCTTGTCTTTGAACTAATGGGATCTGAGGTTTAGACATGAGGTGTATGTAGTAATCAAAGCTTTTGTGTGGTGTGTAACTCAGGTTGATATGGAGGACAGTGTTTGTGATCATAACGACATTTATTTCAATGCTTCTTCCATTTCTGAACGATGTTGTGGGTCTGGTCGGGGCACTCGGGTTTTGACCATTGACAGTGTATTTCCAGTGGAAATGTACATTGAGCAGAAGAAGATACCTAGATGGAGTACCAGATGGGTTTGCCTTCAAGTCTTCAGCTCAGGGTGTTTGGTACTTATCATTGCTGCAGCTGCAAGGTCTATAGGGAAGTTGGTTTTTGTTTAAGAACAATGAGTTTAAGAACAATTTAGTTTGAGTAATATCTTCTCTAAGAAACAAGTTAAGGTTCTACCACTAATCAACTAATTTAACTTAGTTTCTTATTATACTCTCTTAAGTTATTTTAATAATATAATTGGGTTAAGATGTATGCCTATAAAGATGCTCTTACTGAAAAGAAACACTCTTTTAATATATAAAAGGATTATAAATTTACACGTCGTTAAGACATGGACTCGTCGAATGTCTGAAAAGCCGTCTTTTATCCAACTTCTTCGGGGGATGCCAAACATTTTATCTTTCTTAAAAGAAATAAAAATTGTCAACAGAGAGAGAGAGAGAGGAGAGCTGATCCAATCATGGAAACAACTACCACTCCTCTGCTTCTTCCCGGTGATTGTGACCGATGCGAGTGGCTTCGCCGTCGTCTCCGTCTCAAAAACCCACTTTCTTCTGAACTCTCCGGCGCCGTTGGTGATTTAGGCACTTTCATCCCAATCGTCTTAACACTAACTTTAGTCTCTAATCTTGATCTCTCCACCACTCTCATCTTCACGGGTTTCTACAACATCGCCACTGGTCTCCTCTTCGACATCCCTATGCCTGTCCAGCCCATGAAATCAATTGCAGCAGTCGCCGTTTCTGAATCCCCACATCTAACTCCTTCTCAAATCGCAGCTGCTGGAGCATCTACTGCCACCATACTTCTCCTCCTTGGCGTCACCGGAGCCATGTCTTTCCTCTACAACCTCATCCCTCTTCCAGTCGTTCGAGGCGTCCAGCTTTCTCAAGGTCTTCAGTTCGCCTTCACAGCTATCAAATACGTTAGGTTTAATTACGACACTGCCACTCTCAAGCCTTCTTCTTCTCCCCGTACTTGGCTCGGCCTCGACGGCCTTATCTTGGCCCTAGCTGCTCTGCTTTTCATTATTTTGTCCACCGGCTCTGGCAATGACAGAGACGCCGAAGATGTAGATTTGGCTGAGACTTCAAGCAACGAAAGCCAGTCTCGGAGGAGGAGACTGCGTCTTCTTTCTTCGATTCCATCAGCGCTCATTGTGTTCGTAATTGGATTGGTGCTCTGCTTCATACGCGATCCGTCCATTTTCAAAGATCTTAACTTCGGTCCATCGAAGTTCCATATTCTGAGAATCACTTGGGATGATTGGAAAATCGGGTTTGTAAGGGCGGCGATTCCTCAGATCCCACTCTCTGTACTGAACTCAGTGATAGCCGTTTGCAAATTATCCAATGACTTGTTCGACAAGGAACTCTCCGCGACTACAGTTTCCATCAGCGTTGGGGTGATGAACTTAATCGGGTGCTGGTTCGGTGCTATGCCTGTATGTCATGGTGCAGGCGGGCTAGCCGGTCAATACCGGTTCGGGGCAAGGAGTGGTTTGTCCGTTATCTTTCTCGGGATCGGGAAACTGATTGTTGGTCTGGTGTTTGGAAACTCGTTTGTAAGGATTCTAAGCCAGTTTCCTATTGGAATTTTGGGGGTTCTGTTGCTATTTGCGGGGATCGAACTGGCAATGGCTTCCAAAGATATGGACACCAAAGAAGAATCCTTCATCATGTTGGTCTGCGCCGCTGTGTCGATGACCGGCTCTAGTGCCGCCTTAGGGTTTGGGTGTGGAGTTGTTCTTTACTTGTTACTTAAGCTAAGAACGTTAGACTGTTCTTCGGTTACTCTGTTTTCCCGATCAAATGATAGATCACAGGTCGATTCCGAAGCCGCTCCTCGTGTGGTCTAAATCATTCCCATGTCTGAATTTGATTTTCCAATATTGCTTGATAAATTGCTACTTATTTGGATATGAGGCGGCCATTATGCGTGTTACATACGACATGTTTGTTAAACCAACATCTTGTAATACTAAAAAACATGCCACGTACATGAAAAGAAACCAAGATTGAAATGAGCAGCAAAGTTAAGCCATATATATCCATGAATGTGTGACAATGAGAGTGAGAGTCACAATGATGACTCAATACTGAGTAGTGTTGTTTGGGATTTTGCCTTGTTTCAATTGAGAAAGAGCATATTCAGCAGTACGAATGAGATCAGCAACGTTGTGTTTCGAAACTTCCTCGGAACCAAACAAGAAGATGGTTCTAACTTCAGCTTTCTTGGCAAGTCTTGACGCGTAACTAAGCTGCAATTTTGGCGAGTTGATGCTCCTAAGTAGTTGTCGGTACAACGAAAGAACTTTTCCTCTGTTCTTTGCAGCTTCTTCTGCCGTTAACCATATTAATCTCTTCATGACTTCTTCCTTAACCAAACTGGAACAAGAATGTCCTGTAAATAATGGGGAAAATGTTCATTGAGTAATTTTGTCAAACACTTGGTGTGCAAGAACCAAAACACCAAGTTGAACATAAGAGTATTGAAAATCAAATCATTAACGATATATTAACAAAGAAATTCGATAGCTATAAGAATCAGAATAGAAGAAATGTTCAAATGTAATCTCAGATCACAATTTCGTTCAGTGTTAAGTCCGTTTTTGAGAAATGAAAAGAGAACCAAACGAAAGCAACTTCGAATCGGAGATTTCAGTAGCAGTAAGGTCACGTTCGAAAGCATAAATAAGGAAGAAGACTCGATGACTTGCCTTTAGCTATGAGAGATTTTCACCGGACGGCGAGGATCAACCAAAGCGAGAGTGGCGGAAGCGCGAGGAGTAAAAAAAAATTTCTTAATTAGAAGAGGAAAAATCTGCAAAAATACCAAAAGAAAAATTAAAACCTTAATAAAAGTTTCATCTGATTTTTCAATTTTAACAATGTATCAATTATTTGATAGAATTTGAAGGGTTTTATGCAAAAAAAAAAAATCCTCAAAGTCACATTTTTTTTGCAGTTTTACCCTTAATATTCAAACAAATACAAATTAATCCCACGAAATAAAAAATAATACACAATATAATCTACCGTCAAGTTTGTAAAATTTTCAAAAATAAGATAACAAATTGAACCTCTCATAAAGAAGAGTCCAAGTCTACTATTAGAATTTTTAAAATCTAATGTATATAATCGTAAAAACGTTTAGAAAATACATAGAATAATTATAGTACTTATTCTTTTTTATTTCGTATGATTGGTCTGTATTTTTTTCTTATATAGAAAATAAAATTGCAAAAATTGGGAAATTGGATTGTTTTGCTCAACTTAAAACCGGAAAAACCTTTTTTTTTTTTTTTTTTTTTTAAAAAACCCAAAAAAAAACTACATTGTTCCGTTTTGTTGTTTTTTTTTTTCAAATATATATATATATATATATATTTTTTGAACAATTTCAAAATTTTTGTTTATGTTATCTCTTTGCCTTTTTTTTTTCAGCTATAATTGATGAAAGAAGGGAACAAACTTAAAAGAACAAAAAAAACTAAAATAGAGAGACAATTGTGGTAGAGTAAACAAAAGACCAGCTTGCTACTTCTGTTCCAAGCTTCTATAAGACACAACATTTACATTTTTAAATCCTCCTTAGCAAAACCATTTCACACACTCTTGAGGTTTACTCTTACTTCTCTTTAACTTAAAATCCTAAACTCCTGATTGACTCTTCTTTACCACATTGTGTCACATTCGCTTTAATGATTCACTCTGCAGTTTCCGCAACCGATTTTCCTTTGGTATCTTCAGTTTCCGGCTTCTCCAGAAGCCGAAGTTGGTTTTGTAACACCTACACAGATAACAATTTGTTATAAACTCTGATCTGCTTAAAAGAAAAATGTAGTTTTTGTACAAATTATATCAACATACCTCGATTTGGGACTTAACAAATCTCCTCTGAGCTTCTAGCTCCGTCTGTGGAGGCAATGAATAGCCTTGAGACCTTCATATGTCCAATCTTAGTGTTAGTTCTTTCTCTACAATCATATATAGTGGATGATGATAGGTTTACAGAGAAGAACGATTAAATACAAGCTAAGTCCCATGCAAACATGATCTATTCAAGATATCAGATACAAACATATGCGAGAGAGAATTTGCACCATAACAGCTGAAACTAGAAGACTCAAAACTCAAAAGACACTAACTATGATCGTGTCTGAATATATTTGTTATGCATGTTTATGCTATTTCTTTGGGTATAGCTTTCAAACTTACCATACTAGTGTGTTTGCAGAAGATGGATAAACAACGGATCTCCCATATATAGAGGCTGCAGAAGCAGCAGCTTGTAACCTAGCCTCGTGCCTGCTCAAATTCTCACTGGCAGCACCAGAAATAGAAGAATCCTGGCCATCTGAACTTGAAGTACCCGTTCCTGTTCGAAATGTAGCGCATCATTAGTCTCAATGTTTCCCAAAACTAAACGAATGTCATTCTCCATATCAAGAACCTCAAGAGACATATTAAATCGGGAGCACAGAGTTCAAAATAACCAAAATTCAATATGAAAATACGTCTAAATAGCAAGATCCGTACTCTGCTGCAGGGATTCTTGATGTGGTCCACGGTTTCCAGAAGCTGTTGATGTAGCATTCTCAGCTGGTACAACCAGGGCTCTGCAGGTCGGACATGTGTTTTGTCGTTCCAACCATGAACGAAGACAATGCACATGAAAGAGATGGCCACATATCAATTTCTTCGCTGAGGTCATTTCTTCACGACATATGATACAGGTCGCATCATTTCTGCAAACCCCACATAAAGAACTGTGATTAATCTAGCTATATAAGCATAATAAAGTTAAGAAATTGAAAACGGCTCGTAAGATATAGAATATTTGGAAACAAAAGTATTCTGGGAATATCTAGAACTTACCCATTAAGTTCTTCAGGAGTTGCATCGGGAAACCGGTCATTCATATTGGAAGTGATTTTACGGTACCGGAGATAATCAGTCACACGAATCTTGAAGTTTCTGAACGTTTCGTAGAGCTCCCTTATTAGATGCAAGGGAAGGCCATAGTTCCTATGCAACAAAAAGTGTAAGGCGATAATGAGCTGTGACGTACTAATTTCATAATGTTAAATAGTAAGAATTCAATTGCCTTTTAGTGGTATAACATCTAAGATTGGAATAACGAAAGACGAGTATGGACGAAAAACTTACATGAATATCATAAGGAAGAAGCAAAGATACATGGACAAGTGAAGCAAGTCACGGACGAGCTCCAAATAGAAAGTATATACTGGTTTTCCTTCCCATTGACCTTCCTTGAGCAAATCAGTGACATAGAAGGCATACTTCACGATAATAGAAACAGTTGTTGTTGCCAGAATCATATACCTGCAACATAAAATTATCAACTAAGTCTGAAGCTATGGCTTTATGATGCATAAGTTCAGTAAGACTTAATCGTAAGAACACATTGCTAAACAGGGGAGACAATAACATGGTCTCCGATGGTATCTACAGAGCGATACATAACTAAACAATATGCAACATCAACAAAGCTAATGTCATGAATGTTTCTGTTTCTGTATCTTTCGTGCCTAATATCTAGCATAGGCTTCAAGGATCCTAGTAACTGAAACAATACTTAAGAGGCCTTCAAGTAGGGTTCATAGAAAAACATTTTCACTATAGTAATAGTTTCTCAAATAGTTCTTCTGACACCTTAAGAGTTCAAACAGATGTTATTCTTCCATTCGTGATGCCACATCTTATTACTTGTATAAAGCATATTCGAAACTTACCAGCTATCCAAATACGGTAAAATGATATCTAAACCAAGAGGTAAGTTATCGTAGACCAAACAAAATCTCGGTAGATGATTTATTAGAGATCCTTCTAATATGCAACCCAGCTATGTCAAATTCACAGGTTTTGGCAGGTGCAAAAACTTTCAAACATGTTTAAAATTCAGCTCCCAATTCTTTGCAGCCAAGAGAACCTAAAGCTCCTAGAAACATGTATTCACGTGTATATCCTTCATAACTCAAACAAAACTCTCTCAACAAATCTCTAACTGTACAGGATTCCATGACAATAAGTAAAGAAGCAAACGAAACTTACTCAAACGTGAAGAAGACTGACATTGAAGCTTTCCGAGACTGAATCAATTGTCGTATAGAACTATACGTAAGAAGACCATCTAAGAGCAAAAGAAACACCATAAAAGAAACTATACGAACATGAGAGAGTAAAGTAACAGAAGGAGTAGTCTCAATATACTCCACTCTCTTCTGAGCCATCCAATGCAAACCCTTAATCAACAAAAGAGTCACAACCAAAGAGATAAAACCAACAGAGAAGTCTTGTCGAAAAATAGTAACAGCAAAAAGAATCTCCATAAGTTCTCTCCAAGCTTGCTCATTCAAACGCTCAACTTCAGCTTCTCTAAGAGAACCAAGAAACACAATTCTGACGAGGTTCCATAAACTCAACATTAGAACCAAACCCATGTTGAGAAGAACCACTAAATTGATCTTTGATGTTGATAGATACACAGTTGCTGGGTAAAATTGACCTCTGGTACTAAAAGCATGATAAATCACACCTAATGCTGCAAGTGTACTTAGTCCTGCGTAAACCTTAAGCTGAATCATTGTCTTCAAGCTATAAGATCACAAAGAGGGAAAAAAATCAAAAAATTGAAACTTTTAATATTATTGGTCAAATGTAAAGTACAAAAATCAAAACCCAGAAATTGTTATAACGAAAGACAGTTTAATAATCTCATCATGACAAAAATTGAGAATTTGATCAAAAACAGAGAGATCAGGGAAAAATTAACGTACAGGGAAGAAGAAATCACGAAGGAGCAGGAGAAGCTGATGATTATAAAAGTCAGCTTTTAAGTTAAAGAAGAGAGAGATAATCAAAGCCTATAAGCTTCCATTAGGAAAATGAGAAATCACGAGAGAAGAGGAAGAAGAAGAAGAACTCTTTGAGAAACTCATCTGCGTAAGCATAACCAATAATAGTATGACACGTGTACACAAGTCTGTTTTTTTCTTCATGTATATCAATTTGAGTTAGTCCGGCCCAATACATTTTAAACTCTTCAAAGCCCATATATATTTTTTTTAGTTTGATTGGGTTTAATCTTTTTTTTTTTAATCCGTTGAGGCTCCATCTAACAACAACCAGATCGGGGTCTTTCATCATGATTTCTTTATGCTTATGTATGATTCAACATTCTCCTTATCCTTAATGTATATTCATCCATATTTCTTTAAAAATATAAGGGAAAAAAGAAAACAAGAATGGTGAAGTGATTTTCTTAAAAGTTAATAAAGTGTTAAGTGTGTAATGTTTTATGGTGAATTTTTTGAAAAAATGAAGTGTGTAATTTTTTGTGGTGGTTCTTTTGAAATGTTAATAAAGTGTGTAATATAGTGTTTAGTTACTTTTATGTTTTTTTTTTTTCCATATAACCAAACTATAAGTTCTGCTTTTATATAACTTAAACAATTCATTTATATTGATATTTACACCCTCTTTATATTATTAGAAAAAAGTTTTTTTATGTAATAAATATAATACTGAAAAAAAAATGTAATAAATATTATAATTAATCATTTTACAATATTTCCAATTGAAAGTGATTTTTTTACATTTTCATTTAGAAATAATACTAAATCCAAAAACAGTTTCCACTTTTGAAAACTATGCTTGTAAGTCATTATGTTCTAATATGATTATTTATATATTAAGCTATTAATAATCATAAAACCATCACATTAAATTGGTGTTTTGCATTTGGACTATGAGATAAAAATAAAAAACAATCACAAAAATGCTCAAAAAAGGCTCAAAGTTTCCATAACAAATGCATAAAAATGTAAAAAAAAATTGTACATGCATTAGAAACCGCAAGTCAATGAAAAAAAAAACCATCACAAGACGATCAATAACTTATAGAACAAATGAAGTATCCATCAATTCTCATATGTTCACAAACAAATTCTCATACCTCTATACATATTAGATTAACATTTTCAAAAACTGAATCAACTAATACCAAACATAAATTAACCCAATCAAAAAAGATTGTAAATGAGTTATACTCATAGTCCTTCGAGAGAAGTAATGTTTCCAATCTCTTTGGGGATTGGACCAGTCAACCGATTTCCCAAAAGTGTGCTGCATTTCAAGAAACAACATCAAGCAAAATATATAAATTTGTATTATGCATTATATACACAAACATTTTTATGTTCTCACATTATGACAAGAGGCAAGGTTCCCCATTCTGGAGGTATTGAACCAGTTAAGTCATTTCAAGCAGATTACTGCAAACGAAGAGTAAAAAGTAAAAACTTATTTGACTAAGATGCAGAGAAGGATAAATTATAAAAATCATTGTGTTTGCTTACAGCTCTTACATGAAAGTAAGCACAACAAAGTCCTTAGGAAGAGAACCTTGAAGATCCTGCTTCTTGAGAAGTCTGCGCCTCCTGCTCCCTTTAACTCTGCTCATCCTGCTCACTTTGTCGACGTGCCAGCTCCTGATCCCCGTTGTCCTTTTTTTGTTGCAATGCTAAGGCGCATGGGATTCCTCCCAAAAGAATGAGTATTTCACACGTTTTGGTGTGTACTGTGGAGAAATCAGTGTTTTCACGCCCGACCCGGACCACCCGGTCGGCCCGGTTGAACCGCGACCCGGGCACTACTCCGGTTCGGGTTTGATACTAAAATCCGCCAATTTCAAAACCGGTAAAATCCGGAAAAACCCGCCATTAACCCGCGACCCGGTAAACCCGGTTAAACCGGCCGGATAAAAAACAAAAAAAATCTTTTGATTTTGTGGAGAAATTAATAAATTATAAGGTTTTATAGATATTTTAGATTTTTTTTTACTAATAACTAATAAATAATAAATTATAATCACTTTTTATTATTGTTTGGCTTCATATATTTTACTAAATATAGTATAACAATATTTTGTTTTTAATTTTATACAGTCATATATATAATTTCTATAAATATATTAAAAATTATATAATTATTTAATCCGTAATTGACCCACGGTTCGACCCGGTTGACCCAGTGACCCGGCGATCCAGACACTATTCCGGTTCATGGTCCGGGTCGGGTTTAAAAACATTGGGAGAAATATTACTAGTAATAATAAAACAACTTCTCCCTGAGAAGTCTGTCTCAGGTTCAAGAAAATGAACAAAATAAAAAAGAAAAAAAATCAAATTTAGAAATTCTCTGGTTTAACAAAAATCAACAGATCTGATAAAAAATCAAAAATACCAAATGAAAAGTAACAAATATATCATGTGTATATATTAATTAATAAATGGGCTACACCTTTTTTTAATTCATAATTGAACTTGGCCCATCACGTGTGCTTTATATCATGTGTATATATTAATTAATTTCTTTTATATATCATATATATATAATAAATTACTAACCCTCATATATTAAATTGGTCTAATCTAAATTAATCCTAATTATGTTTTATCCAGTTTGCTTAAGTGTGTGATCCTATATGATCATATAATACTAGCAATAGGTTTTAAGACTCATATATTATAAGCGGTTTCTAGCAAAACATTATAACCACCTAGTATCATATGATTATCAAACCTCGACTTTAGAACTTTAACTAGAGTGAAGTGCAAATGATTTCATGACATTTCCAACACCCTCGTTGCCCTTCTTCAAAAGCAAGCAATCAGATGAACTTCTCTTCTTTAGACGTTACCCTTTGAGGTTCACCTGATCTCATACCACCTCTCTCCATGTACACCAAAATCATATGATACAACCTTCAATTGATTCCTATAAATTTCTTGCAAAAATCGCTTTTCCATCATTATCTTTTTCCAATCTCTTCATATTAAATGTGGAACTATTATAACGCTTGGCCACATTTCCCTCACTACTTAACTGCATGAGTAAGTTCTTCATAAGCCTTGATGATAGACCAGTATGATGTTCCCCTCGGACTTATATAAACTGCTTTTAGGTAGTCTCTATTGATCTATCGTCCACCCTTCTTAAAGTAACTTTCCTTAATCCGCTCCGGTAATCTTTGTTTTTCTCCTCTAGTGCTTGCCATCTGAAAGAGCTTATGAGGTCGAATCATTCTCTTTATGAGGTATCACTATCTTCATAATCTTCGTCCTGGCCCTTAGTCTTCATAGTTATGGTCATGGGCATTTTTAACCCATTTGACTGTATTCTCTGGCAGGGAGAAACTGTTTGAGCATATTACCAAGCTAACACAACACAACCACATATTTAGACCACTAATGGCCAAATGACTAACACCAAAAGACAATTATCATGTGGGCTTAACTCCACCCAAATAGCCTTCTTAATTGTGACAAAACACAACTCTTCTTTTGTCGTTGACTTGCTCTTCTTCTTCCTTCAAGCACGAGCCTTTAATTGCCTCGTCTTGTGCTTCTTCTTTGCACTTCTAAGCTTGGCTCTGTTCTACTTCTCATCTTTGATTTCTTCTTTGGCAGATTAATCAAAGTTTCATACTTCAAGATATAGTCTAACCTTCATCTCTTTAATTCTTAGCTCTTGAGAGAATGATTTCATTACTATTTTCTTATATATCACCATTTTCTATTGTCGTAGAGAAACATGTATTCCATCTTCTTTACATTTCATATTTCTCTATTTTTATACATTGATTTATGTTTTTTCATTCTCTAATTTTCTTTGAGAAATTAAAACTAATTGAAATAAAACTGATACAAAATAATTCAGTTACTTAACACTCTTGTTTCCAATTACTTCTGTTGCGACAAAGGATCTAAAAAAAAGACACAAGTATTATGGATACAAAAGAACATATTTAAAGAGAAAGACACAAGTTAAATCATCAATGAAATGTATTTAAAAAAAAATAATAACAGTTTAACAAAGTTTAGCTTTGAGATCCTTTCTCAGAATTTTCCCGGAAGGAGATTTGGGAATTGAAGGAACAAAGAACACCTTGTGCAATCTCTTGTAGAACACCACCTACAAATCCACACATATGCATCAGTTATTTTTTCATTCTATGGATCTGATTAATAACACAAAACGATGCACATTATTTAAAAGGTAAAAGAGCGATAAATAATATAAAAATAATGAAAAACGGTACGAAAAAACTGTACCAAAATGTTGAAAATATCACTAGTAACGATTTTATGATTAGTAATTAAAACAATATATCTCATACCGTAGTGGCACGGGAATACCAATCAAACTCTATATTTAAAGTAGTTAGCAACAAGAGAATGTAATGTATTCAAATACTTTCACCAAATGGTATTTAAACGAAAAAGAAAGATTTGTATACCTGTTTGGAAATATATTCTTTTATATCTTCTTCAGTGATATTATTTCCATTTGATCTCACTACAAAAGCCACAGGAACTTCACCAGCGACTTCATCATTTTGCCTACACGCACGTACGTACGTATCCAAGAAAGTGTTTTAGAAACAATACTATTTACACTAACATACGACTCAATGCATAAATGTTAGAGTGTTACTTACGGAACAACAGCTGCATCCGCAATTGAATGGTGATTGATAAGCAAACACTCTAGCTCAGCCGGAGGGACCTGTTATTCACATTTCTTTAATTCTCACCAGTTTCTAAATTATCTTATATTTAAGTTAATAATGAGTGGACTTGCCTGAAAGCCTTTGAACTTGATGACTTCTTTGAGTCTATCAACAATGAAGATCTCATCATCTTCATCCACATACCCAATGTCTCCTGTGTGAAGCCAACCTTCTTCGTCTATTGTTGCTGACGTGGCTTCTGGATCGTTCAAGTACTCTGAGCGCCAAAAGTTAGTTGAATTATAACACTTCTTTAATACTAATTAATAGTCAAACCTAGTTAGGTCTAAATGGCGCTATATACTATTAATACATTTTTGTAATTTGATCCCTAAGATTTTTGTAATGTGATGTTTTGTTTTTTTTTTTTTTTTTTTTTTTTTTTTTTTTTTTTGTTATGTACATGTGATGTTACAATCTAATAACTCACTAAATTTATTTCTTTCTTTTTCAAATCTTTGGTAGGCCTTTTCCAAAAAGTAAAATCTTTGGTAGGAATGCGATATGATTTCTTTTATCAAAAAAAAAACAAAAAAAATTGCATTTGATTTCTTGTATGGCTTGCTAAAGAAAACTAAAGAAGAACCAAAAAAAAAAAAACATGTGTTTTCGGAAACCATCATCAATTTTTTTGTAAGAATCTTACAAGTTTGGAAGTCTTTTTAAATATTTAAAGATTCTTAAACTGTTTTGTAGTATTTTTAGATTAAAATATAAATTGTGAAATTTCTAAAGAAAATATATATATATATATATATATATATCCCCTAATAAAGGATAATTTTTTTTTTATACCATAACCTATTTTAGTCTTTTGGATTTATAATTCAATTATATTAAGGTCGTTTTCTCATAAAATGAGTTTAAACTTTTCACATTGTCACAAAATGATCTCCCCATAAGAGACAAAATACAAAAACAAACCTTTCATGATCTGTTGACCGCGGATACAAATCTCGCCAGGTTGGTTGTAACCAAGAGAGAGACGTGTCTCAAGGTGAACCACTTTGAGCTCTGCGTTTCGGACCACAGTCCCACATGAACCTGACTTTGTCGGAATTGGTTCTTTAGCGAACCCAAGGCTCATTGATAACACCGGTCCTGCCTCCGTCATACCATATCCCTGTTCATATAATCCACCCGTTATTAACTCTCTGGGTACATTTTTGGCACTATTATTAATAATTTACAAAGATAATATTACTCCACGATACAAGGTTTCTCCAATACATAAATTATTTAATAGTTTATGTTATGTAAACTTTATAAAAAAGTTCAAGAAAAATTATTCTATTATACTCAATTTTACATAAACTCTAATTGTTTTTGTTAATTAGGTGACATATACTTGACTTTGTGGTTTAGCATCATCGTATTATAAACATTTCTTGTATGAATTATATATTTTCGTACATTTACTCTTGGTGATCCATACTTTATATGTGTGTAAGAAATCTATGGGTTAGGCCAGTGACACCCAATAATGATTCCCTCCCATGATGTCTAGGATTTAACCTAGTAATCACCTTGAGTTTTTTTTTTTTTTTTTTCTTTTGTCATTTGTTTTTAATTGATTTTGTGAAGGTGAAAGACAAGTTAAATGGGCTTATATCCCAAATTATCAAAATTAAAAAAATGGAAAAAGAAAAAAAAAAACAACGAAAACATTTGTGTGACTATGTGTGAGAGAAAACGTTACCACATCACAAAAAAGTGTTTTGATATCCTGTTTTCATTTTTTTGGCAACGACAGTGTTTTGTTATCTCGAGACCCGCAACTACTTTTTCCTCTATTAAATAAAAGTCAATTAAGTTAGCTAGCAAATAACTATTAATGTATAATGTTCTTGGTTTAAAACTTTAAATGCCTACTTCTGATAGTATACTATAGAATATAAATGTCGTAAAATGTAATGGTATTCTTCCAAATTTTCTCAAAGAAGTGCTGCATTTAAACCAGAAAAAAAATTAATTAGTAGAACTTCTCTTATTAATTATACTCCAAAAGAAAAGCTCTCAAAAGAGTACTAATATTTCGATTTTTGGAAGAAATAAAAATTTGTAGAACAGACTCTAAAAGAGGAAATTAATATAAAAAAAACAAAACTAAAGAAGAAGACATTTCAAGAAGTTGGAATTATATATACTAACGCAAAAAAAAAAAAAAAAACTCTCTAACATGACACATTTTAAGTATATAAAGAATTAATGTGAAAATAAAGTCAGACTAATGTCATAGAATTAGATGCATGCAGTATCCTTTGTAGCTGCGACCTAAATCATATCCGTTTTTAATTTAATTTTTGTGTGTCCAAAGTCAAAATTAACCTAAACTTTAACGGTTTTATTAATTAAATAAATAAATAATAAGATTAGAAAAAAGTTGAGAATGCAATGCGAAATTAGCTTGTGAATAGATGGAGCGTACGTAACCAAAATTTTGCCGATGAGCCAGACGCAACTCACTCCTCACTCTCTTCCCGTGCATTCTCTTTAATTAATATTAATTTTTTAGCAAAATTATTCATTTTCATTTAAATTGTTAGAGAATGAAATTGACTAATGGAAATGATAAAATTGGGTTACAAATTTTTGTTAAATTTTTTAATATGGTTCCCGCTAAATTAGTTGTGTAATTAGTAAGTGTCTTAAAACAGAGCAAGAGACAGAGATAGACCTGGCCAAGGATGGCTTGAGGGAGACGGCGACGGAGACTATCTTGAAGTTCTTTACCTAAAGGAGCTGCACCAGAGAGAACCAATCTAACGGAAGAGAGATCGTAAGAGTTAACGGCAGGGTTCTTAGCCAGAGCGATCACTAGCGGCGGAACAAGTGCCGCTATGGTCACTCTATGTCTTTGGATTAGATCCAATAACGAATTGATCTCGAACTTATGCATTAAAAGAACCGTCGCACCTATGAGATAAGTGATTTAAAAAGTTAGATAAACACATTAAAAATTACTATATAATCTCTATAAATTAATATTCGATAAATTAATACTTCGATAAATCAATATATTACCGGATCGAATGGAATTGAGGAGGACACTATTGAGAGAGTAGATATGAAAAAGTGGTAAAACGCAGAGTACGACGTCGTTTGATTTGAGATAAAGATTTGGGTTATCTCCATCGACTTGTTGTGCAACGCTTGTGATTAAGCTTTTGTGTGTTAAAACAACTCCTTTAGGTAAACCCGTTGTTCCGGAGGAGAAAGGAAGCGCCGCCGCGTCGTCACCGCCGATGTTGACGGATTCTTGAAATGGGTTTGTCTCGTCGGTGATGAGTGTAGAGAAAGGAAGACAATTCTCCGGTGTAGGTTCAACGGTGGTGATCACTGTAAGGTCTTCACCGATTCTTGTTTCATCTAGGTTTCTCAATTTGTCTACGTAGTGAGAGTGAGTGATGATGAGTTTGGCTCCGGAAGATTTGAGTTGTTTGTAAATTTCTTGAGAAGTGTAGAAAGGATTTGCGGTGGTTGAGACGGCTCCGATCATTGAAGCACCCATGAAGGAGAAAACAAACTCAGCTGAGTTTTGAAGAAGGATCATGATGACGTCACCTTTCTTGATACCCATCTTGGACAATCCGGACGCGACTCGCCGACAAATGAGATGAGTTTCACCGTAGGTATAGCTTTTTCCGGTGGAGCCAACAATGAGACAAGGCTTGTCGGAGACAGTGGAAAGTTTGTCAAAGCAATAAGTGTGGAGAGGGAGGTGGTTGGGGATGTCAATGTCCGGAAGCTTTGACCGGAAAATACGAGGTGTAGGAGGAGTAGGAGGAGGAGGAGGAGGAGGAGGAAGTACATCGCCGGAGATGACGGCCGGTGGTGATGTATCGGTTGGTTTATGAATCTGAGGTTCATGTATAGCCGCAGTTATCATTTTTGATGTAAATGAATGAAACAAGTGTTTTGTTTTTTTGGAAGAAAAGAATAAGAATGTGTTTGTTTGATTATTCTTTCTTAATTTTTAGAAATCAATTTATGTAACTATATAGAAATGTGAATGTGTAGGTGGTGATGAGAGACTTAATATAAAAATTAAAAATATGAAAATTAGAGAAGAAATAAATATGTGGGGAGAGGTAGAAGCAAACGGGGTTAGGTAGAGGGAATGGCTGTTAGAAGATGAATGGAGGTTCGTTTGGTTTGGTTTGGTAGGTTTCATATTCTCCTTTTGCATTTGCATGTCTCTTTCTCTATCTCTATATATATTTATTCATTTATTTTACACACAAATTCTGTTACATATATTGCGTATATACGTAGTTAGCCACTAAATTTTTTATGAAAAACTATACGTTATATTAAACAAGTTTTTCTTTTCGTTTTTGTCAAAAAAAAAAAAAAACATGATGTATTGATGCGGATTTGAGTTTAGGTTATGACATATCGACGATATTAATATATATTACTAAGTTACATGTTATAATTTTTTTTTTTATTAATATGAATAAAAATAACTAATGTTTTGACCAAAAAAACAAATAGTGTATCAAATAGTATTATATACTTATTTTTATTGAAATTCTTTATTTCGTTAAAAGAATGACCAAATGTAACATACTAAATCGACAAATCATTTTTTCTTTAACATCTTGTTATTTATTGATTAGGAGAATTTATACATAGTCATGAAATAAAAAACTTCGTAAACAACTCACATAGCACCACCTGCGGATATCGATTGGCTAGTTAGCCTAACTTGTCGACGACTTGATTACACTCTCATAGCACCACCGTGTAGATGACATCGTTGACGCGATCTGCCCAACTGCGGATATCGACAAGAAAATTCTTCATTGTTACATGTATAGTTTGGTTGTGGAGGAAATCATTTAAAGTTGTATAATCGACAAATCATTTTTAGAGAAAATATAATTAATATCTTCTAAATGCATGATCTTCAGACAAGGAAAAGAAACAAACTCGACATTAGCCAAGGCGGCCCGAACAAGTCGTAAGTGTACCAATGTCTTGCAGGAATATATGCTCAGGGGTATCTCATCAGCGGGACAATAGTTAACAGCAAGATGTTGAATCCTACGCGTAGCCACAGCATCAATCCATGAGTTGAGATCACACTTACCATAAGGATCACTGATATTTAACCGGAGTTTTCGTATCCATGACTCCCTATGCGAATCAAGAAACCTTTCAGCGAAACTCACAAAGGCATCGATATCTGAGAATGTGTTGAACTCCACGTCCAATCTAGGAACCCATTGCCAATGATTTCTCCATCTTGTGGACAACACACTTGTTCTGACAGCATCTTTAGTAGAAAGATGACAAAGTATGTCACATATCAAAGGTTCCGGTAACTGGCTTATCCTATCTTTCCCATGTGACACTTTGTCACATATTTTGGTTTTCTTCTTTCTATCCACCATTTCTCTTTCTTCAAACAAATATGCATCATCAGATTTAACAAAAAGAAAATGAAAAAATTGAAAGTAATTAACAGAAAAGATAACCAACTAACTTCGAATGAAAATACGAGATACGGACACACTAGCTTGCTTGCATCAAACTAATCTGGATAGGCTATTCGTTAGGTTTAGGGTTTTAAAGGTTTCTTAAGATGACTTTAGATCAAGCAACAGTATAAGAAGAAGCACGCACCAGAGTGGAGTTATAGTTACTATTCGGCATATCAAACCTAGTCTTCCTCCATGGTTATGTATGTAGCACTAATTGACTTCGCCTGTTCGACTCCTCCAGTCCTCCTTACACAATTTCAACTTTTAAGTCGTGTCACTTCTTACTACAAACGCCATGTCGTTTCTCTCCATTAGGTTGATGAAAACGGTGTGACGTGTTTGTGCTTCTAATTTTTTTTTATGAGATTGGTTTATCTAATATAAAAAGTCATATACAATCAAATTGAACCAACTCGGTTTTGTCCGGTCGGAACCGATAAATTAAGCACGAAGATAAATAAATAGTAGGTCCAACGCAAAACATTTCGGATAGTGTGTAATTTGGCAACGCAAGAATTCTAGGAAAATATCCAATTTTGTTCACAATCCTAAAATCTGGTTTAATCCTGCAGGCTTTATATTCGGACCAAACAGAGTCATGAGTGGATGAGAACAGCTAGCTTATTGTATATAGTTAATTAAGTTAATGTTTGAACATTACTAAGTCTTACTTCATCTTCTTTGTTAATCTGTAAGGTTTGAAACTTCAAACTGATTTAATGACCATAAAATATATTATGTCCATCCGGTTTTATTTTTGGTTTGGGATTAGGTCCCTTTTTTCACTTAACCGTAAGCAACGTAGAATCGAGTTGAACTTTTATTTCCGTCCTAGCAAAACTTACAAGTTTTAAGTTCATCTTCTTTAATTTCAACTTAGCATTTGATAATCTAAACTTGGCATTAGAATCCAACTTCTAGCATTGCTTCTCTGTACTTCTAGTATGTGATTCATTAGAGCTTGAGTAAGCTGTTGAAGTATTTCATGAAATTCAAAATAATGTTGAGTCATTGGTGATCATATTCATGGTCAGCAACCACCAAGAAACATAAGAACTAAGAAGGACTTAACAGCAGAGTTTACATGTTGATCAAAGTCTAATTTAACAACCAAAGGATTAACCTTAAACAAAAGGTTCAGCAATATCATTTAAGTAAATTAAAGAACAATGACTTCGCAAGCGCTGGAGCATCTTGTCATTGCAACGAGTTCTGTAAGGAAGGCACACTTTGCCTTTTGCGAGTAGTGAACATTGAGCCTTAGTTTCTCCAGGATTGTTGAATTCTTTAGGAAGTATCTCACTAGCTCCATCTCTCCATCAAACCTTGGGATTGAACGTTTCAATTCGACAAACTTGAGCGATGATACCAAACAACGAGGCACTGCTGAAAACCTCACATTTGATTCCCTCTTCTCCTCATGACGTCGCATGAATTCGTTCTTGACAATTTCCTTCAAAAACAGGAACATAGAAAATAAATAAAAGAACAAAAATTTGAGTAGAGAGATACATAAACTATTTTCACAAACAATATGCGCAAATCATCGGAGGATATATTAAAGATATTTCATTACCAGTACGAGAGACTTTAGTTTTCTGCAGCTCTCAAGAAGGATTGGCAACATTTCAAGATCAGATATATAAAATCTAACATTCAAATGGGACAAGTTACGAAACTGACGCACTGGTCTCAATTCTGAGTGTAGAATAAATGCCTGGTAACAAAAGTGAACCAAAAAAAAAAAAAAACAAAACTGTTACTGTGAGAAACTTTTTTAAATAAATATGCTCAAACGTTGAAATGTATACCTTCAAAACATTACTACCACCAATAGCTAGATCCCTGACCCTCGAAATATCGGTGAGGATACCGCGAATCGCATTGGGTCTGACATGCATCGATCGAAAAGCCATATCTAGTTTGGCAGGGAAACCAGAATTGATGATCTCAAAGTTCTTTGTTGCGTACATCTCAGTCTTCAGAGACTGGAGTAGGGGTGCATCAATCACAACGTCAATAGAGTCATTGATGTGGATTCTCTTCAGCGAACGAGAGCGAATTTGTACAACCACATCAAAACGGTTGGGACATCTGATGAGTTTTAAATCTTCAAGAACTGGAGAGCCCGAGATTAGTTTCTCCAGCGTTGCCTTATTGGGATATCCAACATATTCTGAGTCGAAGATCTTTAGGCAAGGTAAGGACACAAACTCGGCCGGAACCAAGACCACACCACAGAGTCGCAAGTGTACAAGTGTCTTGCAGGTGTATATGCTTAGGGGTAGACTACCATACCAATAATTATCAACGTCAAGATGTTGAATCCGACGACGAGTAGTCGCCGCATCAATCCATGACGTGAGACCACATATACCCTGACGATAGCCAAAACGTAACCGGAGTTTGCGTATCCATGACTCCCTGTGGGGATAAAAATACCTTTCAGTGAAACTCGTAAAGGCATCAAGACTCGAGAACGTGTCGGAGTCTAAGTCCAAATCAGGAACCCATCGCCAAAGATTTCTCCATCTGGTAGACAAAACACTTGTCCTGACAGCATCCTTAGTTGAAAGACGACAAAGTATTTCAGATATCAAGGGTTCCGGTAACTGGCTTATCCTATCTTCTTCCTGTGAAGATACTTTGGTTTTTTTCTTTCTACCCACCATTTGTTTAGCTAATCTGCATTAAACAAACAACTATCTAAGTTTGAATATGTTACGGGAAACGGACAAAAATAGCTTGCATCAAACTAAGAGATAAGGATACACCAGATGAGAGCCATACATCAATACAGATATTGGTATAGTGAGAGAGAAGAACTAATATCACATGCGAGGGTGATGTCTACGAATCAAGCAACAATATAAGAAGAAGAAGAACGCACCAGAGTAGAGTTTTAATTAATGGCGCTTGAGCTCTCAGTTGGGGTTGATGAAAACGCAGCTGTGTTTGTATGGCTCTGTTCTTATTTATCGACCACCTATATAACAATTAAAAACATAAAAAAAAAAAAAATTAGATACTTAAGCCATGCACTACTTATAGCCATTTAATATAAAGCTATTGACAAAAAAAAAAAAAATGTACTATGGACTGATTAAAATAGACAATTTGCCAAAAAGCTGATTAATTTTTAAAAACTTACTAGGTTTAAAGGGATTCGACTTTAGATTCATCGGATTTCATATGAATGTCCATAACATAGTTTGTAATACTATTTATAAGAAATTATTTTAATAGTTGATTCATTTTATTGTCGATGTGGGATATTTTTAGTTCTATCAAAATTTTGACTATAGATCACGTTTTTTGACTAGAAAATTATGTAATCAAGTTTATGGTAAACAAATAATGAAGTTATAGTTGAATTATTAATAGCATAACATATTTTTCTAAAGTAGTAAAATAATGTGGAATCCTGGTGTTGACGAAAAGATGTGGAACCACGTGGCAAAGAAAAATATCATTTTCAGTAGGGAAAAAGCAAAACCACGTTTTGGCGGGAAAATAATTGGAACCCTTTTATTTTAAAAAATTTACAAAATCTCATTTTTAACCGGAAATTTGTGGAATAAAATTTGGTGGAAAATGCAAAATTTCATTTTCATTCAAAAAATTATTGTATTGTTTTTGTGACATCTCGCACCCATACTCCATCGTTCCAAACTCAAATAGGAATCACATTGAAACCGGAGTACCATTTGTGTCTATAGTCACTTTTTTCTCAATAGAAAAATATACCTTGGGAGAGAGAGACCAACCACAAGGTGAAATGCTCAACTTGCTACGGAGAACAAGAGCTTTCTTTGATTTGTAGCTTACTTATTGTTTCGCCATATAATGAGAGCTCTGCCTACCTCTTTGGACTATTTTGTCATTATTCTTTAACCAGACTGAGCCATAGGAGTCATAGCCAAAGACGATGTAGTTACAACAAATTCACAAATCTTGAATGAGTTTCTTGACGGTTACAGAATTTTACCTTAATAGCTTCATTTATGCAACATATCTCAAGATTAAGTCATTCTCATAACAAAAAACTGCATTGACATATAGAAACCTTGAAAGCAACTTGATGTATGATCAATTCCCTGACCTGTGACAATCTAACTTGGCATTAGAATCCAACTTCTCGCATTGTGATTAATTAGTGCTCGAGTAAGACAACATGTATATAATTAGAGCTTGATTAAGTTGTTAAAGTATCCATCAAATTCGAAATAACGTTGGTCATTGGTGATCATTACATGGTCAGCAACCACCAAGTAATATACACTACAGGAATATTGGGTTTTTATAGCACTATACAATAGCGTTTGTGGTCATTATGCTATCTTTGTATACCTCTGAACTTTACATAGCGTTTCTACCTTGTTGAAACGCTATGATAGTGTTACGCGGTTAATTTTTTCCAATTGGCGCTACACTTAGAAAATTTTTAGGGATTTTTCGTTTTTGCCTCCTTTACTTAGAAAAAAAATTGGGTTTTTCCCCTTTGCCTCCTCTTTACTCGATATCTAAGTAAACCCTAAGAAAAAAAAATTTCTGCTCGTCGCTCCTCTTTCCTCTCTAGCTTCGACACAAATCTGAGAAAAAACCCCTAATCTCACATCTCTGTGCTCGCTCCTCTTTGCTCTCTCCGACAAATCTCAGGAAAACCCTTAATCTGACATCTCTTTGCTCCTCCTCTTCCTTATCTGCGACCCAATCGAGATCCTCTTCCTTGTCTTTGCTCGCTCCTCTTCATTGTCTGCTGCGACCCAATCGAGCTCACAGTTCACCTCCTTCCTGCAGAATCCGTACTGAATCCAAGGTGAAACTCTTGATTTTTTGAACAAAAATCGTTTTTATTTCTAGATTTGTAGAGAAGAGTCACCGTGACTTGATATCTGAAACCAAATCAATTTGTTCATATGATGAAGAAGTGTTTCTAACTTTTTCTCTTTCTCAATCGCACTCAACGCGTAAGAGATTCGAACCATCAACCGTTAGTTCGTACGATGTGGCGAAGATCTGTGGTGTCTCGTCTCTCTTCAAGGATGTGGCAATGGCTGGATTAGGGCATCACTACGCTCGTTGTTATTGGGAACTTTCTAAAGCTCGACTTAGGTGTGTGTTTACTTTTCGTTTCTCAATTAAGAAAAAAAATGAAATTTGGAAATTTCCAATTGTTGGATTCAAATCCTTATTTGTTTTGATGTTTGTAGTATGCTTGTGGTTGCGACTTCTGGCACTAGATATATTCTGGGTACTGGAAATGCTGCAATTAGCTTCTCGGGGCTTTGTTACACTTGTGCTGGAACCATGATGATTGCTGCATCTGCTAATTCCTTGAATCAGGTTATAATCTTGGAAAAAAGCTGTTATTACAGTACGAAAGCCATTGAAATGTTGAAACTTTTTAAATTTCAAATCCTTGTTGTGTTTATGTAGTTGATCTTGCTTGCTTGTTATCCATTTATTAGATTTTTGAGATAAGCAATGATGCTAAGATGAAGAGGGATCTTGATTCGAAATGAACTGTTTCTTTATATTGGCAGGTGTCTGAAATGCATGGACTTGAAGCTTCCTCGTGAAGAGAATCCTCTTTCTGGTATGTCTCTGGCTTTAACCTTTTTGATTCGGGAGAGTCTTTATTTTTTTCAAAGTTTTGATTTTTCATTCTTATGGTAACAACACTCAAGAATGTTTCAAGGCAGCTTGGAGCTCGCACAAATCAGTACATGTGAAAGCTCAGCTGTCTTCAATTGCTAAATCCCTTCCCGATGATGAGAACTCTGATCTTATTTCTCAAGGTTGGCTCTATTGCGTTAAGAAAGGCCAGGCTAGAACACCTAAGCTTCCACACTTCGATTGGACAGGGTTTGTGACCAAGATTCTCAATGTTATATGTTGATTAGATATACTGTGTAATGTTTTTATGCTTTTAGTTGTTCCCGATTTTGGACTTCTTATATCTTCTTGCGTTGTGTAGGCCCCTAAAGCAATATCCCATATCTACCAAGCGTGTTGTGCCTGCTGAGATTGATAAACCTGACTGGGCAATTGATTCATTTTGTGATCTGGATTTATTTTTCTTCTACACCGGTACTCTACTACTAGCAAAGTTGAACTTGAGTTAGTTCGAGTTTGATAGTGTAATAGTTATTAGCTAAGAATGGCTTCGTCTCAAGAGTTTTTATATTACAGTTTTGTGTGCTATGTCTGTGTAGATCTCATTTGTCTTGCAATGAGTTATAGTTTCTAATAATTCCCCGTTTTTACTGTCTACCATTTTTCAGGAGACCAAATTCTGAGATTCAAGCAATAGCTGATGCAGTGGGAAACTGGGTGGCTTGGTCTAATAATCAAATCGTATTCATTTGAGAAGTTGTGTCAAACTTTGTTATTTTCATGTGTTTGTATCGGATCGGATTGTGAACTACTGTTTGTATCTTTAAAACAAGTTTTAAATCCAGTTTTTAAGTTTAACTTCATTTTTGTCAAAGCAGAATTATAAATATTTATTTTAATTACAATATTTATATATATAATATTAAAAAAAAAAATTAGTTTCTAAAATGCTTAAGTTATTAATAATGCAGAACAAACACTATTATATATATTATAAATAGCAGACACGAAAACGCTATGTTATATAAACATATTATAGCAGTACAGAAAACCGCTATCTAAAGTCACTGACCTATTATAGCAGGCGCATATACGGCGTTTGTAAAAACGCTATTATATCTTTAGATAGCGTTTTTCCGATGCTATTAATACCCGATATTCCTGTAGTGATAAAAAGGACTTAACTGCAGAACTTACATGTTGCTCAAAGTCTAATTTAACGACCAAAAGATTAACCTTAACAAAATGTTCAGCAATACCTTTTAAGTAATTAAAGAACAAGGACTTCACAAGCGCTAGAGCATCTTTTCATTGCAACGAGTTCTATAAGGAAGGCACACTTTGCCTTTTTCGTGTAGTAAAGATTAAGCCTTAATTTCTCCAGAGCTGTTGAATTCTTCAGGAAGTATCTTATTAGCTCCATTTCTCCTTCATACCTTGGGATTGAACGTTTCAATTTGACAAACTTGAGCGATGATACCAAACACTGACGCACTGCTGAAAACATCACATTTGCTTCTCTCTTCTCCTCATGACATCGCATGGATTGGTTCTCGACCATTTCCTGCAAAAACAAGAACAAAAAATAAATAAAAGAAGAGATACATAAACTATTTTCACAAACAATAAGCGTAAATCGGATGATTAAAGATATTCGAAACGGGGGTAGCAACAATAATATTATCAAAGGTTTCGAGGAGAATGGAGTGACTTCTTTATTTATGACGAACGGGAAACAACAATGACTTAGTCCCGGTTCGGCAGTTACAACGGGTTCTGCCGAGCCGCGGGTATTTACGAGAACAGACAGGAAAACACTTAGTCCCGATTCGGCAGTTACAAGGGTTCTGCCGAGCCACGGGTGTTTACGAGAACATACACAAAATACTTAGTCCCGATTCGGCAGTTATAAGGGTTCTACCGAGCCACGAGTGTTTACGAGAACATACACAAAAGACTTAGTCCCGATTCGGCAGTTATAAGGGTTCTGCACAGGCACGGGTGTTTACGAGAACTGACAAGAAAACAATAGAGAAAAACTAAGTGTTTGTGGCTAAAACAGAGATTCTCTCTATATGCTGGGTAATAACTGATGGGAGTTGGGTCCTTTGTCCAATGGTTTCTCCTGGTATTTATAGGGAGAGTAAACCATAAAGCTTCTCTTTTCTCCTTCCGTAAATGACGGTTTTGCTCTCCGGGTCTTATTGGGCTTGTTTAAGGGGAAAGGGACCATTTGGATAATATGTGATTGTTTTGGGCCTATTAATATATAAGGGCAAGGCCCATATCCAACAATAGTCCTCCCCCTAGTCCAGCGCGTGAAGGTTTCCGAGCACGGTGGCATATCTTTTGAGTCGAGATATGTTAGTATGGCCCAAAACGATCCGCCGATGCCTTCAGCGCATTTTTAAGGCTTCCGAGATGAATAGTGTCTTGGCACGTTTTTCGAAGTTTCCAGGATGAATAGTGCCTTGACACGTTTTTCGAGGTTTCCGGGATGAATAGTGTCTTGGCACGTTTTTCGAAGTTCCCGATGTAAATAGTGTCTGGCGCGTTTTTCGAAGTTTTCGAAATGAATAGTGTCTTGGCACGTTTTTCGAGATTCTCGAAATTTCTACATATAAAAAAAATTATATTTCTCATATACAAATTTCGAAATGATTTGTTTTGAAATTATTAACAATTGATCATTTGACTTGTGTATGTGCAAGAACATATTTTTTTAGTATGGATAAGAACTTACTTAAAACTATGTCAACTGCGAACTTGAATGGTATAAGTAAAACACCCATGTTTACATTCGCGTGTTCGATGGGCCTTGATTATCGAAACGTAATGTGTCAAAAAACAAACTCTAAATGTATGAAAGATGTATTAATCTAATTGACATACCACGCTAATGTAGAATATCGATCGGGTCAACCTGAAACAAATCTCAATTATATGATTAACTAATAACGGCCAAGTAACTTTATAAAAGTTTTTTCATATCAAAAATGTGAAGAGGATCATATTACATTGCTTAGTTTAATTAATAATTTCTACTTAAGCATCAATGTGTTACTTCTCTTTAAATATTTATTAATCATTCATTTACTTTTCATCTCAACACCATTTGTTCACCTCCAGAAAACTATTTAAAACCTTTCTCATTTTAAAATTAACAAAAAGCAAATTGCTTGGCAACTACATTTACCATATATAATATCATTTTGTAATCAGTTATCAAACAAGTCGTGTGTTTTAATTTTTCACTCGAGTTCAGAGAACCATCGAAAAAACAATTTCTTATCTTGTCTAAACTGTATAATGGTCCACATTAATTTTGCTCCCTAGAAGTTTTACAAACTGTTTGGAATAGTTTCATACTAGTTGACATACACAACTTACATAAATTAATCTTAGGTCATATGATCCAGGTAATTAGCTTAACCAATTAGTGTATAAGGAGAAGAGCCTCAAAACTAGCATCATGTATAACAATGATAACAACCAATAATTTGATAAAACCAAATCAATGGGATGCGTTTAAACACCTTGACCATGACTTTTTAACGTTAATGGTCAAAGTGTTCCCTTATTAAAATATTTCATGGCCGGACCCTTATTAAAATATTTCATGGCCGGACCTTCTGAACTTTACCTAATTTTCTTATATTACACATAATTTTATATTTGTTAACTAAAAATATATTGTCTTTTTCAATACACATAAACAATTTCTTTATGAACACAACCGTTTTTCTATTAATATATCAAGAATTTGAGGACAACTAAATTTTGCTCATTACCTTATACATGAATCTAAGTACATCTATCTTGATTTTTCTTCCTTATCAGATTTTATTTTCCATGCACTAACAATATTATATGCATTATTATAGATATACATGCAATATGCTAGTTTAGTACTACATCATCCATTCATCCTATTTCATCCAGTTAACATAATTAATTCAGTCAATATTCAACCATCAGTTCATTCATGCAATATCCATTTAATTGGTTCAATTTTCAATCAAGCACTTCGTACCGCGGTGTGATTATATTTACCTTAGGCTTCTGATCAATAAACAACTCGGACCAAGTCATGTAATTAATCAATTAAGATCCAATCCAAGTTATAATAGTTAAATACTTATCATGATCCATATTAACCATGATCATGATTCACCTTTACATCATTCATGGATTTGGTCTATAACTTGATATGAATCTTTCTCATTCAAGCCATCATGTCGAGATCAGGATCCAATCTTTTCGATTAATCCACTTCACTTTTTGATGAATTTCCTTTTAACTCAAACCAAAATTATTTGCTATAGTTTAAGGTGTGACATATTCGAATATCTCGAAGTTTAAGAGTATCCAGATCCGGATCCATATTTTTCGAATCCATGCTACAACTATCTTGAACCATATCCACGGTTTATGGATATATGTCCATAAATTATTGATATCTACATAACCAAATTCAAATCTAAACACAATTTTTTTTTTTTTTTGGACAAACCTTGTTTTCATTCATCAGAATAGAAACCAAGTACAAAGATAAGAGGAATCTGAGATTCCAAAATTTAAAATACAACAAGAAAGGGCACTCCCCAATGCCAACATAAAATAGATAAAGTGATAGAAACGGTTAGTCGATAATGGTTTCTTGAGAGCTTTGAACCAAAAGCTATGAAGCTTTTTGATACATGTGAGATCAAGGATTATCAACAAGTCTTCCAAGAGCGAGTCAAAGGAGGACTGATTAGCCAATGTCAACATACGAAATGGTGTTGGTGAAGGGGCCAAAGACGTGCTTCTCGCCGGCACAAGAAGAACTACACGAGGTAGTGCTTTGACAAGGGTTTGAGCAAAGGTGATGTTGCTCCATTGGTTGAGGTTGATTGCTAGAGTTGTCGAGGAGTGAGAGTTGAGCTTTGACAAATCATAGCGTGTGGAAGTGGTGATGAGGGCATGTTGCTTGTACTCGTCATGAAAGCATGAAGAATATGATACATTGGACAAGCTCAAGGTCCTAGGTGAAGCTATTACAACCAGGATTCAGAATGGATAAGTGCAGGACCGTAACATAACAGGTGGGTTCTCTCTTGCATGAAGTCCTCGGCGGCCATGGAGATTAAGAAGTTCCACACAAAGTTTGTAGCCGGAGATTAAGGACCGTAATTTTCTTTAAAAATCATTTGTGTCTCTAACTAAGTTTTAAAAAGTATGTATTGGGTGCACCTAGACATTAAGCATACCAAGAAAGACCCTTTGTCGCATTAAGAGTTGAAGGCACTGAGTGATCTAGAAGGCGTTCGTCTTTTCTTGCGCTTTTGTGCGTTTTTTTTCCAATGCATGAAGCGATAGAAGCATTATCTTTTTGGATTTAGGCGTAAAATTCAAATTTAATGATAAAATACTGCATTTTTATTTCAATAGGAACATTTGTTTAACATGTATTAACTATGTAAAATCTTTATTAAATAGAAAAAATTCGTTGATTTTTGTTTATATATCCAATTTTAAAATAAAACTATCTCACATGATTTTTCTTTCTCTTTTCTCTCAAAGTTCACTTTCTATGTTACTCTATTCTTCTTCTCTTTCTCTCTACTCCCTTCACGTTACATAAGTTACTCTTATTCTTTTCTTTTCTCTATAGTCCCAATCTCACATTTTCTCTCTTCTCTTATCTCTAATGTTTCATTTTCTCGAGATCACAATTAATCACAGTTCTATCTCTTTCTCACAATGTTTCGATCGCAATCAAATCTGAGAATAAAATATGAAATGACAGATCCTAATAATAAAAACAATTAGAAATGTGTTTTTGGTCCTAAAGTTCTTAAGACAGAAGTTCATTGGCTAAAACAACACTTAGTTGGAGGATTTGCGAATATAACTAACTGTCTATTTTATTTAGAGCATGTAAAAGAGGAAATAAAGAAGTCCATGCTTAAAGAAAGTTATGGAGAGAAATTGAAGAAATTGGATTATACGATCATGATTTGAAACTACCAAGTATGCGTGAGGTCAGAATTCTCCATTTTAACCAAAAAAAAGAAAGTAGATAGTATTATTAGTCAAATAGAGGAACACAAAGAAGAGTGAGTATGTAAAGATTGCTCAACTATGTTTGGTGGAAGACGTTTTTTAGTTGTCCAACAAAATATTATAAACATCATTTTTAACTCGCATAAGGATATTATTTACATCAAATCCAATGATGTTTCAGAAAAGATTGATTTTTATTATTGAAACTACTTACTAATATGGTTGAATATTTTGAGAAAAATCTTATTCAATAAGTAATTGACAATATATCCAACTATATAGCAATATAAAAAGCTAATTTATACTCTCTGAATCCTGAATAATTGATAATAGTTCCTAAGTTTAGAAAAATATCAAATTTAACCGAGACGTTTAACCATGACTACATGAACTGTTTTCACCAAGAAAACAATATCTTTTGTCAAAAAGGAAATTAAGGATTTTTGGTGTTTTATCAAAAGCCTAAGAAAAAAGTAAGAACATAACATAAAAGTTCAAATCATGCTTTGTCTTTTGGTCCTAGATGTCTTACATATCCTTGTTTGTTAGAACAGAATACTACGACACACTAAGACAATGACCGTCCATGAACGGTCGAACGGTATATGTACGCATATCTGCAATCTTCCCAAGATTCTCCCTATTAGTTTTGAACGATCCAGTATGGTCGTCCATTGTGATCTTCATTTCCCAAAATGAGGACGTCATGCATTACGGTGTGCGATCCATACTGTGAGCGATCATAACGATAAATCCACTACAAAGCAGACATCAAATGATATGTGACTTAGAAGTTAGAACAAAGATATTATAAAAAACATCAAAAATTCAAAACTTACATTGTTTCCATTGATGTTATAGTCTAATAACTCATCAGTAAATGTCATGAGAGCTGCAACAGGTTGCCTTCGAACGACTTCTTCAAGATCAACATCTTTAATGTCGGTAAAAAATGTAAAGCTGTGTATTTTATGATTATGGACCTTAAATAATGATAAAAATATAACCAGAACTACATATCCATAATTGATATATCTACAAAAAAAATATAGATTAGTTACTTCCGGATGATTGCATATCTCTTCACAAATGCACCACGGTGACGACATTGACTCTCTACGCAAACTCTAGAGACTTTCATGAAATTGAGAGCTGATTTGATGCTCTTGATGTCGTAATGTGAATTAAATTCTAAATTGTTGATAATCTGTTGTATTGACAACTCAACTTGCTATTGTAAGCATAAGCAAATTCTTATGTTTAAAAGTGTATATACCGCTCTCATTATTGAATTTGCTCAACACGCCGCTGCATAAAAAGGTATGAACATATCATAATGACATCAATTTCCAGTACAAAGGATAATAAATATTAGAGACTATTTTGGTGACATAGGTGGCTAAATTTATAATAATTTATAAGTTTAAAAAAAAATACAGAGCTAAATTTTAATTTTCAAATCCATAAAGTATAAATCATGGAAAATTTATCCAAAGATTAAGATAAAACATAAAAGATTCACTCAAGCTAAACAAAAGTTTGACTATAGAAAGTTAACACCAATGAAAAGCTTCACTCACTCTTAAGAGGTAAAAGACTGTAGAAAAATATTTCGCTTTTTTTTCTGTCAAACTTTACTTGAGTTTTTAGAAAATTACAAATCCATTCGTTTTCAAAACCCAATTAAAATGAATACTGGTCAATAGTTTAATTAAAATATTAATCTCTTAACTCTGATAGATTTTTCGGATTCACTACTATTTTAATTTAGTATTAATACATTGACTATACGTTTGTGCTAAAATAACACTCAATTAATGAAATAACTGAATTATATACATGAATTTTTATTTTTATACTAAAATTGCAGTGGTTTGCAATAGCCAATTTCGTGTGGTCTTGTTATGGATATTCATCTCTAGAGTTTAGGAACTTTGCCGTAAAACTTTGCCATAAAGGTTCTTAGTCTCACTTGTAGTGCAACATGTTGTGAAAAGAATTATGGTGTTTTCTAACTTGTAAGTAACCTTGATTTGATATGTATTAACTTTATTTACATAATAAGAATATTTCATTAGATTATATAATTTATTAGATTATAACCTTCACTTGTAATAGGTTCATACCATAAAAGAAACTGATTGGCTCAAAATAGACTAAATGACATGATTTTGTGAAATCTAATCGCAATTTGCAACAACGATAAGAGGAGTGATACCATTGATCTTATTCTTTGGATAAGATTGATGATAACAACAAATGGTTACGTGGAATAATGTATGGTAACTCTTCTGATGAAAATAATGATTTTTGTGTTTAAAAATAATATAACTTGACATAGAATATGGTTAGCCAAGCCTTAGGAGCTGAAAATCCTATTTATATTCTATCATCACAACAATAATATAAGGTACATTTGATAAATGTAAAGGTGTTGCTACTACCTTCACTCAAAAAACATCTCATATTTGCAACTCGCAAGCCATACTATGACCCATTTACTAATGTTATATTTTTTAATATGGTTCTCTCTTTGTGTGTGTCTCTCTGTTTATTTCTTAAATAAATCGTGAATAGTTAAACCTCAAGGACTAAGGCATATGTTATTGAGGATTAATTCATGTTTTTTTATCAATAACCAACCCAAAATTTCTATGATCCGATTTCTATATGGTCACATGGATTTAGATTATGTTTCTCTTAAGTTCTATTCTAAATCTCGATTACTTGCAAGACAGGTAACCATTCCTGCTTTAATGGACTCGTGTCCTCATGGTATCCTCGGAAACAATGAAGTTTATGGAAAAGTAAAAAGTTTCTATTTTTTACAGTACAATATCAATATCAATAAGACAATAACGATTCTTCAGACAATACATTTGAATGTTGTTGATTCACTATCGAAACTAATTAGTGGACCACATATTCCAAAAAGATTTACAAACAAGGTGTCTGAGAGATGTCATTTAATGTAAGCAACTGTACATCCATGGTTCATAGGATTTGCCTGCTCATACCTTGAGACACGAGTGTGCTCTCTTAACCTCTCAAGGACCAGCTCCTTTATAACACCTGTCCCCATTCCATGAATGATAAAGAGGATCGAACCTGAGTCTCTTCCTGAGATGGCCATGTCTAGCTGGTGAACCGCTTCTTCTGCCCGCATTCCTCTTAAATCCAATGTGTTCTTTGACGTTTGGATCCGTACTGGTTCGCTCTGCATCTGCAACACACTGCCTAGCTCTTTCATGTTTATCTGTACAAGTATCAGGTACCGTAAGAACTGATGTTATAACTCAAATGAACATATTACTACCAGATCACAAATTTACAAAATTGTAGTTCAACAAGCGAGCGTTGAGCTCATTTCGGATGTTTTTAAGTCATCTCAGATGCTGCAAAAAATAAAGATTTAAGTTCATTTTCATCATCTGTTACACAAAAGTTCATTATTTTTGAACAGTAACATATAGCCCTATAAAGTATCGACTTCAAACTTTATTACTATTATGCCAAATTTCATTGTGCAATTTTCTTCAAGCTAGGAGTATTCAGCAGATTTTTCAGCACCCTACAAGGCTAGTATTTATTATGACATACCAATATAGTTAGGTTTCATAATTAGAGGCTGCAAGAATGGGACCTGAAAAGTCTTAAATCAGAAAATGATGTTTACCTGTCTCTTTGAACGTAGAGAACGATTGACTGTTTGGCCGCTTATGCTACGAGGAAGGGGCTTTATGTCCTTTTTCTTTATGCGTACTCTTATCTTACCATGCTGGACTAAAACTGTCTCATCATCTCCAGGTTCTTCAACCACAGTACCTAACTTATCTCCCAATCCAGTTACAAGAACTTTTTCACCAGCTTGTGGCGAGTAGTCACTGTATTCTTCTTCCATGGATACAAGATCATTAGGACAGCAAGCTTCAATAATCTCTGCAACCGCCTCTTCAGTTTTCAGGATTAAGGAATTGTATTGATCAGCTTGAGTGATTTGTAGTTGACTTTCGAATTCTGCCACCAGTTTCTGCATCTTCGACTTGGCAGAGTTTAGATCTTCTTGTACCTTTTGGGTTTCTTTCTTCATAAGAGCCCTCTCACGTTTTTCGAGATCATGCGACTCATGCTCAAGCTTCAGGGTAAAACAGGGGAAAAGAATCAGTAACAGAAACAGACATTATAAGAGATTAATAATAGCAACAAAACAAAATTCATAAATGCCATTTAACTGTGGAAATAGATATATATGGAGTGACAATTATATCAGATTCGAAAAGAAAGAGCAATAACCATCTAATGTGTCCCCTAAAAGGACCATTGAATGTCAAAATCTCAGCCACCAAGAAGCCACCAATATTTTCAAGAATAGAACATTGATATTATGATATATCTATTAAACAGGACTATCATGCAATCATTTCTCTCGTTACGACATTACTTCGACAGGGGTATCAAACAATATGATTCAGTTCATCAAGCAAAAGTAGGATTTCTGAAGGACCATTTATATAATTACTACATGATATGGTCACACATACAAAAGCGAAAGCAAAAAAAAAAAGCCATACCTCGTGGTAAAGGTTCATTAAGTCTCTATGAAAAGCTGCAGCCTTGGATGCCTGAAGATTTAGTTTATTCCTTTCTTCCACAAGGGACTGAAAGAGCGAGCCTTTCCGTTCTACTTCCTGCTCTGGATTTAATTTCTCTGTCCATTTATTTGCATTCTCTAATATTCTTCTATTGAAACCAATGGACTTAGCTACTCTCAATGCATTTGATGCACCAGTACTTCCCCAGAGTACTCGGAACGTAGGCTGCAAAGTTTCCATGGAGAACTCCATTGCAGCATTTTGGAATTGAGACTCATTTTCCTTTAAGCGACTTAAGTCACCGTAATGTGTAGAAACAACAGCCACATTAACACGATTTTTCATATACTGTAGAATACTGGTAGCAAGTGCAACCCCTTCTGACGGATCAGTTCCACTACAGATTTCGTCTAGTAGGACTAGCGAATTTTCTGAAGCAATGTCAAGTATCTGACGTATCCGTGAGATATGGCCGCTGAAGGTTGAGAGACTTTGCTCCAAAGACTGCAAATAGAAGTTTGTAACATAAAAATTTTGAACAGAGAAGATTCGCAAGAGATCAAGCAGGATTCTTAGAAAAAAACACAAGCAGGAATTTCAAAAGTATTTGTTGACTACTTGACTCGAACTTAAAATTAATATTAGGTCTTTCAGATTTGCTCAAAACAAATTTAGGTGCATGTAAACATAGATAAGAAGATAATCAAGACATTAGCAGCTCCATTACTTTGCAAGAAATTCGTAATACCTGAGGATCCCCGATGTCAGCCAGAATAAGATCAAACCAAGGCAACCTTGGACAATTCTTAGCGGGCAAATACATTCCCGACTTTGACATAAGAGATATTAATCCCAATGTCTTTAACAAAGCGGTCTTTCCTCCTGTGTTTGGACCCGAGATGACGACTACTTTGGCTCTGCTTTCAACTTTAATATCTATTGGCACAGGGAAAATGTTTCCATCGTTTGGACTGCCTAATACTGAACCAAGAAGTAGCGGGTGCTGCGCAGAATCAATGTCTACAGCTAAAGAGTTAATGTCACCATCCAGCTCCGGTGTTTTAGTGTGTTCTGAAGTTACGTTAGGATAGACACCATTCATCCATTTCGCATGTGATGCTCTTGCAAAAGCAATGTCAAGTTCAAGTATTCTATCTAACAAATGCAATATGTCACTCTGCGAATCCGACACTTCAGATGTCAAAATGCTCAAAATCGCCATCTCCTCAGCTTTCTCGGAATTCGCATGCCTCACTTCCATGTTATTAAGCTCAACTGCTTCTTTCGGTTCCATAAAACATGTTGCCCTTGAGCTACTAACACTTAAAACAACACCACCAGGAAGTAAACTTTTATGCGTAGCTCTAATCGCAACACACATCCTCGATCTCCGCTGCGTAATCAATGGCTTATCAATTCCCCCAGCCTGAAAAATCCTTGTTGAAACTTTCTTCAAAAGAGAATCCAATTTCTCCATGTTTCTCCTCCGTTCAGATCTTATAATCTCCAAATCTTCACTAGCTCTATCAAGAATCATTGACATGTTGCAGTCTATACAAAAACCAATCTTCTGCTTCAATGTATCTTTGAAATCACATCCCTCAAGTATATCCACAAGAGGCCTAACTCTACAAAATAAAAGAAGCAGAAGCTAAAGCCATAAGCCATAACTCTACAAATAGAAAGCATGAAAAATCTGAGGATAAGACTGATACCGTTTATCTGTAATGGCTGTTTCACGAAGTTTCTGAAACGCTGATGTAGCCGCCATTAACGTGCTTCGAACGGCGCAGAGCTCTCTAACGGTAAGCAATTGACCAGCAATAGCACGGTCCACGATATCAGACAAGTCTTGGATCTCAGAAAGACCTAATCGACGCGATTCCATCATCTCCATAGCTGCTAACGCAGCCGCCGTTTCGTCAAGGAGGTTTCTGGTCTCTTCCGGCGAATTTCCCACCGGAATTTCGGCGTTTTTGGTGGCGGAAAGTCCCATGGATGTGGAGGCGAAGGGAGTGAGCTGATTGCAAAGAGCTCGCCATTCTAGGACCTCTAAAGTTTGGTTTTCGATTGAGGAGGAGGCGGCGGCGCGTGGAATTGATGGAGAGGCGACGTGTAAAGATGACGGTGAGGTGGCGCGTGAGAAGAATTGTGAGGCGGCGCGTGAGGGTTTTTGGTGAATAGACGTCGGTATAAGTAAATAGAGGGAAAAAGTATTCATGCCTGTGGATTAGAATATATCATTCAGTATTTTTAAATCCACGACCACACCTATAAAAATTTATGGATATATCTTTCATAGAAAAATAGAAACTTTCTTTTTAAAATATTAAAAATTTATCTTGATTTCATAATTAAAAAATAAACTGTCCTTATAAATTAAAAAAATACACTAAATAACAAAAAAAAAAAAAAAATGTAAATAGTTGATAGCTTATATTAGGGGCGTTCGGGTACCATTTGGGTCGGATTTTCTAGTTTTCGGATTTTAGGATCCGTTCGGATAAGATCGTAAAGGTGGAAACTTACATTTGTATCATGATATTTAGGACCTGTTCGGAGTATTATATAGATCGGTACCGTTATAAATATCATTAATTATTAATTATCATTAGTTATATGACAATACATATCCACTTAATTACATATATATACTTTTAATGTTTTTCCATTACAACAATAGACGCACATGTGCTATCCTAAAAAAATTTCTTTATGAACGTTTGCATCCTAGCTACAATTTTCTTGGGCAAACCAATGGAAATTAGATAATCTACTAAAGGTTTGATCATGGTTCCAACTCTCATGATTCCCAAAAGATAAGGATACTGAGTCACCATGGGATGCATGTCCCTAGGACTCACACCAATGCTTACCAAATACGCAACCGATGTGCTCATTGTATCTTGGAACTTAAAGCCTTACAACTCGGGATACTTCATCAGGACATAACCCAAATCTTGCTTCTCCCCATCGAGTCCTCTAAGAAACTTGACCACATGAGCAAACCACACTCTTGCGTGGTTTATTACATAGACTCGACGATATGAGAGTAAACAAAGTTGGAAAAATCACTAGTTCTATTCGATTCCAATTCTCCTGCAAAGATTGTAACCAGTTCAACTCCCATGGTTTTGAATATAAATTATGTCTGAAACATTTTGGGTTGTCTTTTACCTCCCTAAATACCAAGGCACCAAAAATTTCCACAATAAAAGATTGTAGTAAGATTTCCCCAGATCTGAATAGAGGAGCATGAAGTATTCATTACCTAAGATCAACCAGATTTTTATATTTCGGAGGAAGGTAGTGACCGTTGGAAAAAACAAACAAAAAATTGAAATGTTAAGATAAATTAATAGAAAGAAAGAAGCATCCCAACATGGATAAACATTTCCTGATTTTTAGGCAGTCAAAAAATGTAATAATCTCCTTCAAAATGTAATAATCTCCTTCAAAATGTCTTCAAAATCAGAATAGAAGAAGAAACATTTACCAAAAACTAGGTCATGGCGTTCGGGTACCCGTTCGGGTTCGGATACCCGAAATATCAAAAAAATCTAAAAAATTGGTTAATTTTGAAAAAAAAATTGATTAAATTTTGATAAATATTATAAGCAATTTTCAGATATTTTGGATATTTTAGTTATTAGATCTAAATGAATTGATATTTTTTTATTTTTAATTATAATATTAGATAGTTGGGCTATATTAAATCTAAAAGTAACTAATATTTTGTATTGTATATACATACATATAATTATATTTCGTGTATTTCGGATACCCATTCGGTTATCGGGTTCGTTTTTTTGGGTATTGAAATCTAATGGCAATGTGGACTTATATGATTTAGAAAAAATATTTTTGTTATAAACTTGTCAAATATGCTTAGAGAATCTCATAATAGCAAAAAGTTGTTAACCAAAGTTTTCATTAAGAGTATCATAGTATTTTTAACTTCTAGATTAAACGTGAGAAATATTTTTCGAAAATTACTACTACTTTACTATAGAAGATTAAATATTATAAAAGCAAAACTAAGATTTGAAAAAATGATATATTTTGATCTTTTGTTAAAATTACTTCTTTTTTCACAAAAAAAAAGAGGCAATTCTCTAAAATACTACCATTTTTGTTTTTAGGACAAAAATACCACAAAAATAAAATAAAATTTTTAATTTTTAAATTCTAAACTCTAAATTGTAAACACTAAACCCTACCCCATAAATACTAAACTCTAAATTGTAAAATAATCAACCCAAACCAGTGATTTAAAATTCCACACTATGAACAATAATTTGGTATTAGTGGTATTTTTGGAAAGAAAACTAAAATAATGGTTTTTTAAAGAATTTCTCAAACAAATAAGTATAATTATTATGTTTTAAAAGATTTTGATAAAAAAAAAATTAAATTAAATAATATTAAAAATATTAATAACATATCTTATAAATATCTCACTAATAAAAAATAAAAGTTTTTTCTCTCCTCTCGTGCGATTCTTCTTTCTGTAACCGCCTCCGTTTAACATCACTTCTCTCCGGCCGGCGTCGGCTCCGACGTCGGCCGTACTCTTCTTTCCCTTCAGTGTCCTTTTATTTTGTTCTCTGCAAATCATATCATTGAATGATGATCATCATCTGCTTTTCTCGGATGTTTCACCGTCAATGTCCTATTTTCTATTTCACTCTCAACGAGTGCGTTATTCCGGCCATATTCCAAGGCTTGTCTAGAAGGAATTGTGTCGGCGTCTTTCCGTGGATCTCTTCTCACGGTTTTTGTGGGTTCAATTTTGAACCGGTCCTCTCTCTCCAATTCCAAGTTCCAATTGATTATATATCTCATTTTTCAACTTGGGCGATTGGAGTTGTTCATTATTGGTTTTGGAATTCAGATTTTAAGAATCCTAGAGACGGTTCGGTAATTTGGCCAAGATCATGGAGAAGACGACGTTTTTGGGTACTAACGGAGAAGATGAAACGCTTTTTATCTTTCTATTGGAAGTGGTATTTTCTCTTTACCTATATCTTACGACACATCTGTTGCCATGGAAGCCTTGATGGAATCAGCACACGTTTTGATTATATAAGACATGATTCGGAACCATTTCAAGCAACAAGTCAGAGTTTTCGTTTAATTAAAGTGATGCGGGAAGCATTTAGGAGTTTCATCTATAAGATGTTAGCCTGTTACAAGTATATGAAGAGGGGACTTAACAGATTTTATCTGTTGCCCGTAAGGCTTTTGCTGGAAAGCAGGGTTACTTCCACTTCTTCATCGAAATTGTGTTTCAATTTCCTTTATTTGTTTCAAAGGTTGTATTTGAATGGTTTGTCTTGTATCATGTATTATGTAAAACTTTTATGAAATAATATATCTGATTTGCCGAAAAAAAAAAAAATCTCACTAATAAAAATAAATTTTAATATAAATTTTTCTAAAATTAATTAAACTACAATATTAGTATTATATTGGTGATATATATCATACTCTTAAAATCTTTTGGGTTTTAGACAAAAAAAAAAGAAAACTGCAAATGGCAGTGTGGACTTGTCTACGCGCCTCCTCTCGTCACCGTCTCTCTACTCTCTCTGTTCTCTTCTTCTCCCACCCTCTTAAACCCTCCTTCATCATCTCCCATCCTCCTCTCTTCTCTCCCTCACCATCACAATCACCGCCGTATTTCTCCCCTTTCCGCCGATTCTACTCTTCTGAACCAGAACTTCCATCAATCAGTTCTCAAGAACTCATCATCCCTAACGATGATTCTTCTTTACCTGTCCACGCCGTTGTTCATTTTCTTGATGGGTTTCATGATCTCACAGGATTGCCTTGGTGGATGATTATTGCATCTTCTACTGTTGCTATTAGATTAGCTTTGTTGCCTTTACTTATACTTCAACTCAAGAAATTGAAGACTATTTCTGAGTTATTGCCTCAGTGTTAGTGCTAATTCTCTATCTTTAACTTGTTAGTTACTAAGGAATATGGATTATGGAATTGAGACTAAAGTCTTGATTTTTCTATCAGATTAGGAGTTAAGACCAAAGTCTTGACCACATGACCTTATAAGAATCAAGTTATTGTGTTGCTTATGTCATTAGTTTTGCTATGTTTTGACATGAAACTCGTTTAAAGTCTTGACCTTTCAATCAGATTTAGTCATTTCAATAGCTCTTGTATGCCTCGTTACCTTATAAGAATCAAGTTATAGTTGTCACTCATATCATTAGTTTTGCTATGTTTTAACATGAAATTGAGACCAAAGTCATGACCTTTCTATCATATTTAGTAATTTATTAGCTCTTGTATGGCTCATGACCTTAACGGCTTAACAGAATCAAGTTATTGTGTCGCTCATCTCATTAGTTTTGCTTTGTTTTAACATGAAACTCATTTAAAGTCTTGACCTTTCTATGAGATTTATTAGTTTCAATAGCTCTTGTATGCATCATGACCTTATAAGAATCAAGTTATTGTGTCACTTATATCATTAGTTTTGCTATGTTTTAACATGAAATTGAGACTAAAGTGTTGACCTTTCTATCAGATTTAGTGGTTTCAATAGCACTTGTATAGTATGCATCATGACCTTATAAGAATCAAGTTATTGTGTCACTCATGTCACTAGTTTTGCTATTTTCTAACATGAAACTCTTTTACACTGGAAACAATAATTGACATACATTGCTATAGGTAGTGTTGATTGTGTTGCATACTGTGTGATTGATTCTGCTTATTCTTGTATGGTGTTGGTGAAGTTAAGAAGCCAATTCTAATGGTCATTTTATCACAGTGCCTATGCCGATCCCAGAGAAGCCAACATTGAAAGGATCTATTGACCAGTTTTCTCATTTTCTTAAAGAGAGTCGAGCAGTTGGGTGTCCTTCCTTTTTGTGGTTCTTCCCATACTTATCAGTCCAGGTAAAAAATTTCCTGCTGTGATGGTTGATACACTATGTGTTGGTTATAATACCAGATACTAGTTATAAGGTTATATCCAGAGAAATGCAACCAAAGTGCTTTGTGATCCTGGTTTGTTTGTAAGTTTTTGTGAAATCTGGGCAAGAGCAGTCCTGCTTTGGTATTTTATCTTGTGGTTTTCGTATGGTCGTCTTTTTTAGACACTCTATTGACCACTTTACTTTGGCATTCTTCCATTGGATATAGGCGTTCTATTCCTCTTAGTTCTCTTTGTATATTTCCTTGTGCACTTAAGTGTATTAAGCCATACCAATGAGGGTGGTGGATGATTCCAAATTATACAGCTGTGTAGAAAGAGTTTGAGAATCGAACATGCAACTTTATGTATGTAAGATAAAATTCTGTATGGAAAGGCCAACCTTTGAATTCTTCTGTCCTGGGTTTTCGTCACGTGATCCATTCGCCAGTTTGCTGGTTTTCCCCATTTTCCTTGTGATCTTCTTTCCTATGATATGTTTTCTTTCCTTAGTGGTTTTGATTTGCGTGGTTACTTGGTGTCCTACTGCAGCAGTTGTATTTGATCTCATCGCCACAATTAAACAGAGCTTCTGCTTTAAGATTAGAGTTGACCTTTTTGCAGAAAGATCCATATCATACATGCTTGTATATCTGTTTGATTTCACCGTATATGAAACTCTTTCATGTTACTTGATCGTTGGCTTTCTTTACAAATGAAATGGTCTTTTCTATGTTGATACATTTAATAAATAATTCACGTGTTTGCATCATATTCATTCTCACTTACCCTTTCGTTTTCATAATCTGCAGCTCCCATGCTTTTTCTTGTTGATGGCTAGCATCCGGAAGATGTCACTAGATGGTCATCCTGGGTTTGATTCTGTAAGTTGAGACTGCATAATAATGTTTTGTATAGTCACAGAGCTGGATTAAAAATCTGCTACCTTGTCAGGTGGTATGCTAGCAGTTTCCCTGGTGTTTTTTTCTTTTCTTGATGAATTACTCAATACTCATATTTATATGCCACTGCGTCTTGTGTTTCTAATGCTAGTTCTACTCAGTCAACTCGAACGCTTAAGTTTTGTTTTGACATATGGGACAACAGCTATCATTGGTATGTAGAAACTTTAATGGTTAGCACCACTGCACCAGTTTTTTTAGTGCAATGCAAATACGGAAAAGGTGACCAGGAGGGAAAGTAGACTCAGAAATATGCACGATCAGCGAATTATGGTGTACTTTGCATTGCTTAAGGGAAAACAGCTTGGTTTTCTAACACAGGCTAGCTTCGGATAGTATTGGGTGGGTGGGCTCTTAGTGTATGTTGTCTTAAAATCTAAACAGTGTTATCCAGTTTGAAAGTCCATATAATTATTAAAAAAGGAGAAAGTTTGTGATTGTGATGAGGAAAGAAATCTTCTTTGGCATCAAGTCGAACTCTTCTCTTCCCTTTTTCTCGTTGGGGTTTCTTTGGTCGAACATCTAAGTTAGCAATTGGCAATTGATGAATAATGCC